>OV121078.1:14750060-15265060 GCA_921293005.1 Nemoura dubitans | reverse complement strand
TGCCGTCATCTTATAGCTTGTGTGGTGACCCCAGTTTGTCGTTGGGCGCTAGGGTTCAGCAGATAATTATCTCTGTCAATCTTGACGTGCCGTCATCTTATAGCTTGTGTGGTGACCCCAGTTTGTCGTTGGGCGCTAGGGTTCAGCAGATAATTATCTCTGTCAATCTTGACGTGCCGTCATCTTATAGCTTGTGTGGTGACCCAGTTTATCGTTGGGCGCTAGGGTTCAGCAGATAATTATCTCTGTCAATCTTGACGTGCCGTCATCTTATAGCTTGTGTGGTGACCCAGTTTATCGTTGAGCGCTAGGGTTCAGCAGATAATTATCTCTGTCAATCTTGACGTGCCGTCATCTTATAGCTTGTGTGGTGACCCCAGTTTATCGTTGGGCGCTAGGGTTCAGCAGGTAATTATCTCTGTCAATCTTGACGTGCCGTCATCTTATAGCTTGTGTGGTGACCCAGTTTATCGTTGGGCGCTAGGGTTCAGCAGATAATTATCTCTGTCAATCTTGACGTGCCGTCATCTTATAGCTTGTGTGGTGACCCAGTTTGTCGTTGGGCGCTAGGGTTCAGCAGATAATTATCTCTGTCAATCTTGACGTGCCGTCATCTTATAGCTTGTGTGGTGACCCCAGTTTATCGTTGGGCGCTAGGGTTCAGCAGATAATTATCTCTGTCAATCTTGACGTGCCGTCATCTTATAGCTTGTGTGGTGACCCCAGTTTATCGTTGGGCGCTAGGGTTCAGCAGATAATTATCTCTGTCAATCTTGACGTGCCGTCATCTTATAGCTTGTGTGGTGACCCAGTTTATCGTTGGGCGCTAGGGTTCAGCAGGTAATTATCTCTGTCAATCTTGACGTGCCGTCATCTTATAGCTTGTGTGGTGACCCAGTTTGTCGTTGGGCGCTAGGGTTCAGCAGATAATTATCTCTGTCAATCTTGACGTGCCGTCATCTTATAGCTTGTGTGGTGACCCCAGTTTGTCGTTGGGCGCTAGGGTTCAGCAGATAATTATCTCTGTCAATCTTGACGTGCCGTCATCTTATAGCTTGTGTGGTGACCCAGTTTATCGTTGGGCGCTAGGGTTCAGCAGATAATTATCTCTGTCAATCTTGACGTGCCGTCATCTTATAGCTTGTGTGGTGACCCAGTTTATCGTTGGGCGCTAGGGTTCAGCAGATAATTATCTCTGTCAATCTTGACGTGCCGTCATCTTATAGCTTGTGTGGTGACCCCAGTTTGTCGTTGGGCGCTAGGGTTCAGCAGGTAATTATCTCTGTCAATCTTGACGTGCCGTCATCTTATAGCTTGTGTGGTGACCCCAGTTTGTCGTTGGGCGCTAGGGTTCAGCAGATAATTATCTCTGTCAATCTTGACGTGCCGTCATCTTATAGCTTGTGTGGTGACCCAGTTTATCGTTGGGCGCTAGGGTTCAGCAGGTAATTATCTCTGTCAATCTTGACGTGCCGTCATCTTATAGCTTGTGTGGTGACCCCAGTTTGTCGTTGGGCGCTAGGGTTCAGCAGATAATTATCTCTGTCAATCTTGACGTGCCGTCATCTTATAGCTTGTGTGGTGACCCAGTTTATCGTTGGGCGCTAGGGTTCAGCAGGTGATTATCTCTGTCAATCTTGACGTGCTGTCATCTTATAGCTTGTGTGGTGACCCCAGTTTGTCGTTGGGCGCTAGGGTTCAGCAGATAATTATCTCTGTCAATCTTGACGTGCCGTCATCTTATAGCTTGTGTGGTGACCCAGTTTATCGTTGGGCGCTAGGGTTCAGCAGGTGATTATCTCTGTCAATCTTGACGTGCTGTCATCTTATAGCTTGTGTGGTGACCCAGTTTGTCGTTGGGCGCTAGGGTTCAGCAGATAATTATCTCTGTCAATCTTGACGTGCCGTCATCTTATAGCTTGTGTGGTGACCCAGTTTGTCGTTGGGCGCTAGGGTTCAGCAGATAATTATCTCTGTCAATCTTGACGTGCCGTCATCTTATAGCTTGTGTGGTGACCCAGTTTGTCGTTGGGCGCTAGGGTTCAGCAGATAATTATCTCTGTCAATCTTGACGTGCCGTCATCTTATAGCTTGTGTGGTGACCCAGTTTGTCGTTGGGCGCTAGGGTTCAGCAGGTAATTATCTCTGTCAATCTTGACGTGCCGTCATCTTATAGCTTGTGTGGTGACCCCAGTTTATCGTTGGGCGCTAGGGTTCAGCAGATAATTATCTCTGTCAATCTTGACGTGCCGTCATCTTATAGCTTGTGTGGTGACCCAGTTTATCGTTGGGCGCTAGGGTTCAGCAGATAATTATCTCTGTCAATCTTGACGTGCCGTCATCTTATAGCTTGTGTGGTGACCCCAGTTTGTCGTTGGGCGCTAGGGTTCAGCAGGTAATTATCTCTGTCAATCTTGACGTGCCGTCATCTTATAGCTTGTGTGGTGACCCCAGTTTGTCGTTGGGCGCTAGGGTTCAGCAGATAATTATCTCTGTCAATCTTGACGTGCCGTCATCTTATAGCTTGTGTGGTGACCCCAGTTTGTCGTTGGGCGCTAGGGTTCAGCAGATAATTATCTCTGTCAATCTTGACGTGCCGTCATCTTATAGCTTGTGTGGTGACCCAGTTTATCGTTGGGCGCTAGGGTTCAGCAGGTAATTATCTCTGTCAATCTTGACGTGCCGTCATCTTATAGCTTGTGTGGTGACCCCAGTTTGTCGTTGGGCGCTAGGGTTCAGCAGGTAATTATCTCTGTCAATCTTGACGTGCCGTCATCTTATAGCTTGTGTGGTGACCCCAGTTTGTCGTTGGGCGCTAGGGTTCAGCAGATAATTATCTCTGTCAATCTTGACGTGCCGTCATCTTATAGCTTGTGTGGTGACCCCAGTTTGTCGTTGGGCGCTAGGGTTCAGCAGATAATTATCTCTGTCAATCTTGACGTGCCGTCATCTTATAGCTTGTGTGGTGACCCCAGTTTATTGTTGGGCGCTAGGGTTCAGCAGGTAATTATCTCTGTCAATCTTGACGTGCCGTCATCTTATAGCTTGTGTGGTGACCCCAGTTTGTCGTTGGGCGCTAGGGTTCAGCAGATAATTATCTCTGTCAATCTTGACGTGCCGTCATCTTATAGCTTGTGTGGTGACCCCAGTTTATTGTTGGGCGCTAGGGTTCAGCAGATAATTATCTCTGTCAATCTTGACGTGCCGTCATCTTATAGCTTGTGTGGTGACCCAGTTTGTCGTTGGGCGCTAGGGTTCAGCAGATAATTATCTCTGTCAATCTTGACGTGCCGTCATCTTATAGCTTGTGTGGTGACCCCAGTTTGTCGTTGGGCGCTAGGGTTCAGCAGATAATTATCTCTGTCAATCTTGACGTGCCGTCATCTTATAGCTTGTGTGGTGACCCCAGTTTATCGTTGGGCGCTAGGGTTCAGCAGATAATTATCTCTGTCAATCTTGACGTGCCGTCATCTTATAGCTTGTGTGGTGACCCCAGTTTGTCGTTGGGCGCTAGGGTTCAGCAGGTAATTATCTCTGTCAATCTTGACGTGCCGTCATCTTATAGCTTGTGTGGTGACCCAGTTTGTCGTTGGGCGCTAGGGTTCAGCAGGTAATTATCTCTGTCAATCTTGACGTGCCGTCATCTTATAGCTTGTGTGGTGACCCAGTTTATCGTTGGGCGCTAGGGTTCAGCAGGTAATTATCTCTGTCAATCTTGACGTGCCGTCATCTGTTAGCTTGTGTGGTGACCCCAGTTTATCGTTGGGCGCTAGGGTTCAGCAGATAATTATCTCTGTCAATCTTGACGTGCCGTCATCTTATAGCTTGTGTGGTGACCCAGTTTGTCGTTGGGCGCTAGGGTTCAGCAGATAATTATCTCTGTCAATCTTGACGTGCCGTCATCTTATAGCTTGTGTGGTGACCCCAGTTTGTCGTTGGGCGCTAGGGTTCAGCAGATAATTATCTCTGTCAATCTTGACGTGCCGTCATCTTATAGCTTGTGTGGTGACCCCAGTTTGTCGTTGGGCGCTAGGGTTCAGCAGATAATTATCTCTGTCAATCTTGACGTGCCGTCATCTTATAGCTTGTGTGGTGACCCCAGTTTATCGTTGGGCGCTAGGGTTCAGCAGATAATTATCTCTGTCAATCTTGACGTGCCGTCATCTTATAGCTTGTGTGGTGACCCCAGTTTGTCGTTGGGCGCTAGGGTTCAGCAGATAATTATCTCTGTCAATCTTGACGTGCCGTCATCTTATAGCTTGTGTGGTGACCCCAGTTTATCGTTGAGCGCTAGGGTTCAGCAGATAATTATCTCTGTCAATCTTGACGTGCCGTCATCTTATAGCTTGTGTGGTGACCCCAGTTTGTCGTTGGGCGCTAGGGTTCAGCAGATAATTATCTCTGTCAATCTTGACGTGCCGTCATCTTATAGCTTGTGTGGTGACCCCAGTTTGTCGTAGGGCGCTAGGGTTCAGCAGATAATTATCTCTGTCAATCTTGACGTGCCGTCATCTTATAGCTTGTGTGGTGACCCCAGTTTATCGTTGGGCGCTAGGGTTCAGCAGATAATTATCTCTGTCAATCTTGACGTGCCGTCATCTTATAGCTTGTGTGGTGACCCAGTTTGTCGTTGGGCGCTAGGGTTCAGCAGATAATTATCTCTGTCAATCTTGACGTGCCGTCATCTTATAGCTTGTGTGGTGACCCAGTTTATCGTTGGGCGCTAGGGTTCTGCAGATAATTATCTCTGTCAATCTTGACGTGCCGTCATCTTATAGCTTGTGTGGTGACCCCAGTTTGTCGTTGGGCGCTAGGGTTCAGCAGGTAATTATCTCTGTCAATCTTGACGTGCCGTCATCTTATAGCTTGTGTGGTGACCCCAGTTTATCGTTGGGCGCTAGGGTTCAGCAGGTGATTATCTCTGTCAATCTTGACGTGCCGTCATCTTATAGCTTGTGTGGTGACCCCAGTTTGTCGTTGGGCGCTAGGGTTCAGCAGATAATTATCTCTGTCAATCTTGACGTGCCGTCATCTTATAGCTTGTGTGGTGACCCCAGTTTGTCGTTGGGCGCTAGGGTTCAGCAGATAATTATCTCTGTCAATCTTGACGTGCCGTCATCTTATAGCTTGTGTGGTGACCCCAGTTTGTCGTTGGGCGCTAGGGTTCAGCAGATAATTATCTCTGTCAATCTTGACGTGCCGTCATCTTATAGCTTGTGTGGTGACCCAGTTTATCGTTGGGCGCTAGGGTTCAGCAGATAATTATCTCTGTCAATCTTGACGTGCCGTCATCTTATAGCTTGTGTGGTGACCCCAGTTTGTCGTTGGGCGCTAGGGTTCAGCAGATAATTATCTCTGTCAATCTTGACGTGCCGTCATCTTATAGCTTGTGTGGTGACCCAGTTTATCGTTGGGCGCTAGGGTTCAGCAGATAATTATCTCTGTCAATCTTGACGTGCCGTCATCTTATAGCTTGTGTGGTGACCCAGTTTATCGTTGGGCGCTAGGGTTCAGCAGGTAATTATCTCTGTCAATCTTGACGTGCCGTCATCTTATAGCTTGTGTGGTGACCCAGTTTATCGTTGGGCGCTAGGGTTCAGCAGATAATTATCTCTGTCAATCTTGACGTGCCGTCATCTTATAGCTTGTGTGGTGACCCAGTTTATCGTTGGGCGCTAGGGTTCAGCAGATAATTATCTCTGTCAATCTTGACGTGCCGTCATCTTATAGCTTGTGTGGTGACCCAGTTTATCGTTGGGCGCTAGGGTTCAGCAGATAATTATCTCTGTCAATCTTGACGTGCCGTCATCTTATAGCTTGTGTGGTGACCCAGTTTATCGCTGGGCGCTAGGGTTCAGCAGATAATTATCTCTGTCAATCTTGACGTGCCGTCATCTTATAGCTTGTGTGGTGACCCAGTTTATCGTTGGGCGCTAGGGTTCAGCAGATAATTATCTCTGTCAATCTTGACGTGCCGTCATCTTATAGCTTGTGTGGTGACCCCAGTTTGTCGTTGGGCGCTAGGGTTCAGCAGATAATTATCTCTGTCAATCTTGACGTGCCGTCATCTTATAGCTTGTGTGGTGACCCCAGTTTATCGTTGGGCGCTAGGGTTCAGCAGATAATTATCTCTGTCAATCTTGACGTGCCGTCATCTTATAGCTTGTGTGGTGACCCAGTTTGTCGTTGGGCGCTAGGGTTCAGCAGATAATTATCTCTGTCAATCTTGACGTGCCGTCATCTTATAGCTTGTGTGGTGACCCAGTTTGTCGTTGGGCGCTAGGGTTCAGCAGATAATTATCTCTGTCAATCTTGACGTGCCGTCATCTTATAGCTTGTGTGGTGACCCAGTTTGTCGTTGGGCGCTAGGGTTCAGCAGATAATTATCTCTGTCAATCTTGACGTGCCGTCATCTTATAGCTTGTGTGGTGACCCAGTTTGTCGTTGGGCGCTAGGGTTCAGCAGATAATTATCTCTGTCAATCTTGACGTGCCGTCATCTTATAGCTTGTGTGGTGACCCAGTTTATCGTTGGGCGCTAGGGTTCAGCAGGTGATTATCTCTGTCAATCTTGACGTGCCGTCATCTTATAGCTTGTGTGGTGACCCAGTTTATCGTTGGGCGCTAGGGTTCAGCAGATAATTATCTCTGTCAATCTTGACGTGCCGTCATCTTATAGCTTGTGTGGTGACCCAGTTTATCGTTGGGCGCTAGGGTTCAGCAGATAATTATCTCTGTCAATCTTGACGTGCCGTCATCTTATAGCTTGTGTGGTGACCCCAGTTTGTCGTTGGGCGCTAGGGTTCAGCAGATAATTATCTCTGTCAATCTTGACGTGCCGTCATCTTATAGCTTGTGTGGTGACCCAGTTTATCGTTGGGCGCTAGGGTTCAGCAGATAATTATCTCTGTCAATCTTGACGTGCCGTCATCTTATAGCTTGTGTGGTGACCCCAGTTTATCGTTGGGCGCTAGGGTTCAGCAGATAATTATCTCTGTCAATCTTGACGTGCCGTCATCTTATAGCTTGTGTGGTGACCCCAGTTTGTCGTTGGGCGCTAGGGTTCAGCAGGTAATTATCTCTGTCAATCTTGACGTGCCGTCATCTTATAGCTTGTGTGGTGACCCAGTTTATCGTTGGGCGCTAGGGTTCAGCAGGTAATTATCTCTGTCAATCTTGACGTGCCGTCATCTTATAGCTTGTGTGGTGACCCCAGTTTGTCGTTGGGCGCTAGGGTTCAGCAGATAATTATCTCTGTCAATCTTGACGTGCCGTCATCTTATAGCTTGTGTGGTGACCCCAGTTTGTCGTTGGGCGCTAGGGTTCAGCAGATAATTATCTCTGTCAATCTTGACGTGCCGTCATCTTATAGCTTGTGTGGTGACCCAGTTTGTCGTTGGGCGCTAGGGTTCAGCAGATAATTATCTCTGTCAATCTTGACGTGCCGTCATCTTATAGCTTGTGTGGTGACCCCAGTTTATCGTTGGGCGCTAGGGTTCAGCAGGTGATTATCTCTGTCAATCTTGACGTGCCGTCATCTGTTAGCTTGTGTGGTGACCCCAGTTTATCGTTGGGCGCTAGGGTTCAGCAGATAATTATCTCTGTCAATCTTGACGTGCCGTCATCTTATAGCTTGTGTGGTGACCCCAGTTTATCGTTGGGCGCTAGGGTTCAGCAGGTAATTATCTCTGTCAATCTTGACGTGCCGTCATCTTATAGCTTGTGTGGTGACCCCAGTTTATCGTTGGGCGCTAGGGTTCAGCAGGTGATTATCTCTGTCAATCTTGACGTGCCGTCATCTTATAGCTTGTGTGGTGACCCCAGTTTATCGTTGGGCGCTAGGGTTCAGCAGATAATTATCTCTGTCAATCTTGACGTGCCGTCATCTTATAGCTTGTGTGGTGACCCCAGTTTATCGCTGGGCGCTAGGGTTCAGCAGATAATTATCTCTGTCAATCTTGACGTGCCGTCATCTTATAGCTTGTGTGGTGACCCAGTTTGTCGTTGGGCGCTAGGGTTCAGCAGATAATTATCTCTGTCAATCTTGACGTGCCGTCATCTTATAGCTTGTGTGGTGACCCCAGTTTATCGTTGGGCGCTAGGGTTCAGCAGATAATTATCTCTGTCAATCTTGACGTGCCGTCATCTTATAGCTTGTGTGGTGACCCCAGTTTATTGTTGGGCGCTAGGGTTCAGCAGATAATTATCTCTGTCAATCTTGACGTGCCGTCATCTTATAGCTTGTTTGGTGACCCCAGTTTATTGTTGGGCGCTAGGGTTCAGCAGATAATTATCTCTGTCAATCTTGACGTGCCGTCATCTTATAGCTTGTGTGGTGACCCCAGTTTGTCGTTAGGCGCTAGGGTTCAGCAGATAATTATCTCTGTCAATCTTGACGTGCCGTCATCTTATAGCTTGTGTGGTGACCCAGTTTATCGTTGGGCGCTAGGGTTCAGCAGGTAATTATCTCTGTCAATCTTGACGTGCCGTCATCTTATAGCTTGTGTGGTGACCCAGTTTATCGTTGGGCGCTAGGGTTCAGCAGATAATTATCTCTGTCAATCTTGACGTGCCGTCATCTTATAGCTTGTGTGGTGACCCAGTTTATCGTTGGGCGCTAGGGTTCAGCAGGTAATTATCTCTGTCAATCTTGACGTGCCGTCATCTTATAGCTTGTGTGGTGACCCCAGTTTGTCGTTGGGCGCTAGGGTTCAGCAGATAATTATCTCTGTCAATCTTGACGTGCCGTCATCTTATAGCTTGTGTGGTGACCCCAGTTTATCGTTGGGCGCTAGGGTTCAGCAGATAATTATCTCTGTCAATCTTGACGTGCCGTCATCTTATAGCTTGTGTGGTGACCCCAGTTTGTCGTTGGGCGCTAGGGTTCAGCAGATAATTATCTCTGTCAATCTTGACGTGCCGTCATCTTATAGCTTGTGTGGTGACCCCAGTTTGTCGTTGGGCGCTAGGGTTCAGCAGGTAATTATCTCTGTCAATCTTGACGTGCCGTCATCTTATAGCTTGTGTGGTGACCCAGTTTATCGTTGGGCGCTAGGGTTCAGCAGATAATTATCTCTGTCAATCTTGACGTGCCGTCATCTTATAGCTTGTGTGGTGACCCAGTTTATCGTTGGGCGCTAGGGTTCAGCAGGTAATTATCTCTGTCAATCTTGACGTGCCGTCATCTTATAGCTTGTGTGGTGACCCCAGTTTGTCGTTGGGCGCTAGGGTTCAGCAGATAATTATCTCTGTCAATCTTGACGTGCCGTCATCTTATAGCTTGTGTGGTGACCCCAGTTTATCGTTGGGCGCTAGGGTTCAGCAGATAATTATCTCTGTCAATCTTGACGTGCCGTCATCTTATAGCTTGTGTGGTGACCCCAGTTTGTCGTTGGGCGCTAGGGTTCAGCAGATAATTATCTCTGTCAATCTTGACGTGCCGTCATCTTATAGCTTGTGTGGTGACCCCAGTTTATCGTTGGGCGCTAGGGTTCAGCAGATAATTATCTCTGTCAATCTTGACGTGCCGTCATCTTATAGCTTGTGTGGTGACCCAGTTTGTCGTTGGGCGCTAGGGTTCAGCAGATAATTATCTCTGTCAATCTTGACGTGCCGTCATCTTATAGCTTGTGTGGTCACCCCAGTTTGTCGTTGGGCGCTAGGGTTCAGCAGATAATTATCTCTGTCAATCTTGACGTGCCGTCATCTTATAGCTTGTGTGGTGACCCAGTTTGTCGTTGGGCGCTAGGGTTCAGCAGATAATTATCTCTGTCAATCTTGACGTGCCGTCATCTTATAGCTTGTGTGGTGACCCCAGTTTGTCGTTGGGCGCTAGGGTTCAGCAGATAATTATCTCTGTCAATCTTGACGTGCCGTCATCTTATAGCTTGTGTGGTGACCCCAGTTTATCGTTGGGCGCTAGGGTTCAGCAGATAATTATCTCTGTCAATCTTGACGTGCCGTCATCTTATAGCTTGTGTGGTGACCCCAGTTTGTCGTTGGGCGCTAGGGTTCAGCAGGTAATTATCTCTGTCAATCTTGACGTGCCGTCATCTTATAGCTTGTGTGGTGACCCCAGTTTATCGTTGGGCGCTAGGGTTCAGCAGATAATTATCTCTGTCAATCTTGACGTGCCGTCATCTTATAGCTTGTGTGGTGACCCCAGTTTATCGTTGGGCGCTAGGGTTCAGCAGATAATTATCTCTGTCAATCTTGACGTGCCGTCATCTTATAGCTTGTGTGGTGACCCCAGTTTGTCGTTGGGCGCTAGGGTTCAGCAGATAATTATCTCTGTCAATCTTGACGTGCCGTCATCTTATAGCTTGTGTGGTGACCCCAGTTTATCGTTGGGCGCTAGGGTTCAGCAGATAATTATCTCTGTCAATCTTGACGTGCCGTCATCTTATAGCTTGTGTGGTGACCCCAGTTTGTCGTTGGGCGCTAGGGTTCAGCAGGTAATTATCTCTGTCAATCTTGACGTGCCGTCATCTTATAGCTTGTGTGGTGACCCCAGTTTATCGTTGGGCGCTAGGGTTCAGCAGATAATTATCTCTGTCAATCTTGACGTGCCGTCATCTTATAGCTTGTGTGGTGACCCCAGTTTATCGTTGGGCGCTAGGGTTCAGCAGATAATTATCTCTGTCAATCTTGACGTGCCGTCATCTTATAGCTTGTGTGGTGACCCAGTTTATCGTTGGGCGCTAGGGTTCAGCAGGTAATTATCTCTGTCAATCTTGACGTGCCGTCATCTTATAGCTTGTGTGGTGACCCCAGTTTATCGTTGGGCGCTAGGGTTCAGCAGATAATTATCTCTGTCAATCTTGACGTGCCGTCATCTTATAGCTTGTGTGGTGACCCAGTTTATCGTTGGGCGCTAGGGTTCAGCAGATGATTATCTCTGTCAATCTTGACGTGCCGTCATCTTATAGCTTGTGTGGTGACCCCAGTTTGTCGTTGGGCGCTAGGGTTCAGCAGGTAATTATCTTTGTCAATCTTGACGTGCCGTCATCTTATAGCTTGTGTGGTGACCCAGTTTGTCGTTGGGCGCTAGGGTTCAGCAGGTAATTATCTCTGTCAATCTTGACGTGCCGTCATCTTATTGCTTGTGTGGTGACCCCAGTTTATCGTTGGGCGCTAGGGTTCAGCAGATAATTATCTCTGTCAATCTTGACGTGCCGTCATCTTAGAGCTTGTGTGGTGACCCCAGTTTATCGTTGGGCGCTAGGGTTCAGCAGATAATTATCTCTGTCAATCTTGACGTGCCGTCATCTTATTGCTTGTGTGGTGACCCCAGTTTATCGTTGGGCGCTAGGGTTCAGCAGATAATTATCTCTGTCAATCTTGACGTGCCGTCATCTTAGAGCTTGTGTGGTGACCCCAGTTTATCGTTGGGCGCTAGGGTTCAGCAGATAATTATCTCTGTCAATCTTGACGTGCCGTCATCTTAGAGCTTGTGTGGTGACCCCAGTTTATCGTTGGGCGCTAGGGTTCAGCAGATGATTATCTCTGTCAATCTTGACGTGCCGTCATCTTATAGCTTGTGTGGTGACCCCAGTTTGTCGTTGGGCGCTAGGGTTCAGCAGGTAATTATCTTTGTCAATCTTGACGTGCCGTCATCTTATAGCTTGTGTGGTGACCCAGTTTGTCGTTGGGCGCTAGGGTTCAGCAGGTAATTATCTCTGTCAATCTTGACGTGCCGTCATCTTATTGCTTGTGTGGTGACCCCAGTTTATCGTTTGGCGCTAGGGTTCAGCAGATAATTATCTCTGTCAATCTTGACGTGCCGTCATCTTATAGCTTGTGTGGTGACCCCAGTTTATCGTTGGGCGCTAGGGTTCAGCAGATAATTATCTCTGTCAATCTTGACGTGCCGTCATCTTATAGCTTGTGTGGTGACCCCAGTTTGTCGTTGGGCGCTAGGGTTCAGCAGGTAATTATCTCTGTCAATCTTGACGTGCCGTCATCTTATAGCTTGTGTGGTGACCCCAGTTTATCGTTGGGCGCTAGGGTTCAGCAGATAATTATCTCTGTCAATCTTGACGTGCCGTCATCTTATAGCTTGTGTGGTGACCCCAGTTTGTCGTTGGGCGCTAGGGTTCAGCAGGTAATTATCTCTGTCAATCTTGACGTGCCGTCATCTTATAGCTTGTGTGGTGACCCCAGTTTATCGTTGGGCGCTAGGGTTCAGCAGATAATTATCTCTGTCAATCTTGACGTGCCGTCATCTTATAGCTTCTGTGGTGACCCCAGTTTATCGTTGGGCGCTAGGGTTCAGCAGATAATTATCTCTGTCAATCTTGACGTGCCGTCATCTTATAGCTTGTGTGGTGACCCCAGTGTCGTCGGGCGCTAGGGTTCAGCAGATAATTATCTCTGTCAATCTTGACGTGCCGTCATCTTATAGCTTGTGTGGTGACCCCAGTTTGTCGTTGGGCGCTAGGGTTCAGCAGGTAATTATCTCTGTCAATCTTGACGTGCCGTCATCTTATAGCTTGTGTGGTGACCCAGTTTATCGTTGGGCGCTAGGGTTCAGCAGATAATTATCTCTGTCAATCTTGACGTGCCGTCATCTTATAGCTTGTGTGGTGACCCAGTTTATCGTTGGGCGCTAGGGTTCAGCAGATAATTATCTCTGTCAATCTTGACGTGCCGTCATCTTATAGCTTGTGTGGTGACCCAGTTTATCGTTGGGCGCTAGGGTTCAGCAGATAATTATCTCTGTCAATCTTGACGTGCCGTCATCTTATAGCTTGTGTGGTGACCCCAGTTTATCGTTGGGCGCTAGGGTTCAGCAGATAATTATCTCTGTCAATCTTGACGTGCCGTCATCTTATAGCTTGTGTGGTGACCCCAGTTTGTCGTTTGGCGCTAGGGTTCAGCAGATAATTATCTCTGTCAATCTTGACGTGCCGTCATCTTATAGCTTGTGTGGTGACCCCAGTTTATCGTTGGGCGCTAGGGTTCAGCAGATAATTATCTCTGTCAATCTTGACGTGCCGTCATCTTATAGCTTGTGTGGTGACCCAGTTTGTCGTTGGGCGCTAGGGTTCAGCAGATAATTATCTCTGTCAATCTTGACGTGCCGTCATCTTATAGCTTGTGTGGTCACCCCAGTTTGTCGTTGGGCGCTAGGGTTCAGCAGATAATTATCTCTGTCAATCTTGACGTGCCGTCATCTTATAGCTTGTGTGGTGACCCAGTTTGTCGTTGGGCGCTAGGGTTCAGCAGATAATTATCTCTGTCAATCTTGACGTGCCGTCATCTTATAGCTTGTGTGGTGACCCCAGTTTGTCGTTGGGCGCTAGGGTTCAGCAGATAATTATCTCTGTCAATCTTGACGTGCCGTCATCTTATAGCTTGTGTGGTGACCCCAGTTTATCGTTGGGCGCTAGGGTTCAGCAGATAATTATCTCTGTCAATCTTGACGTGCCGTCATCTTATAGCTTGTGTGGTGACCCCAGTTTGTCGTTGGGCGCTAGGGTTCAGCAGGTAATTATCTCTGTCAATCTTGACGTGCCGTCATCTTATAGCCTGTGTGGTGACCCCAGTTTATCGTTGGGCGCTAGGGTTCAGCAGATAATTATCTCTGTCAATCTTGACGTGCCGTCATCTTATAGCTTGTGTGGTGACCCCAGTTTATCGTTGGGCGCTAGGGTTCAGCAGATAATTATCTCTGTCAATCTTGACGTGCCGTCATCTTATAGCTTGTGTGGTGACCCCAGTTTGTCGTTGGGCGCTAGGGTTCAGCAGATAATTATCTCTGTCAATCTTGACGTGCCGTCATCTTATAGCTTGTGTGGTGACCCAGTTTATCGTTGGGCGCTTGGGTTCAGCAGATAATTATCTCTGTCAATCTTGACGTGCCGTCATCTTATAGCTTGTGTGGTGACCCCAGTTTATCGTTGGGCGCTAGGGTTCAGCAGATAATTATCTCTGTCAATCTTGACGTGCCGTCATCTTATAGCTTGTGTGGTGACCCCAGTTTATCGTTGGGCGCTAGGGTTCAGCAGGTAATTATCTCTGTCAATCTTGACGTGCCGTCATCTTATAGCTTGTGTGGTGACCCAGTTTATCGTTGGGCGCTAGGGTTCAGCAGATAATTATCTCTGTCAATCTTGACGTGCCGTCATCTTATAGCTTGTGTGGTGACCCCAGTTTATCGTTGGGCGCTAGGGTTCAGCAGATAATTATCTCTGTCAATCTTGACGTGCCGTCATCTTATAGCTTGTGTGGTGACCCCAGTTTGTCGTTGGGCGCTAGGGTTCAGCAGATAATTATCTCTGTCAATCTTGACGTGCCGTCATCTTATAGCTTGTGTGGTGACCCCAGTTTGTCGTTGGGCGCTAGGGTTCAGCAGGTAATTATCTCTGTCAATCTTGACGTGCCGTCATCTTATAGCTTGTGTGGTGACCCCAGTTTATCGTTGGGCGCTAGGGTTCAGCAGATAATTATCTCTGTCAATCTTGACGTGCCGTCATCTTATAGCTTGTGTGGTGACCCAGTTTGTCGTTGGGCGCTAGGGTTCAGCAGATAATTATCTCTGTCAATCTTGACGTGCCGTCATCTTATAGCTTGTGTGGTGACCCCAGTTTATCGTTGGGCGCTAGGGTTCAGCAGATAATTATCTCTGTCAATCTTGACGTGCCGTCATCTTATAGCTTGTGTGGTGACCCAGTTTATCGTTGGGCGCTAGGGTTCAGCAGGTAATTATCTCTGTCAATCTTGACGTGCCGTCATCTTATAGCTTGTGTGGTGACCCCAGTTTATCGTTGGGCGCTAGGGTTCAGCCGATAATTATCTCTGTCAATCTTGACGTGCCGTCATCTTATAGCTTGTGTGGTGACCCAGTTTATCGTTGGGCGCTAGGGTTCAGCAGATGATTATCTCTGTCAATCTTGACGTGCCGTCATCTTATAGCTTGTGTGGTGACCCCAGTTTATCGTTGGGCGCTAGGGTTCAGCAGATAATTATCTCTGTCAATCTTGACGTGCCGTCATCTTATAGCTTGTGTGGTGACCCCATTTTGTCGTTGGGCGCTAGGGTTCAGCAGGTAATTATCTCTGTCAATCTTGACGTGCCGTCATCTTATAGCTTGTGTGGTGACCCAGTTTGTCGTTGGGCGCTAGGGTTCAGCAGGTAATTATCTCTGTCAATCTTGACGTGCCGTCATCTTATTGCTTGTGTGGTGACCCCAGTTTATCGTTGGGCGCTAGGGTTCAGCAGATAATTATCTCTGTCAATCTTGACGTGCCGTCATCTTATAGCTTGTGTGGTGACCCCAGTTTATCGTTGGGCGCTAGGGTTCAGCAGGTAATTATCTCTGTCAATCTTGACGTGCCGTCATCTTATAGCTTGTGTGTGGACCCCAGTTTATCGTTGGGCGCTAGGGTTCAGCAGATAATTATCTCTGTCAATCTTGACGTGCCGTCATCTTATAGCTTGTGTGGTGACCCCAGTTTATCGTTGGGCGCTAGGGTTCAGCAGGTAATTATCTCTGTCAATCTTGACGTGCCGTCATCTTATAGCTTGTGTGGTGACCCCAGTTTGTCGTTGGGCGCTAGGGTTCAGCAGGTAATTATCTCTGTCAATCTTGACGTGCCGTCATCTTATAGCTTGTGTGTGGACCCCAGTTTATCGTTGGGCGCTAGGGTTCAGCAGATAATTATCTCTGTCAATCTTGACGTGCCGTCATCTTATAGCTTGTGTGGTGACCCCAGTTTGTCGTTGGGCGCTAGGGTTCAGCAGGTAATTATCTCTGTCAATCTTGACGTGCCGTCATCTTATAGCTTGTGTGTGGACCCCAGTTTATCGTTGGGCGCTAGGGTTCAGCAGATAATTATCTCTGTCAATCTTGACGTGCCGTCATCTTATAGCTTGTGTGGTGACCCCAGTTTGTCGTTGGGCGCTAGGGTTCAGCAGGTAATTATCTCTGTCAATCTTGACGTGCCGTCATCTTATAGCTTGTGTGTGGACCCCAGTTTGTCGTTGGGCGCTAGGGTTCAGCAGATAATTATCTCTGTCAATCTTGACGTGCCGTCATCTTATAGCTTGTGTGGTGACCCCAGTTTATCGTTGGGCGCTAGGGTTCAGCAGATAATTATCTCTGTCAATCTTGACGTGCCGTCATCTTATAGCTTGTGTGGTGACCCCAGTTTATCGTTGGGCGCTAGGGTTCAGCAGATAATTATCTCTGTCAATCTTGACGTGCCGTCATCTTATAGCTTGTGTGGTGACCCAGTTTATCGTTGGGCGCTAGGGTTCAGCAGATAATTATCTCTGTCAATCTTGACGTGCCGTCATCTTATAGCTTGTGTGGTGACCCAGTTTGTCGTTGGGCGCTAGGGTTCAGCAGATAATTATCTCTGTCAATCTTGACGTGCCGTCATCTTATAGCTTGTGTGGTGACCCCAGTTTATCGTTGGGCGCTAGGGTTCAGCAGATAATTATCTCTGTCAATCTTGACGTGCCGTCATCTTATAGCTTGTGTGGTGACCCCAGTTTGTCGTTGGGCGCTAGGGTTCAGCAGGTAATTATCTCTGTCAATCTTGACGTGCCGTCATCTTATAGCTTATGTGGTGACCCCAGTTTATCGTTGGGCGCTAGGGTTCAGCAGGTAATTATCTCTGTCAATCTTGACGTGCCGTCATCTTATAGCTTGTGTGGTGACCCCAGTTTATCGTTGGGCGCTAGGGTTCAGCAGATAATTATCTCTGTCAATCTTGACGTGCCGTCATCTTATAGCTTGTGTGGTGACCCAGTTTATCGTTGGGCGCTAGGGTTCAGCAGATAATTATCTCTGTCAATCTTGACGTGCTGTCATCTTATAGCTTGTGTGGTGACCCCAGTTTATCGTTGGGCGCTAGGGTTCAGCAGGTAATTATCTCTGTCAATCTTGACGTGCCGTCATCTTATAGCTTGTGTGGTGACCCCAGTTTATCGTTGGGCGCTAGGGTTCAGCAGGTAATTATCTCTGTCAATCTTGACGTGCCGTCATCTTATAGCTTGTGTGGTGACCCAGTTTGTCGTTGGGCGCTAGGGTTCAGCAGATAATTATCTCTGTCAATCTTAACGTGCCGTCATCTTATAGCTTGTGTGGTGACCCAGTTTGTCGTTGGGCGCTAGGGTTCAGCAGATAATTATCTCTGTCAATCTTGACGTGCCGTCATCTTATAGCTTGTGTGGTGACCCCAGTTTGTCGTTGGGCGCTAGGGTTCAGCAGGTAATTATCTCTGTCAATCTTGACGTGCCGTCATCTTATAGCTTGTGTGGTGACCCAGTTTATCGTTGGGCGCTAGGGTTCAGCAGATAATTATCTCTGTCAATCTTGACGTGCCGTCATCTTATAGCTTGTGTGGTGACCCAGTTTGTCGTTGGGCGCTAGGGTTCAGCAGATAATTATCTCTGTCAATCTTGACGTGCCGTCATCTTATAGCTTGTGTGGTGACCCCAGTTTATCATTGGGCGCTAGGGTTCAGCAGATAATTATCTCTGTCAATCTTGACGTGCCGTCATCTTATAGCTTGTGTGGTGACCCCAGTTTGTCGTTGGGCGCTAGGGTTCAGCAGGTAATTATCTCTGTCAATCTTGACGTGCCGTCATCTTATAGCTTGTGTGGTGACCCCAGTTTGTCGTTGGGCGCCAGGGTTCAGCAGATAATTATCTCTGTCAATCTTGACGTGCCGTCATCTTATAGCTTGTGTGGTGACCCCAGTTTATCGTTGGGCGCTAGGGTTCAGCAGATAATTATCTCTGTCAATCTTGACGTGCCGTCATCTTATAGCTTGTGTGGTGACCCAGTTTGTCGTTGGGCGCTAGGGTTCAGCAGATAATTATCTCTGTCAATCTTGACGTGCCGTCATCTTATAGCTTGTGTGGTGACCCCAGTTTATCGTTGGGCGCTAGGGTTCAGCAGATAATTATCTCTGTCAATCTTGACGTGCCGTCATCTTATAGCTTGTGTGGTGACCCCAGTTTGTCGTTGGGCGCTAGGGTTCAGCAGGTAATTATCTCTGTCAATCTTGACGTGCCGTCATCTTATAGCTTGTGTGGTGACCCCAGTTTATCGTTGGGCGCTAGGGTTCAGCAGATAATTATCTCTGTCAATCTTGACGTGCCGTCATCTTATAGCTTGTGTGGTGACCCCAGTTTGTCGTTGGGCGCTAGGGTTCAGCAGATAATTATCTCTGTCAATCTTGACGTGCCGTCATCTTATAGCTTGTGTGGTGACCCCAGTTTATCGTTGGGCGCTAGGGTTCAGCAGGTAATTATCTCTGTCAATCTTGACGTGCCGTCATCTTATAGCTTGTGTGGTGACCCCAGTTTGTCGTTGGGCGCTAGGGTTCAGCAGATAATTATCTCTGTCAATCTTGACGTGCCGTCATCTTATAGCTTGTGTGGTGACCCAGTTTATCGTTGGGCGCTAGGGTTCAGCAGATAATTATCTCTGTCAATCTTGACGTGCCGTCATCTTATAGCTTGTGTGGTGACCCCAGTTTGTCGTTGGGCGCTAGGGTTCAGCAGATAATTATCTCTGTCAATCTTGACGTGCCGTCATCTTATAGCTTGTGTGGTGACCCCAGTTTGTCGTTGGGCGCTAGGGTTCAGCAGATAATTATCTCTGTCAATCTTGACGTGCCGTCATCTTATAGCTTGTGTGGTGACCCCAGTTTGTCGTTGGGCGCTAGGGTTCAGCAGATAATTATCTCTGTCAATCTTGACGTGCCGTCATCTTATAGCTTGTGTGGTGACCCCAGTTTATCGTTGGGCGCTAGGGTTCAGCAGATAATTATCTCTGTCAATCTTGACGTGCCGTCATCTTATAGCTTGTGTGGTGACCCCAGTTTATCGTTGGGCGCTAGGGTTCAGCAGATAATTATCTCTGTCAATCTTGACGTGCCGTCATCTTATAGCTTGTGTGGTGACCCCAGTTTATCGTTGGGCGCTAGGGTTCAGCAGATAATTATCTCTGTCAATCTTGACGTGCCGTCATCTTATAGCTTGTGTGGTGACCCCAGTTTATCGTTGGGCGCTAGGGTTCAGCAGATAATTATCTCTGTCAATCTTGACGTGCCGTCATCTTATAGCTTGTGTGGTGACCCCAGTTTATCGTTGGGCGCTAGGGTTCAGCAGATAATTATCTCTGTCAATCTTGACGTGCCGTCATCTTATAGCTTGTGTGGTGACCCCAGTTTATCGTTGGGCGCTAGGGTTCAGCAGATAATTATCTCTGTCAATCTTGACGTGCCGTCATCTTATAGCTTGTGTGGTGACCCCAGTTTGTCGTTGGGCGCTAGGGTTCAGCAGATAATTATCTCTGTCAATCTTGACGTGCCGTCATCTTATAGCTTGTGTGGTGACCCAGTTTGTCGTTGGGCGCTAGGGTTCAGCAGATAATTATCTCTGTCAATCTTGACGTGCCGTCATCTTATAGCTTGTGTGGTGACCCCAGTTTGTCGTTGGGCGCTAGGGTTCAGCAGATAATTATCTCTGTCAATCTTGACGTGCCGTCATCTTATAGCTTGTGTGGTGACCCAGTTTGTCGTTGGGCGCTAGGGTTCAGCAGATAATTATCTCTGTCAATCTTGACGTGCCGTCATCTTATAGCTTGTGTGGTGACCCAGTTTATCATTGGGCGCTAGGGTTCAGCAGATAATTATCTCTGTCAATCTTGACGTGCCGTCATCTTATAGCTTGTGTGGTGACCCCAGTTTATCGTTGGGCGCTAGGGTTCAGCAGATAATTATCTCTGTCAATCTTGACGTGCCGTCATCTTATAGCTTGTGTGGTGACCCAGTTTATCGTTGGGCGCTAGGGTTCAGCAGATAATTATCTCTGTCAATCTTGACGTGCCGTCATCTTATAGCTTGTGTGGTGACCCCAGTTTATCGTTGGGCGCTAGGGTTCAGCAGGTAATTATCTCTGTCAATCTTGACGTGCCGTCATCTTATAGCTTGTGTGGTGACCCCAGTTTATCGTTGGGCGCTAGGGTTCAGCAGGTAATTATCTCTGTCAATCTTGACGTGCCGTCATCTTATAGCTTGTGTGGTGACCCCAGTTTGTCGTTGGGCGCTAGGGTTCAGCAGATAATTATCTCTGTCAATCTTGACGTGCCGTCATCTTATAGCTTGTGTGGTGACCCCAGTTTATCGTTGGGCGCTAGGGTTCAGCAGGTAATTATCTCTGTCAATCTTGACGTGCCGTTATCTTATAGCTTGTGTGGTGACCCCAGTTTATCGTTGGGCGCTAGGGTTCAGCAGATAATTATCTCTGTCAATCTTGACGTGCCGTCATCTTATAGCTTGTGTGGTGACCCCAGTTTGTCGTTGGGCGCTAGGGTTCAGCAGATAATTATCTTTGTCAATCTTGACGTGCCGTCATCTTATAGCTTGTGTGGTGACCCCAGTTTGTCGTTGGGCGCTAGGGTTCAGCAGATAATTATCTCTGTCAATCTTGACGTGCCGTCATCTTATAGCTTGTGTGGTGACCCCAGTTTGTCGTTGGGCGCTAGGGTTCAGCAGATAATTATCTCTGTCAATCTTGACGTGCCGTCATCTTATAGCTTGTGTGGTGACCCCAGTTTATCGTTGGGCGCTAGGGTTCAGCAGATAATTATCTCTGTCAATCTTGACGTGCCGTCATCTTATAGCTTGTGTGGTGACCCAGTTTATCGTTGGGCGCTAGGGTTCAGCAGATAATTATCTCTGTCAATCTTGACGTGCCGTCATCTTATAGCTTGTGTGGTGACCCCAGTTTATCGTTGGGCGCTAGGGTTCAGCAGATAATTATCTCTGTCAATCTTGACGTGCCGTCATCTTATAGCTTGTGTGGTGACCCAGTTTGTCGTTGGGCGCTAGGGTTCAGCAGATAATTATCTCTGTCAATCTTGACGTGCCGTCATCTTATAGCTTGTGTGGTGACCCCAGTTTATCGTTGGGCGCTAGGGTTCAGCAGATAATTATCTCTGTCAATCTTGACGTGCCGTCATCTTATAGCTTGTGTGGTGACCCAGTTTGTCGTTGGGCGCTAGGGTTCAGCAGGTAATTATCTCTGTCAATCTTGACGTGCCGTCATCTTATAGCTTGTGTGGTGACCCAGTTTATCGTTGGGCGCTAGGGTTCAGCAGATAATTATCTCTGTCAATCTTGACGTGCCGTCATCTTATAGCTTGTGTGGTGACCCCAGTTTGTCGTTGGGCGCTAGGGTTCAGCAGATAATTATCTTTGTCAATCTTGACGTGCCGTCATCTTATAGCTTGTGTGGTGACCCCAGTTTGTCGTTGGGCGCTAGGGTTCAGCAGATAATTATCTCTGTCAATCTTGACGTGCCGTCATCTTATAGCTTGTGTGGTGACCCCAGTTTGTCGTTGGGCGCTAGGGTTCAGCAGATAATTATCTCTGTCAATCTTGACGTGCCGTCATCTTATAGCTTGTGTGGTGACCCCAGTTTATCGTTGGGCGCTAGGGTTCAGCAGATAATTATCTCTGTCAATCTTGACGTGCCGTCATCTTATAGCTTGTGTGGTGACCCAGTTTATCGTTGGGCGCTAGGGTTCAGCAGATAATTATCTCTGTCAATCTTGACGTGCCGTCATCTTATAGCTTGTGTGGTGACCCCAGTTTGTCGTTGGGCGCTAGGGTTCAGCAGATAATTATCTCTGTCAATCTTGACGTGCCGTCATCTTATAGCTTGTGTGGTGACCCAGTTTGTCGTTGGGCGCTAGGGTTCAGCAGATAATTATCTCTGTCAATCTTGACGTGCCGTCATCTTATAGCTTGTGTGGTGACCCAGTTTGTCGTTGGGCGCTAGGGTTCAGCAGGTAATTATCTCTGTCAATCTTGACGTGCCGTCATCTTATAGCTTGTGTGGTGACCCCAGTTTATCGTTGGGCGCTAGGGTTCAGCAGATAATTATCTCTGTCAATCTTGACGTGCCGTCATCTTATAGCTTGTGTGGTGACCCAGTTTGTCGTTGGGCGCTAGGGTTCAGCAGATAATTATCTTTGTCAATCTTGACGTGCCGTCATCTTATAGCTTGTGTGGTGACCCCAGTTTGTCGTTGGGCGCTAGGGTTCAGCAGATAATTATCTCTGTCAATCTTGACGTGCCGTCATCTTATAGCTTGTGTGGTGACCCCAGTTTGTCGTTGGGCGCTAGGGTTCAGCAGATAATTATCTCTGTCAATCTTGACGTGCCGTCATCTTATAGCTTGTGTGGTGACCCCAGTTTATCGTTGGGCGCTAGGGTTCAGCAGATAATTATCTCTGTCAATCTTGACGTGCCGTCATCTTATAGCTTGTGTGGTGACCCAGTTTATCGTTGGGCGCTAGGGTTCAGCAGATAATTATCTCTGTCAATCTTGACGTGCCGTCATCTTATAGCTTGTGTGGTGACCCCAGTTTGTCGTTGGGCGCTAGGGTTCAGCAGATAATTATCTCTGTCAATCTTGACGTGCCGTCATCTTATAGCTTGTGTGGTGACCCAGTTTGTCGTTGGGCGCTAGGGTTCAGCAGATAATTATCTCTGTCAATCTTGACGTGCCGTCATCTTATAGCTTGTGTGGTGACCCCAGTTTATCGTTGGGCGCTAGGGTTCAGCAGATAATTATCTCTGTCAATCTTGACGTGCCGTCATCTTATAGCTTGTGTGGTGACCCAGTTTGTCGTTGGGCGCTAGGGTTCAGCAGGTAATTATCTCTGTCAATCTTGACGTGCCGTCATCTTATAGCTTGTGTGGTGACCCCAGTTTATCGTTGGGCGCTAGGGTTCAGCAGATAATTATCTCTGTCAATCTTGACGTGCCGTCATCTTATAGCTTGTGTGGTGACCCAGTTTGTCGTTGGGCGCTAGGGTTCAGCAGATAATTATCTCTGTCAAGTTGTTGCAGGTACCTACAGATACTTGATAGATACATTCTTTAGGTAGGTACCTACTTATAGAATTTAGTTTCCTAGGGCTTCACGAACGCAATTTGTGTTGCGTTGAAGATGAGCGTAGGTAGCGGGTTGTGTATAGCGGATTAAAAGGTGCAGGCAGCAGTCACAAGAAAACCTTGGAGCACCAAACCTGACCATTGCCTTCTCGAAAATTCTGATCACTTGAAAATGTATACGGATTATGACGTTTCTTTGTTTCTCTTCGAGCTGCCAGATAGCGAAAAAATGCAGACAAACTTCAAGTCAACAAAGCTTGGTCACCAAGGTGACGAAGGAAATTGATTCAGGCGTCAAAATGTACCGAAAATTACGAAAAAACAACACAAAAATGCTAATAAAAACCAATTGGAAAGACCTACCGACCTACGATTTGCAGGCATGATAAATATATATAAGGCCAACATGTTTAGAAGTTTTGGTGAAGTTATGTTAAGAAATTTGAAATTAACAGCGGTTCAAAATTTTGAAAAAATCGAAAAATTTAGTAAAAATTTATTGATTAAAAGTATTCTGAACCGATCTTTTCCAGAAACGCAGGGGGTCTAGGTTGAGAACAAATGTAGGTCCTCTGAAATTTTCATCCAAATCAGTTCAAAAAAAAAAAACACACATACACAATTGACTTTTTTTTTGGGGTAGTGAAAGGGAAGATTTCGCTCCGCTCGCTTTGCTTGCTACGCTCATCAATTAATATGTAATGTTCAGATTGAGAGCTTTGCTGGGCTGCCACCCTCACTGAATGTCGAGTTTTCAAAGCCTCGCGTGTCCGTGATCAGCGCGGTGACCCTCCAATGCCATTACACCTTTGGAAGCGGATTCCAATGTTCTTTCATAGGTACTTTAAGAGCTAGGAGCAAGACCCAGCAACAGGTTGTGTGTCTGTGCAGGAACATTCAATGTTCTTTCATAGGTACTTTAAGAGCTAGGAGCAAGTCCCAGCAACAGGTTGTGTGTCTGTGCAGGAACATTCAATGTTCTTTCATAGGTACTTTAAGAGCTAGGAGCAAGTCCCAGCAACAGGTTGTGTGTCTGTGCAGGAACATTCAATGTTCTTTCATAGGTACTTTAAGAGCTAGGAGCAAGACCCAGCAACAGGTTGTGTGTCTGTGCAGGAACATTCAATGTTCTTTCATAGGTACTTTAAGAGCTAGGAGCAAGTCCCAGCAACAGGTTGTGTGTCTGTGCAGGAACATTCAATGTTCTTTCATAGGTACTTTAAGAGCTAGGAGCAAGTCCCAGCAACAGGTTGTGTGTCTGTGCAGGAACATTCAATGTTCTTTCATAGGTACTTTAAGAGCTAGGAGCAAGTCCCAGCAACAGGTTGTGTGTCTGTGCAGGAACATTCAATGTTCTTTCATAGGTACTTTAAGAGCTAGGAGCAAGTCCCAGCAACAGGTTGTGTGTCTGTGCAGGAACATTCAATGTTCTTTCATAGGTACTTTAAGAGCTAGGAGCAAGTCCCAGCAACAGGTTGTGTGTCTGTGCAGGAACATTCAATGTTCTTTCATAGGTACTTTAAGAGCTAGGAGCAAGTCCCAGCAACAGGTTGTGTGTCTGTGCAGGAACATTCAATGTTCTTTCATAGGTACTTTAAGAGCTAGGAGCAAGTCCCAGCAACAGGTTGTGTGTCTGTGCAGGAACATTCAATGTTCTTTCATAGGTACTTTAAGAGCTAGGAGCAAGACCCAGCAACAGGTTGTGTGTCTGTGCAGGAACATTCAATGTTCTTTCATAGGTACTTTAAGAGCTAGGAGCAAGTCCCAGCAACAGGTTGTGTGTCTGTGCAGGAACATTCAATGTTCTTTCATAGGTACTTTAAGAGCTAGGAGCAAGTCCCAGCAACAGGTTGTGTGTCTGTGCAGGAACATTCAATGTTCTTTCATAGGTACTTTAAGAGCTAGGAGCAAGTCCCAGCAACAGGTTGTGTGTCTGTGCAGGAACATTCAATGTTCTTTCATAGGTACTTTAAGAGCTAGGAGCAAGACCCAGCAACAGGTTGTGTGTCTGTGCAGGAACATTCAATGTTCTTTCATAGGTACTTTAAGAGCTAGGAGCAAGACCCAGCAACAGGTTGTGTGTCTGTGCAGGAACATTCAATGTTCTTTCATAGGTACTTTAAGAGCTAGGAGCAAGTCCCAGCAACAGGTTGTGTGTCTGCAGGAACATTCAATGTTCTTTCATAGGTACTTTAAGAGCTAGGAGCAAGTCCCAGCAACAGGTTGTGTGTCTGTGCAGGAACATTCAATGTTCTTTCATAGGTACTTTAAGAGCTAGGAGCAAGTCCCAGCAACAGGTTGTGTGTCTGTGCAGGAACATTCAATGTTCTTTCATAGGTACTTTAAGAGCTAGGAGCAAGACCCAGCAACAGGTTGTGTGTCTGTGCAGGAACATTCAATGTTCTTTCATAGGTACTTTAAGAGCTAGGAGCAAGACCCAGCAACAGGTTGTGTGTCTGTGCAGGAACATTCAATGTTCTTTCATAGGTACTTTAAGAGCTAGGAGCAAGTCCCAGCAACAGGTTGTGTGTCTGTGCAGGAACATTCAATGTTCTTTCATAGGTACTTTAAGAGCTAGGAGCAAGTCCCAGCAACAGGTTGTGTGTCTGTGCAGGAACATTCAATGTTCTTTCATAGGTACTTTAAGAGCTAGGAGCAAGTCCCAGCAACAGGTTGTGTGTCTGTGCAGGAACATTCAATGTTCTTTCATAGGTACTTTAAGAGCTAGGAGCAAGACCCAGCAACAGGTTGTGTGTCTGTGCAGGAACATTCAATGTTCTTTCATAGGTACTTTAAGAGCTAGGAGCAAGTCCCAGCAACAGGTTGTGTGTCTGTGCAGGAACATTCAATGTTCTTTCATAGGTACTTTAAGAGCTAGGAGCAAGTCCCAGCAACAGGTTGTGTGTCTGTGCAGGAACATTCAATGTTCTTTCATAGGTACTTTAAGAGCTAGGAGCAAGACCCAGCAACAGGTTGTGTGTCTGTGCAGGAACACTCAATGTTCTTTCATAGGTACTTTAAGAGCTAGGAGCAAGACCCAGCAACAGGTTGTGTGTCTGTGCAGGAACATTCAATGTTCTTTCATAGGTACTTTAAGAGCTAGGAGCAAGTCCCAGCAACAGGTTGTGTGTCTGTGCAGGAACATTCAATGTTCTTTCATATGTACTTTAAGAGCTAGGAGCAAGACCCAGCAACAGGTTGTGTGTCTGTGCAGGAACATTCAATGTTCTTTCATAGGTACTTTAAGAGCTAGGAGCAAGTCCCAGCAACAGGTTGTGTGTCTGTGCAGGAACATTCAATGTTCTTTCATAGGTACTTTAAGAGCTAGGAGCAAGTCCCAGCAACAGGTTGTGTGTCTGTGCAGGAACATTCAATGTTCTTTCATAGGTACTTTAAGAGCTAGGAGCAAGTCCCAGCAACAGGTTGTGTGTCTGTGCAGGAACATTCAATGTTCTTTCATAGGTACTTTAAGAGCTAGGAGCAAGACCCAGCAACAGGTTGTGTGTCTGCAGGAACATTCAATGTTCTTTCATAGGTACTTTAAGAGCTAGGAGCAAGACCCAGCAACAGGTTGTGTGTCTGTGCAGGAACATTCAATGTTCTTTCATAGGTACTTTAAGAGCTAGGAGCAAGACCCAGCAACAGGTTGTGTGTCTGTGCAGGAACATTCCATGTTCTTTCATAGGTACTTTAAGAGCTAGGAGCAAGTCCCAGCAACAGGTTGTGTGTCTGCAGGAACATTCAATGTTCTTTCATAGGTACTTTAAGAGCTAGGAGCAAGTCCCAGCAACAGGTTGTGTGTCTGTGCAGGAACATTCAATGTTCTTTCATAGGTACTTTAAGAGCTAGGAGCAAGTCCCAGCAACAGGTTGTGTGTCTGCAGGAACATTCAATGTTCTTTCATAGGTACTTTAAGAGCTAGGAGCAAGTCCCAGCAACAGGTTGTGTGTCTGTGCAGGAACATTCAATGTTCTTTCATAGGTACTTTAAGAGCTAGGAGCAAGTCCCAGCAACAGGTTGTGTGTCTGTGCAGGAACATTCAATGTTCTTTCATAGGTACTTTAAGAGCTAGGAGCAAGTCCCAGCAACAGGTTGTGTGTCTGTGCAGGAACATTCAATGTTCTTTCATAGGTACTTTAAGAGCTAGGAGCAAGTCCCAGCAACAGGTTGTGTGTCTGTGCAGGAACATTCAATGTTCTTTCATAGGTACTTTAAGAGCTAGGAGCAAGTCCCAGCAACAGGTTGTGTGTCTGTGCAGGAACATTCAATGTTCTTTCATAGGTACTTTAAGAGCTAGGAGCAAGTCCCAGCAACAGGTTGTGTGTCTGTGCAGGAACATTCAATGTTCTTTCATAGGTACTTTAAGAGCTAGGAGCAAGTCCCAGCAACAGGTTGTGTGTCTGTGCAGGAACATTCAATGTTCTTTCATAGGTACTTTAAGAGCTAGGAGCAAGACCCAGCAACAGGTTGTGTGTCTGTGCAGGAACATTCAATGTTCTTTCATAGGTACTTTAAGAGCTAGGAGCAAGTCCCAGCAACAGGTTGTGTGTCTGTGCAGGAACATTCAATGTTCTTTCATAGGTACTTTAAGAGCTAGGAGCAAGTCCCAGCAACAGGTTGTGTGTCTGTGCAGGAACATTCAATGTTCTTTCATAGGTACTTTAAGAGCTAGGAGCAAGACCCAGCAACAGGTTGTGTGTCTGCAGGAACACTCAATGTTCTTTCATAGGTACTTTAAGAGCTAGGAGCAAGACCCAGCAACAGGTTGTGTGTCTGCAGGAACACTCAATGTTCTTTCATAGGTACTTTAAGAGCTAGGAGCAAGTCCCAGCAACAGGTTGTGTGTCTGTGCAGGAACATTCAATGTTCTTTCATAGGTACTTTAAGAGCTAGGAGCAAGACCCAGCAACAGGTTGTGTGTCTGTGCAGGAACATTCAATGTTCTTTCATAGGTACTTTAAGAGCTAGGAGCAAGTCCCAGCAACAGGTTGTGTGTCTGTGCAGGAACATTCAATGTTCTTTCATAGGTACTTTAAGAGCTAGGAGCAAGTCCCAGCAACAGGTTGTGTGTCTGTGCAGGAACATTCAATGTTCTTTCATAGGTACTTTAAGAGCTAGGAGCAAGTCCCAGCAACAGGTTGTGTGTCTGTGCAGGAACATTCAATGTTCTTTCATAGGTACTTTAAGAGCTAGGAGCAAGACCCAGCAACAGGTTGTGTGTCTGCAGGAACACTCAATGTTCTTTCATAGGTACTTTAAGAGCTAGGAGCAAGTCCCAGCAACAGGTTGTGTGTCTGTGCAGGAACATTCAATGTTCTTTCATAGGTACTTTAAGAGCTAGGAGCAAGTCCCAGCAACAGGTTGTGTGTCTGTGCAGGAACATTCAATGTTCTTTCATAGGTACTTTAAGAGCTAGGAGCAAGACCCAGCAACAGGTTGTGTGTCTGCAGGAACACTCAATGTTCTTTCATAGGTACTTTAAGAGCTAGGAGCAAGACCCAGCAACAGGTTGTGTGTCTGCAGGAACACTCAATGTTCTTTCATAGGTACTTTAAGAGCTAGGAGCAAGTCCCAGCAACAGGTTGTGTGTCTGTGCAGGAACATTCAATGTTCTTTCATAGGTACTTTAAGAGCTAGGAGCAAGTCCCAGCAACAGGTTGTGTGTCTGTGCAGGAACATTCAATGTTCTTTCATAGGTACTTTAAGAGCTAGGAGCAAGACCCAGCAACAGGTTGTGTGTCTGTGCAGGAACATTCAATGTTCTTTCATAGGTACTTTAAGAGCTAGGAGCAAGACCCAGCAACAGGTTGTGTGTCTGTGCAGGAACATTCAATGTTCTTTCATAGGTACTTTAAGAGCTAGGAGCAAGTCCCAGCAACAGGTTGTGTGTCTGCAGGAACATTCAATGTTCTTTCATAGGTACTTTAAGAGCTAGGAGCAAGTCCCAGCAACAGGTTGTGTGTCTGTGCAGGAACATTCAATGTTCTTTCATAGGTACTTTAAGAGCTAGGAGCAAGTCCCAGCAACAGGTTGTGTGTCTGTGCAGGAACATTCAATGTTCTTTCATAGGTACTTTAAGAGCTAGGAGCAAGACCCAGCAACAGGTTGTGTGTCTGTGCAGGAACATTCAATGTTCTTTCATAGGTACTTTAAGAGCTAGGAGCAAGACCCAGCAACAGGTTGTGTGTCTGTGCAGGAACATTCAATGTTCTTTCATAGGTACTTTAAGAGCTAGGAGCAAGTCCCAGCAACAGGTTGTGTGTCTGTGCAGGAACATTCAATGTTCTTTCATAGGTACTTTAAGAGCTAGGAGCAAGTCCCAGCAACAGGTTGTGTGTCTGTGCAGGAACATTCAATGTTCTTTCATAGGTACTTTAAGAGCTAGGAGCAAGTCCCAGCAACAGGTTGTGTGTCTGTGCAGGAACATTCAATGTTCTTTCATAGGTACTTTAAGAGCTAGGAGAAAGACCCAGCAACAGGTTGTGTGTCTGTGCAGGAACATTCAATGTTCTTTCATAGGTACTTTAAGAGCTAGGAGCAAGTCCCAGCAACAGGTTGTGTGTCTGTGCAGGAACATTCAATGTTCTTTCATAGGTACTTTAAGAGCTAGGAGCAAGTCCCAGCAACAGGTTGTGTGTCTGTGCAGGAACATTCAATGTTCTTTCATAGGTACTTTAAGAGCTAGGAGCAAGACCCAGCAACAGGTTGTGTGTCTGTGCAGGAACACTCAATGTTCTTTCATAGGTACTTTAAGAGCTAGGAGCAAGACCCAGCAACAGGTTGTGTGTCTGTGCAGGAACATTCAATGTTCTTTCATAGGTACTTTAAGAGCTAGGAGCAAGTCCCAGCAACAGGTTGTGTGTCTGTGCAGGAACATTCAATGTTCTTTCATAGGTACTTTAAGAGCTAGGAGCAAGACCCAGCAACAGGTTGTGTGTCTGTGCAGGAACATTCAATGTTCTTTCATAGGTACTTTAAGAGCTAGGAGCAAGTCCCAGCAACAGGTTGTGTGTCTGTGCAGGAACATTCAATGTTCTTTCATAGGTACTTTAAGAGCTAGGAGCAAGTCCCAGCAACAGGTTGTGTGTCTGTGCAGGAACATTCAATGTTCTTTCATAGGTACTTTAAGAGCTAGGAGCAAGTCCCAGCAACAGGTTGTGTGTCTGTGCAGGAACATTCAATGTTCTTTCATAGGTACTTTAAGAGCTAGGAGCAAGACCCAGCAACAGGTTGTGTGTCTGTGCAGGAACATTCAATGTTCTTTCATAGGTACTTTAAGAGCTAGGAGCAAGACCCAGCAACAGGTTGTGTGTCTGTGCAGGAACATTCAATGTTCTTTCATAGGTACTTTAAGAGCTAGGAGCAAGACCCAGCAACAGGTTGTGTGTCTGTGCAGGAACATTCCATGTTCTTTCATAGGTACTTTAAGAGCTAGGAGCAAGTCCCAGCAACAGGTTGTGTGTCTGCAGGAACATTCAATGTTCTTTCATAGGTACTTTAAGAGCTAGGAGCAAGTCCCAGCAACAGGTTGTGTGTCTGTGCAGGAACATTCAATGTTCTTTCATAGGTACTTTAAGAGCTAGGAGCAAGTCCCAGCAACAGGTTGTGTGTCTGCAGGAACATTCAATGTTCTTTCATAGGTACTTTAAGAGCTAGGAGCAAGTCCCAGCAACAGGTTGTGTGTCTGTGCAGGAACATTCAATGTTCTTTCATAGGTACTTTAAGAGCTAGGAGCAAGTCCCAGCAACAGGTTGTGTGTCTGTGCAGGAACATTCAATGTTCTTTCATAGGTACTTTAAGAGCTAGGAGCAAGTCCCAGCAACAGGTTGTGTGTCTGTGCAGGAACATTCAATGTTCTTTCATAGGTACTTTAAGAGCTAGGAGCAAGTCCCAGCAACAGGTTGTGTGTCTGTGCAGGAACATTCAATGTTCTTTCATAGGTACTTTAAGAGCTAGGAGCAAGTCCCAGCAACAGGTTGTGTGTCTGTGCAGGAACATTCAATGTTCTTTCATAGGTACTTTAAGAGCTAGGAGCAAGTCCCAGCAACAGGTTGTGTGTCTGTGCAGGAACATTCAATGTTCTTTCATAGGTACTTTAAGAGCTAGGAGCAAGTCCCAGCAACAGGTTGTGTGTCTGTGCAGGAACATTCAATGTTCTTTCATAGGTACTTTAAGAGCTAGGAGCAAGACCCAGCAACAGGTTGTGTGTCTGTGCAGGAACATTCAATGTTCTTTCATAGGTACTTTAAGAGCTAGGAGCAAGTCCCAGCAACAGGTTGTGTGTCTGTGCAGGAACATTCAATGTTCTTTCATAGGTACTTTAAGAGCTAGGAGCAAGTCCCAGCAACAGGTTGTGTGTCTGTGCAGGAACATTCAATGTTCTTTCATAGGTACTTTAAGAGCTAGGAGCAAGACCCAGCAACAGGTTGTGTGTCTGCAGGAACACTCAATGTTCTTTCATAGGTACTTTAAGAGCTAGGAGCAAGACCCAGCAACAGGTTGTGTGTCTGCAGGAACACTCAATGTTCTTTCATAGGTACTTTAAGAGCTAGGAGCAAGTCCCAGCAACAGGTTGTGTGTCTGTGCAGGAACATTCAATGTTCTTTCATAGGTACTTTAAGAGCTAGGAGCAAGACCCAGCAACAGGTTGTGTGTCTGTGCAGGAACATTCAATGTTCTTTCATAGGTACTTTAAGAGCTAGGAGCAAGTCCCAGCAACAGGTTGTGTGTCTGTGCAGGAACATTCAATGTTCTTTCATAGGTACTTTAAGAGCTAGGAGCAAGTCCCAGCAACAGGTTGTGTGTCTGTGCAGGAACATTCAATGTTCTTTCATAGGTACTTTAAGAGCTAGGAGCAAGTCCCAGCAACAGGTTGTGTGTCTGTGCAGGAACATTCAATGTTCTTTCATAGGTACTTTAAGAGCTAGGAGCAAGACCCAGCAACAGGTTGTGTGTCTGCAGGAACACTCAATGTTCTTTCATAGGTACTTTAAGAGCTAGGAGCAAGTCCCAGCAACAGGTTGTGTGTCTGTGCAGGAACATTCAATGTTCTTTCATAGGTACTTTAAGAGCTAGGAGCAAGTCCCAGCAACAGGTTGTGTGTCTGTGCAGGAACATTCAATGTTCTTTCATAGGTACTTTAAGAGCTAGGAGCAAGACCCAGCAACAGGTTGTGTGTCTGCAGGAACACTCAATGTTCTTTCATAGGTACTTTAAGAGCTAGGAGCAAGACCCAGCAACAGGTTGTGTGTCTGCAGGAACACTCAATGTTCTTTCATAGGTACTTTAAGAGCTAGGAGCAAGTCCCAGCAACAGGTTGTGTGTCTGTGCAGGAACATTCAATGTTCTTTCATAGGTACTTTAAGAGCTAGGAGCAAGACCCAGCAACAGGTTGTGTGTCTGTGCAGGAACATTCAATGTTCTTTCATAGGTACTTTAAGAGCTAGGAGCAAGACCCAGCAACAGGTTGTGTGTCTGTGCAGGAACATTCCATGTTCTTTCATAGGTACTTTAAGAGCTAGGAGCAAGTCCCAGCAACAGGTTGTGTGTCTGCAGGAACATTCAATGTTCTTTCATAGGTACTTTAAGAGCTAGGAGCAAGTCCCAGCAACAGGTTGTGTGTCTGTGCAGGAACATTCAATGTTCTTTCATAGGTACTTTAAGAGCTAGGAGCAAGTCCCAGCAACAGGTTGTGTGTCTGCAGGAACATTCAATGTTCTTTCATAGGTACTTTAAGAGCTAGGAGCAAGTCCCAGCAACAGGTTGTGTGTCTGTGCAGGAACATTCAATGTTCTTTCATAGGTACTTTAAGAGCTAGGAGCAAGTCCCAGCAACAGGTTGTGTGTCTGTGCAGGAACATTCAATGTTCTTTCATAGGTACTTTAAGAGCTAGGAGCAAGTCCCAGCAACAGGTTGTGTGTCTGTGCAGGAACATTCAATGTTCTTTCATAGGTACTTTAAGAGCTAGGAGCAAGTCCCAGCAACAGGTTGTGTGTCTGTGCAGGAACATTCAATGTTCTTTCATAGGTACTTTAAGAGCTAGGAGCAAGTCCCAGCAACAGGTTGTGTGTCTGTGCAGGAACATTCAATGTTCTTTCATAGGTACTTTAAGAGCTAGGAGCAAGTCCCAGCAACAGGTTGTGTGTCTGTGCAGGAACATTCAATGTTCTTTCATAGGTACTTTAAGAGCTAGGAGCAAGTCCCAGCAACAGGTTGTGTGTCTGTGCAGGAACATTCAATGTTCTTTCATAGGTACTTTAAGAGCTAGGAGCAAGACCCAGCAACAGGTTGTGTGTCTGTGCAGGAACATTCAATGTTCTTTCATAGGTACTTTAAGAGCTAGGAGCAAGTCCCAGCAACAGGTTGTGTGTCTGTGCAGGAACATTCAATGTTCTTTCATAGGTACTTTAAGAGCTAGGAGCAAGTCCCAGCAACAGGTTGTGTGTCTGTGCAGGAACATTCAATGTTCTTTCATAGGTACTTTAAGAGCTAGGAGCAAGACCCAGCAACAGGTTGTGTGTCTGCAGGAACACTCAATGTTCTTTCATAGGTACTTTAAGAGCTAGGAGCAAGACCCAGCAACAGGTTGTGTGTCTGCAGGAACACTCAATGTTCTTTCATAGGTACTTTAAGAGCTAGGAGCAAGTCCCAGCAACAGGTTGTGTGTCTGTGCAGGAACATTCAATGTTCTTTCATAGGTACTTTAAGAGCTAGGAGCAAGACCCAGCAACAGGTTGTGTGTCTGTGCAGGAACATTCAATGTTCTTTCATAGGTACTTTAAGAGCTAGGAGCAAGTCCCAGCAACAGGTTGTGTGTCTGTGCAGGAACATTCAATGTTCTTTCATAGGTACTTTAAGAGCTAGGAGCAAGTCCCAGCAACAGGTTGTGTGTCTGTGCAGGAACATTCAATGTTCTTTCATAGGTACTTTAAGAGCTAGGAGCAAGTCCCAGCAACAGGTTGTGTGTCTGTGCAGGAACATTCAATGTTCTTTCATAGGTACTTTAAGAGCTAGGAGCAAGACCCAGCAACAGGTTGTGTGTCTGCAGGAACACTCAATGTTCTTTCATAGGTACTTTAAGAGCTAGGAGCAAGTCCCAGCAACAGGTTGTGTGTCTGTGCAGGAACATTCAATGTTCTTTCATAGGTACTTTAAGAGCTAGGAGCAAGTCCCAGCAACAGGTTGTGTGTCTGTGCAGGAACATTCAATGTTCTTTCATAGGTACTTTAAGAGCTAGGAGCAAGACCCAGCAACAGGTTGTGTGTCTGCAGGAACACTCAATGTTCTTTCATAGGTACTTTAAGAGCTAGGAGCAAGACCCAGCAACAGGTTGTGTGTCTGCAGGAACACTCAATGTTCTTTCATAGGTACTTTAAGAGCTAGGAGCAAGTCCCAGCAACAGGTTGTGTGTCTGTGCAGGAACACTCAATGTTCTTTCATAGGTACTTTAAGAGCTAGGAGCAAGACCCAGCAACAGGTTGTGTGTCTGCAGGAACACTCAATGTTCTTTCATAGGTACTTTAAGAGCTAGGAGCAAGTCCCAGCAACAGGTTGTGTGTCTGTGCAGGAACATTCAATGTTCTTTCATAGGTACTTTAAGAGCTAGGAGCAAGACCCAGCAACAGGTTGTGTGTCTGTGCAGGAACATTCAATGTTCTTTCATAGGTACTTTAAGAGCTAGGAGCAAGTCCCAGCAACAGGTTGTGTGTCTGTGCAGGAACATTCAATGTTCTTTCATAGGTACTTTAAGAGCTAGGAGCAAGTCCCAGCAACAGGTTGTGTGTCTGTGCAGGAACATTCAATGTTCTTTCATAGGTACTTTAAGAGCTAGGAGCAAGTCCCAGCAACAGGTTGTGTGTCTGTGCAGGAACATTCAATGTTCTTTCATAGGTACTTTAAGAGCTAGGAGCAAGACCCAGCAACAGGTTGTGTGTCTGCAGGAACACTCAATGTTCTTTCATAGGTACTTTAAGAGCTAGGAGCAAGTCCCAGCAACAGGTTGTGTGTCTGTGCAGGAACATTCAATGTTCTTTCATAGGTACTTTAAGAGCTAGGAGCAAGTCCCAGCAACAGGTTGTGTGTCTGTGCAGGAACATTCAATGTTCTTTCATAGGTACTTTAAGAGCTAGGAGCAAGACCCAGCAACAGGTTGTGTGTCTGCAGGAACACTCAATGTTCTTTCATAGGTACTTTAAGAGCTAGGAGCAAGACCCAGCAACAGGTTGTGTGTCTGCAGGAACACTCAATGTTCTTTCATAGGTACTTTAAGAGCTAGGAGCAAGTCCCAGCAACAGGTTGTGTGTCTGTGCAGGAACATTCAATGTTCTTTCATAGGTACTTTAAGAGCTAGGAGCAAGACCCAGCAACAGGTTGTGTGTCTGCAGGAACACTCAATGTTCTTTCATAGGTACTTTAAGAGCTAGGAGCAAGACCCAGCAACAGGTTGTGTGTCTGCAGGAACACTCAATGTTCTTTCATAGGTACTTTAAGAGCTAGGAGCAAGTCCCAGCAACAGGTTGTGTGTCTGTGCAGGAACATTCAATGTTCTTTCATAGGTACTTTAAGAGCTAGGAGCAAGTCCCAGCAACAGGTTGTGTGTCTGTGCAGGAACATTCAATGTTCTTTCATAGGTACTTTAAGAGCTAGGAGCAAGACCCAGCAACAGGTTGTGTGTCTGCAGGAACATTCAATGTTCTTTCATAGGTACTTTAAGAGCTAGGAGCAAGACCCAGCAACAGGTTGTGTGTCTGCAGGAACACTCAATGTTCTTTCATAGGTACTTTAAGAGCTAGGAGCAAGTCCCAGCAACAGGTTGTGTGTCTGTGCAGGAACACTCAATGTTCTTTCATAGGTACTTTAAGAGCTAGGAGCAAGACCCAGCAACAGGTTGTGTGTCTGCAGGAACACTCAATGTTCTTTCATAGGTACTTTAAGAGCTAGGAGCAAGTCCCAGCAACAGGTTGTGTGTCTGTGCAGGAACATTCAATGTTCTTTCATAGGTACTTTAAGAGCTAGGAGCAAGACCCAGCAACAGGTTGTGTGTCTGTGCAGGAACATTCAATGTTCTTTCATAGGTACTTTAAGAGCTAGGAGCAAGACCCAGCAACAGGTTGTGTGTCTGTGCAGGAACATTCAATGTTCTTTCATAGGTACTTTAAGAGCTAGGAGCAAGTCCCAGCAACAGGTTGTGTGTCTGTGCAGGAACATTCAATGTTCTTTCATAGGTACTTTAAGAGCTAGGAGCAAGTCCCAGCAACAGGTTGTGTGTCTGTGCAGGAACATTCAATGTTCTTTCATAGGTACTTTAAGAGCTAGGAGCAAGACCCAGCAACAGGTTGTGTGTCTGCAGGAACACTCAATGTTCTTTCATAGGTACTTTAAGAGCTAGGAGCAAGTCCCAGCAACAGGTTGTGTGTCTGTGCAGGAACATTCAATGTTCTTTCATAGGTACTTTAAGAGCTAGGAGCAAGTCCCAGCAACAGGTTGTGTGTCTGTGCAGGAACATTCAATGTTCTTTCATAGGTACTTTAAGAGCTAGGAGCAAGACCCAGCAACAGGTTGTGTGTCTGCAGGAACACTCAATGTTCTTTCATAGGTACTTTAAGAGCTAGGAGCAAGACCCAGCAACAGGTTGTGTGTCTGCAGGAACACTCAATGTTCTTTCATAGGTACTTTAAGAGCTAGGAGCAAGTCCCAGCAACAGGTTGTGTGTCTGTGCAGGAACATTCAATGTTCTTTCATAGGTACTTTAAGAGCTAGGAGCAAGACCCAGCAACAGGTTGTGTGTCTGCAGGAACACTCAATGTTCTTTCATAGGTACTTTAAGAGCTAGGAGCAAGACCCAGCAACAGGTTGTGTGTCTGCAGGAACACTCAATGTTCTTTCATAGGTACTTTAAGAGCTAGGAGCAAGACCCAGCAACAGGTTGTGTGTCTGCAGGAACACTCCGGTCACCCACTTTAGCTGGTCACACGATGGAAGGATGGCCTTGATCTGCTACCAAGACGGCTTCGTGCTGGTTGGCTCGGTAGCCGGCCAACGCTATTGGTCGTCCATGCTGACCTTGCCGGCCACCATCACGTGCGGCATCTGGACACCTGACGATCAGCTGGTAGGTCCTTGGTGTGCCACCAAGACGGCTTGGTGCTGGTAGGTCCTTGGTGTGCCACCAAGACGGCTTGGTGCTGGTAGGTGCTTGGTGTGCCACCAAGACGGCTTGGTGCTGGTAGGTCCTTGGTGTGCCACCAAGACGGCTTGGTGCTGGTAGGTCCTTGGTGTGCCACCAAGACGGCTTGGTGCTGGTAGGTGCTTGGTGTGCCACCAAGACGGCTTGGTGCTGGTAGGTGCTTGGTGTGCCACCAAGACGGCTTGGTGCTGGTAGGTCCTTGGTGTGCCACCAAGACGGCTTGGTGCTGGTAGTCCCTTGGTGTGCCACCAAGACGGCTTGGTGCTGGTAGGTCCTTGGTGTGCCACCAAGACGGCTTGGTGCTGGTAGGCCCTTGGTGTGCCACCAAGACGGCTTGGTGCTGGTAGGCCCTTGGTGTGCCACCAAGACGGCTTGGTGCTGGTAGGCCCTTGGTGTGCCACCAAGACGGCTTGGTGCTGGTAGGCCCTTGGTGTGCCACCAAGACGGCTTGGTGCTGGTAGGTCCTTGGTGTGCCACCAAGACGGCTTGGTGCTGGTAGTCCCTTGGTGTGCCACCAAGACGGCTTGGTGCTGGTAGGTCCTTGGTGTGCCACCAAGACGGCTTGGTGCTGGTAGGCCCTTGGTGTGCCACCAAGACGGCTTGGTGCTGGTAGGCCCTTGGTGTGCCACCAAGACGGCTTGGTGCTGGTAGGCCCTTGGTGTGCCACCAAGACGGCTTGGTGCTGGTAGGTCCTTGGTGTGCCACCAAGACGGCTTGGTGCTGGTAGGTCCTTGGTGTGCCACCAAGACGGCTTTGTGCTGGTAGGCCCTTGGTGTGCCACCAAGACGGCTTGGTGCTGGTAGGCCCTTGGTGTGCCACCAAGACGGCTTGGTGCTGGTAGGTCCTTGGTGTGCCACCAAGACGGCGTGGTGCTGGTAGGTCCTTGGTGTGCCACCAAGGCGGCTTGGTGCTGGTAGGTCCTTGGTGTGCCACCAAGACGGCTTGGTGCTGGTAGGTCCTTGGTGTGCCACCAAGACGGCTTGGTGCTGGTAGGTCCTTGGTGTGCCACCAAGACGGCTTGGTGCTGGTAGGTCCTTGGTGTGCCACCAAGACGGCTTGGTGCTGGTAGGTCCTTGGTGTGCCACCAAGACGGTTTGGTGCTGGTAGGTCCTTGGTGTGCCACCAAGACGGCTTGGTGCTGGTAGGCCCTTGGTGTGGCCTTAGGGTGGTTATCAGTATGCTTTCTGAGAGAGTGAAATGTGCTGTGGTTTTGGCTGAACTTCCCTCCTCTACAAATATTGACTGCCACTTAATAACGAAATTAAAATATTATGATATGATATCTTTGATGCTCATTAGGGTCACCCATTCAACGCCCTACTCTTAGCATTGTTGCTTAACTTGGGCAGCCCAAAACAGTTCTTTTACAGCAATTCTACATTGTACATGTGACAGAACAATGTCTCACTCTGCTCTAAACCCTGCAATCTCTTTCAACCCCTCGAAAAGGGCCAAATGTCACACTCTGCTCTAAACCCTGCAATATCTTTAAACCCCTCGAAAAGGGCCAAATGTCACACTCTGCTCTAAACCCTGCAATCTCTTTAAACCCCTCGAAAAGGACCAAATGTCACACTCTGCTCTAAACCCTGCAATCTCTTTAAACCCCTCGAAAAGGGCCAAATGTCACACTCTGCTCTAAACCCTGCAATCTCTTTAAACCCCTCGAAAAGGGCCAAATGTCACACTCTGCTCTAAACCCTGCAATCTCTTTAAACCCCTCGAAAAGGGCCAAATGTCACACTCTGCTCTAAACCCTGCAATCTCTTTAAACCCCTCGAAAAGGGCCAAATGTCACACTCTGCTCTAAACCCTGCAATCTCTTTAAACCCCTCGAAAAGGGCCAAATGTCACACTCTGCTCTAAACCCTGCAATCTCTTTAAACCCCTCGAAAAGGGCCAAATGTCACACTCTGCTCTAAACCCTGCAATCTCTTTAAACCCCTCGAAAAGGGCCAAATGTCACACTCTGCTCTAAACCCTGCAATCTCTTTAAACCCCTCGAAAAGGGCCAAATGTCACACTCTGCTCTAAACCCTGCAATCTCTTTAAACCCCTCGAAAAGGGCCAAATGTCACACTCTGCTCTAAACCCTGCAATCTCTTTAAACCCCTCGAAAAGGGCCAAATGTCACACTCTGCTCTAAACCCTGCAATCTCTTTAAACCCCTCGAAAAGGACCAAATGTCACACTCTGCTCTAAACCCTGCAATCTCTTTAAACCCCTCGAAAAGGGCCAAATGTCACACTCTGCTCTAAACCCTGCAATCTCTTTAAACCCCTCGAAAAGGGCCAAATGTCACACTCTGCTCTAAACCCTGCAATCTCTTTAAACCCCTCGAAAAGGGCCAAATGTCACACTCTGCTCTAAACCCTGCAATCTCTTTAAACCCCTCGAAAAGGGCCAAATGTCACACTCTGCTCTAAACCCTGCAATCTCTTTAAACCCCTCGAAAAGGGCCAAATGTCACACTCTGCTCTAAACCCTGCAATCTCTTTAAACCCCTCGAAAAGGACCAAATGTCACACTCTGCTCTAAACCCTGCAATCTCTTTAAACCCCTCGAAAAGGACCAAATGTCACACTCTGCTCTAAACCCTGCAATCTCTTTAAACCCCTCGAAAAGGGCCAAATGTCACACTCTGCTCTAAACCCTGCAATCTCTTTAAACCCCTCGAAAAGGGCCAAATGTCACACTCTGCTCTAAACCCTGCAATCTCTTTAAACCCCTCGAAAAGGGCCAAATGTCACACTCTGCTCTAAACCCTGCAATCTCTTTAAACCCCTCAAAAAGGACCAAATGTCACACTCTGCTCTAAACCCTGCAATCTCTTTAAACCCCTCGAAAAGGGCCAAATGTCACACTCTGCTCTAAACCCTGCAATCTCTTTAAACCCCTCGAAAAGGGCCAAATGTCACACTCTGCTCTAAACCCTGCAATCTCTTTAAACCCCTCGAAAAGGGCCAAATGTCACACTCTGCTCTAAACCCTGCAATCTCTTTAAACCCCTCGAAAAGGGCCAAATGTCACACTCTGCTCTAAACCTTGCAATCTCTTTAAACCCTTCGAAAAGGGCCAAATGTCACACTCTGCTCTAAACCCTGCAATCTCTTTAAACCCCTCGAAAAGGGCCAAATGTCTCACTCTGCTCTAAGCCCTGCAATCTCTTTAAACCCTCCGAAAAGTGCCAAATCAGCATTCCTCTCCACCACGGCGTACTGGTAGGTGTACTAGTATGTGGTCACCCTTCCAACGCCTGACTAGACGCCTTGTTGCTTAACTTGGGTCACCTATCCAACGTCCGACTCGACGCCTTGTTGCTTAACTTGGGTCACCCATCCCACGTGTCCGACTCAACGCCTTGTTGCTTAACGTGGGTCACCCGTCCAACGCCTGACTGGACGCCTTGTTGCTTAACCTCAGGTCTACTTCGGCACTACGGCAGGCCAGCTGATCGTGATGGACGTACACGGAGCGATGGTGAGCCAGGTGCAATTGGTCACCCATCCAATGCCTGACTGGACGCCTTGTTGCTTAACCTCAGGTCTACTTCGGCACTACGGCAGGCCAGCTGATCGTGATGGACGTACACGGAGCGATGGTCAGCCAGGTGCAATTGGCGGGCGATGTGGGCATCACTTCGATGGCTTGGTCGTGCGAGAAGTTCAAGATGGAGGAGGGCGAAGACTTTGAAGCCAACAGCGAGCGAACGTTCGTGCTGGCCGTTAGTCTGCAGAACGGCTACGTGTTCCTGATGAAGAGCTTCGATGACGTCTCGCCCACGCAAGTCTGCACGGGGCTGCAAGGTAGACTGCGTTCACTTCTCACTTTCACCTCTACACTTTCACACTCGGCTCAAGTTCTAACAAAGAAGGACCAGTTATTACTATTATATGTATTGACATCACTACTTATTTATTTTCAGGATAAAAACAGGTTTAAATTGTATATTTACTAAACTTTAATTTCATTACTCACGGAAACAGTGAGTAATCGAATTTCAAGCAGTTAATGGAATTTTGAAAAACTGTTAGCTTTTTACAGGAAATCAATGGGTTTGTCATCACCTGGCTTAGAAGGGTTTCAGTTGTACAAAAGCTTTGTTTGGTTGTCAACGACACTTTGTAACAAGCTAAAAGCTAGACTTGGCCTAGTCATATGACGCTGGAAGTAGGCGAAATCCAAAGGACAAACAAGCAGCTGTTTGAATTTGGTAGAACAGTAATGGCGGGCGTCACAGAACCAGTTCAAAACCTGCCATGAGGCTTTTCAAGTGTTTTAAACATGTTATAATTACTTGCCGTTTTGCATTATGTTGCATAATTTATACCCATTGCTTGACTTAATTTTTACACTACTACCATTACCAGACTCGAAGCCAATAAACACCACCGCATCATCCGCCATTTTATCGAATCTGCCGCGCACTTATTTGGTTTGTTTCGAAAGGTTTGCTCGATTTTGTCAAGACTAAAAATCTACCCCCAAACACGAGTTCGAAACCACTTTCGGTGGGAAACAAACAGTCTGTAACCGGAACCAGCAATATAATGGCAAACAAACAAACAGTCTGTAACCGGAACCAGCAAAAAATGGTGGACAAACAAACGCAATAAATGTATTTTTGCAGATGTCTTACTAGTTTTTGTAGACAACCAAACATAGCAAATGTTCAGTCAAAGTGCCAACAGACGGAGGCATGTAATTGGCTAGGACATTGGAGATAGCCAACCAATGGGTGGTGAACTCATTAACTCAACAGATAACCCTCTTCCACCAAAATAACATTTTCCAATTTGCACGTTTTGCAACAGGAACAAAATCATGTGCCTTTAAATGACTTTGTTCCTCACTATCACTTTGCCTGAAGGGGGTAACTTGGCCTGCAGTTGGTCACTTTGCCTCTAAAATGTGTCATGCCAGTGTGCCATGCTCCATGCTCCATGTCCCGTGCCAGTGTGCCATGCTCCATGTCCCGTGCCAGTGTGCCATGCTCCATGCTCCATGTCCCGTGCCAGTGTGCCATGCTCCATGCTCCATGTCCCGTGCCAGTGTGCCATGCTCCATGTCCCGTGCCAGTGTGCCATGCTCCATGTCCCGTGCCAGTGTGCCATGCTCCATGTCCCGTGCCAGTGTGCCATGCTCCATTGTCCATGTCCCGTGCCAGTGTGCCATGCTCCATGTCCCGTGCCAGTGTGCCATGCTCCATGTCCCGTGCCAGTGTGCCATGCTCCATGTCCCGTGCCAGTGTGCCATGCTCCATGTCCCGTGCCAATGTGCCATGCTCCATTGTCCATGTCCCGTGCCAATGTGCCATGCTCCATGTCCCGTGCCAATGTGCCATGCTCCATGTCCCGTGCCAATGTGCCATGCTCCATGTCCCGTGCCAATGTGCCATGCTCCATGTCCCGTGCCAATGTGCCATGCTCCATGTCCCGTGCCAGTGTGCCATGCTCCATGCTCCATGTCACGTGCCAGTGTGCCATGCTCCATGTCCCGTGCCAGTGTGCCATGCTCCATGTCCCGTGCCAATGTGCCATGCTCCATGTCCCGTGCCAATGTGCCATGCTCCATGTCCCGTGCCAGTGTGCCATGCTCCATGTCCCGTGCCAGTGTGCCATGCTCCATGTCCCGTGCCAATGTGCCATGCTCCATGTCCCGTGCCAATGTGCCATGCTCCATGTCCCGTGCCAATGTGCCATGCTCCATGTCCCGTGCCAATGTGCCATGCTCCATGTCCCGTGCCAGTGTGCCATGCTCCATGTCCCGTGCCAATGTGCCATGCTCCATGTCCCGTGCCAATGTGCCATGCTCCATGTCCCGTGCCAATGTGCCATGCTCCATGTCCCGTGCCAGTGTGCCATGCTCCATGCTCCATGTCCCGTGCCAGTGTGCCATGCTCCATGTCCCGTGCCAGTGTGCCATGCTCCATGTCCCGTGCCAGTGTGCCATGCTCCATGTCCCGTGCCAGTGTGCCATGCTCCATGTCCCGTGCCAATGTGCCATGCTCCATGTCCCGTGCCAGTGTGCCATGCTCCATGCTCCATGTCCCGTGCCAGTGTGCCATGCTCCATGTCCCGTGCCAGTGTGCCATGCTCCATGTCCCGTGCCAATGTGCCATGCTCCATGTCCCGTGCCAATGTGCCATGCTCCATGTCCCGTGCCAGTGTGCCATGCTCCATGTCCCGTGCCAATGTGCCATGCTCCATGTCCCGTGCCAGTGTGCCATGCTCAATGTCCCGTGCCAGTGTGCCATGCTCCATGTCCCGTGCCAGTGTGCCATGCTCCATGTCCCGTGCCAATGTGCCATGCTCCATGTCCCGTGCCAGTGTGCCATGCTCCATGTCCCGTGCCAATGTGCCATGCTCCATGTCCCGTGCCAGTGTGCCATGCTCCATGTCCCGTGCCAATGTGCCATGCTCCATGTCCCTTGCCAGTGTGCCATGCTCCATGTCCCGTGCCAATGTGCCATGCTCCATGTCCCGTGCCAGTGTGCCATGCTCCATGCTCCATGTCCCGTGCCAATGTGCCATGCTCCATGTCCCGTGCCAGTGTGCCATGCTCCATGTCCCGTGCCAGTGTGCCATGCTCCATGTCCCGTGCCAATGTGCCATGCTCCATGTCCCGTGCCAGTGTGCCATGCTCCATGCTCCATGTCCCGTGCCAATGTGCCATGCTCCATGTCCCGTGCCAGTGTGCCATGCTCCATGTCCCGTGCCAATGTGCCATGCTCCTTGTCCCGTGCCAGTGTGCCATGCTCCATGTCCCGTGCCAATGTGCCATGCTCCATGTCCCGTGCCAGTGTGCCATGCTCCATGCTCCATGTTCCGTGCCAATGTGCCATGCTCCATGTCCCGTGCCAGTGTGCCATGCTCCATGTCCCGTGCCAATGTGCCATGCTCCATGTCCCGTGCCAATGTGCCATGCTCCATGTCCCGTGCCAGTGTGCCATGCTCCATGCTCCATGTCCCGTGCCAATGTGCCATGCTCCATGTCCCGTGCCAATGTGCCATGCTCCATGTCCCGTGCCAGTGTGCCATGCTCCATGTCCCGTGCCAGTGTGCCATGCTCCATGTCCCGTGCCAATGTGCCATGCTCCATGCTCCATGTCCCGTGCCAATGTGCCATGCTCCATGTCCCGTGCCAGTGTGCCATGCTCCATGTCCCGTGCCAATGTGCCATGCTCCATGTCCCGTGCCAGTGTGCCATGCTCCATGTCCCGTGCCAATGTGCCATGCTCCATGTCCCGTGCCAGTGTGCCATGCTCCATGTCCCGTGCCAATGTGCCATGCTCCATGTCCCGTGCCAATGTGCCATGCTCCATGTCCCGTGCCAATGTGCCATGCTCCATGTCCCGTGCCAGTGTGCCATGCTCCATGTCCCGTGCCAATGTGCCATGCTCCATGTCCCGTGCCAATGTGCCATGCTCCATGTCCCGTGCCAGTGTGCCATGCTCCATGTCCCGTGCCAGTGTGCCATGCTCCATGTCCCGTGCCAATGTGCCATGCTCCATGTCCCGTGCCAGTGTGCCATGCTCCATGTCCCGTGCCAATGTGCCATGCTCCATGTCCCGTGCCAGTGTGCCATGCTCCATGCTCCATGTCCCGTGCCAATGTGCCATGCTCCATGTCCCGTGCCAGTGTGCCATGCTCTATGTCCCGTGCCAATGTGCCATGCTCCATGTCCCGTGCCAATGTGCCATGCTCCATGTCCCGTGCCAGTGTGCCATGCTCCATGCTCCATGTCCCGTGCCAATGTGCCATGCTCCATGTCCCGTGCCAATGTGCCATGCTCCATGTCCCGTGCCAGTGTGCCATGCTCCATGCTCCATGTCCCGTGCCAATGTGCCATGCTCCATGTCCCGTGCCAGTGTGCCATGCTCCATGTCCCGTGCCAATGTGCCATGCTCCATGTCCCGTGCCAATGTGCCATGCTCCATGTCCCGTGCCAGTGTGCCATGCTCCATGTCCCGTGCCAATGTGCCATGCGCCATGTCCCGTGCCAATGTGCCATGCTCCATGTCCCGTGCCAGTGTGCCATGCTCCATGCTCCATGTCCCGTGCCAATGTGCCATGCTCCATGTCCCGTGCCAGTGTGCCATGCTCCATGTCCCGTGCCAATGTGCCATGCTCCATGTCCCGTGCCAATGTGCCATGCTCCATGTCCCGTGCCAGTGTGCCATGCTCCATGTCCCGTGCCAATGTGCCATGCTCCATGTCCCGTGCCAGTGTGCCATGCTCCATGTCCCGTGCCAGTGTGCCATGCTCCATGTCCCGTGCCAATGTGCCATGCTCCATGCTCCATGTCCCGTGCCAGTGTGCCATGCTCCATGTCCCGTGCCAATGTGCCATGCTCCATGTCCCGTGCCAATGTGCCATGCTCCATGTCCCGTGCCAGTGTGCCATGCTCCATGTCCCGTGCCAATGTGCCATGCTCCATGTCCCGTGCCAATGTGCCATGCTCCATGTCCCGTGCCAATGTGCCATGCTCCATGTCCCGTGCCAGTGTGCCATGCTCCATGTCCCGTGCCAATGTGTCATGCTCCATGTCCCGTGCCAATGTGCCATGCTCCATGTCCCGTGCCAATGTGCCATGCTCCATGTCCCGTGCCAATGTGCCATGCTCCATGTCCCGTGCCAATGTGCCATGCTCCATGTCCCGTGCCAGTGTGCCATGCTCCATGTCCCGTGCCAGTGTGCCATGCTCCATGTCCCGTGCCAATGTGCCATGCTCCATGTCCCGTGCCAATGTGCCATGCTCCATGTTCCGTGCCAGTGTGCCATGCTCCATGTCCCGTGCCAGTGTGCCATGCTCCATGTCCCGTGCCAATGTGCCATGCTCCATGTCCCGTGCCAATGTGCCATGCTCCATGTCCCGTGCCAATGTGCCATGCTCCATGTCCCGTGCCAATGTGCCATGCTCCATGTCCCGTGCCAATGTGCCATGCTCCATGCTCCATGTCCCGTGCCAGTGTGCCATGCTCCATGTCCCGTGCCAGTGTGCCATGCTCCATGTCCCGTGCCAATGTGCCATGCTCCATGTCCCGTGCCAATGTGCCATGCTCCATGTCCCGTGCCAGTGTGCCATGCTCCATGCTCCATGTCCCGTGCCAGTGTGCCATGCTCCATGTCCCGTGCCAGTGTGCCATGCTCCATGTCCCGTGCCAGTGTGCCATGCTCCATGTCCCGTGCCAGTGTGCCATGCTCCATGTCCCGTGCCAATGTGCCATGCTCCATGTCCCGTGCCAGTGTGCCATGCTCCATGCTCCATGTCCCGTGCCAGTGTGCCATGCTCCATGTCCCGTGCCAATGTGCCATGCTCCATGTCCCGTGCCAATGTGCCATGCTCCATGTCCCGTGCCAGTGTGCCATGCTCCATGTCCCGTGCCAGTGTGCCATGCTCCATGCTCCATGTCCCGTGCCAATGTGCCATGCTCCATGTCCCGTGCCAATGTGCCATGCTCCATGTCCCGTGCCAATGTGCCATGCTCCATGTCCCGTGCCAGTGTGCCATGCTCCATGTCCCGTGCCAATGTGCCATGCTCCATGTCCCGTGCCAGTGTGCCATGCTCCATGTCCCGTGCCAATGTGCCATGCTCCATGTCCCGTGCCAGTGTGCCATGCTCCATGTCCCTTGCCAGTGTGCCATGCTCCATGTCCCGTGCCAATGTGCCATGCTCCATGTCCCGTGCCAATGTGCCATGCTCCATGTCCCGTGCCAATGTGCCATGCTCCATGTCCCGTGCCAATGTGCCATGCTCCATGTCCCGTGCCAGTGTGCCATGCTCCATGTCCCGTGCCAGTGTGCCATGCTCCATGTCCCGTGCCAATGTGCCATGCTCGATGTCCCGTGCCAGTGTGCCATGCTCCATGTCCCGTGCCAGTGTGCCATGCTCCATGTCCCGTGCCAGTGTGCCATGCTCCATGTCCCGTGCCAATGTGCCATGCTCCATGTCCCGTGCCAGTGTGCCATGCTCGATGTCCCGTGCCAATGTGTCATGCTCCATGTCCCGTGCCAGTGTGCCATGCTCCATGTCCCGTGCCAGTGTGCCATGCTCCATGTCCCGTGCCAGTGTGCCATGCTCCATGTCCCGTGCCAGTGTGCCATGCTCCATGTCCCGTGCCAATGTGCCATGCTCCATGTCCCGTGCCAATGTGCCATGCTCCATGTCCCGTGCCAGTGTGCCATGCTCCATGTCCCGTGCCAGTGTGCCATGCTCCATGTCCCGTGCCAGTGTGCCATGCTCCATGTCCCGTGCCAATGTGCCATGCTCCATGCTCCATGTCCCGTGCCAGTGTGCCATGCTTCATGTCCCGTGCCAGTGTGCCATGCTCCATGTCCCGTGCCAATGTGCCATGCTCCATGTCCCGTGCCAGTGTGCCATGCTCCATGTCCCGTGCCAATGTGCCATGCTCCATTTCCCGTGCCAGTGTGCCATGCTCCATGCTCCATGTCCCGTGCCAATGTGCCATGCTCCATGTCCCGTGCCAGTGTGCCATGCTCCATGTCCCGTGCCAATGTGCCATGCTCCATGTCCCGTGCCAATGTGCCATGCTCCATGTCCCGTGCCAATGTGCCATGCTCCATGTCCCGTGCCAGTGTGCCATGCTCCATGCTCCATGTCCCGTGCCAATGTGCCATGCTCCATGTCCCGTGCCAGTGTGCCATGCTCCATGTCCCGTGCCAATGTGCCATGCTCCATGCTCCATGTCCCGTGCCAATGTGCCATGCTCCATGTCCCGTGCCAGTGTGCCATGCTCCATGTCCCGTGCCAATGTGCCATGCTCCATGTCCCGTGCCAATGTGTCATGCTCCATGTCCCGTGCCAATGTGCCATGCTCCATGTCCCGTGCCAATGTGCCATGCTCCATGTCCCGTGCCAATGTGCCATGCTCCATGCTCCATGTCCCGTGCCAATGTGCCATGCTCCATGTCCCGTGCCAATGTGCCATGCTCCATGTCCCGTGCCAATGTGCCATGCTCCATGTCCCGTGCCAGTGTGCCATGCTCCATGTCCCGTGCCAGTGTGCCATGCTCCATGTCCCGTGCCAGTGTGCCATGCTCCATGTCCCGTGCCAATGTGCCAATGTGCCATGCTCCATGTCCCGTGCCAGTGTGCCATGCTCCATGTCCCGTGCCAATGTGCCATGCTCCATGCTCCATGTCCCGTGCCAATGTGCCATGCTCCATGTCCCGTGCCAGTGTGCCATGCTCCATGTCCCGTGCCAATGTGCCATGCTCCATGTCCCGTGCCAATGTGTCATGCTCCATGTCCCGTGCCAGTGTGCCATGCTCCATGTCCCGTGCCAATGTGCCATGCTCCATGTCCCGTGCCAGTGTGCCATGCTCCATGCTCCATGTCCCGTGCCAATGTGCCATGCTCCATGTCCCGTGCCAATGTGCCATGCTCCATGTCCCTTGCCAATGTGCCATGCTCCATGTCCCGTGCCAGTGTGCCATGCTCCATGTCCCGTGCCAATGTGCCATGCTCCATGTCCCGTGCCAATGTGCCATGCTCCATGTCCCGTGCCAATGTGCCATGCTCCATGTCCCGTGCCAATGTGCCAATGTGCCATGCTCCATGTCCCGTGCCAGTGTGCCATGCTCCATGTCCCGTGCCAATGTGCCATGCTCCATGTCCCGTGCCAGTGTGCCATGCTCCATGTCCCGTGCCAATGTGTCATGCTCCATGTCCCGTGCCAGTGTGCCATGCTCCATGTCCCGTGCCAATGTGCCATGCTCCATGTCCCGTGCCAATGTGCCATGCTCCATGTCCCGTGCCAGTGTGCCATGCTCCATGTCCCGTGCCAATGTGCCATGCTCCATGTCCCGTGCCAGTGTGCCATGCTCCATGTCCCGTGCCAATGTGCCATGCTCCATGTCCCGTGCCAGTGTGCCATGCTCCATGTCCCGTGCCAATGTGCCATGCTCCATGTCCCGTGCCAGTGTGCCATGCTCCATGTCCCGTGCCAATGTGCCATGCTCCATGTCCCGTGCCAGTGTGCCATGCTCCATGTCCCGTGCCAATGTGCCATGCTCCATGTCCCGTGCCAGTGTGCCATGCTCCATGTCCCGTGCCAATGTGCCATGCTCCATGTCCCGTGCCAATGTGCCATGCTCCATGTCCCGTGCCAGTGTGCCATGCTCCATGTCCCGTGCCAATGTGCCATGCTCCATGTCCCGTGCCAGTGTGCCATGCTCCATGTCCCGTGCCAATGTGCCATGCTCCATGTCCCGTGCCAGTGTGCCATGCTCCATGTCCCGTGCCAGTGTGTCATGCTCCATGCGCCATGCTCCATGCTCCATGCCCCATGTTCCAGGCCCGCTGTGCCTGGAGTGGTCCAACTCCCGTGAGCTGCTGGCGGTGGCTGGATCCACAGGGCAGTGCCTGGGCCAGCATACCAACGTGGTCAAGTTCTACTCGGAGACCGGTGTCCTGGTGTACTCCACCCTGGTTCCCCCGGCAACGGTAAGGACTCTAAACCTGGTCTACTCCACCCTGGTTGCCCCGGCAACGGTAAGGACTCTTAACCTGGTCTACTCCACCCTGGTTGCCCCGGCAACGGTAAGGACTCTTAACCTGGTCTACTCCACCCTGGTTGCCCCGCCAACGGTAAGGACTCTTAACCTGGTCTACTCCACCCTGGTTGCCTCGCCAACGGTAAGGACTCTTAACCTGGTCTACTCCACCCTGGTTGCCCCGGCAACGGTAAGGACTCTTAACCTGGTCTACTCCACCCTGGTTCCCCTGGCAACGGTAAGGACTCTTAACCTGGTCTACTCCACCCTGGTTGCCCCGCCAACGGTAAGGACTCTTAACCTGGTCTACTCCAGCCTGGTTCCCCTGGCAACGGTAAGGACTCTTAACCTGGTCTACTCCACCCTGGTTGCCCCGCCAACGGTAAGGACTCTTAACCTGGTCTACTCCAGCCTGGTTCCCCTGGCAACGGTAAGGACTCTTAACCTGGTCTTCTCCACCCTGGTTGCCCCGCCAACGGTAAGGACTCTTAACCTGGTCTACTCCACCCTGGTTCCCCTGGCAACGGTAAGGACTCTTAACTCATTTCACGTTGAGAAGGAGAGTGGGTTTGCATTTTCCTCGAGGACCCACTGCTGCTAGACACGAGATAAGAGTTGCAAATCTGCCCATATAGCCATTTGTCCGGCTCAATACACGGCTTGAAAGTATAATGTGATGCCTAAATGGAAAAAACTTCTAAACTCTACATAGATACGTTGACATGTCAAGGATCATTTGATATGTCTAAGTCAGCATCAGCTATCAACAAATGGCCCATTGTCTGTGTCCCCATGTCCCAGTCTTGCTTGACCGCTCAGATCTGGGGTCACCAGCCAACATAGCGTGGTCACCCATCCAAACCCCGACTCGGCACTGTGTTGCTTAACTTGGGTCACCCATCCAACCCCCGATTCGGCACTGTGTTGCTTAACTTCAATTAAAACCACGCCCACTCCCCATGTCCCAGTCTTGCGTGACCGCTCAGATCTGGGGTCACCAGCCAACATAGCGTGGTCACCCATCCAACCCCCGACTCGGCACTGTGTTGCTTTACTTAGGTCACCCATTCAACCCCCGATTCGGCACTGTGTTGCTTAACTTCAATTAAAACCACGCCCACTCCCCATGTCCCAGTCTTGCGTGACCGCTCAGATCTGGGGTCACCAGCCAACATAGCGTGGTCACCCATCCAACCCCCGACTCGGCACTGTGTTGCTTAACTTGGGTCACCCATCCAACCCCCGATTCGGCACTGTGTTGCTTAACTTCAATTAAAACCACGCCCACTCCCTGTGTCCCAGTCTTGCGTGACTGCGTTGACGTGGGGCCACAACGACCGCCGGCTGTTCGTGGCCACGGGTCCCTTGATCCACGCGGCCTGGGTCTCAAAACGAGTGGCCTCCCTTCAACTGCTCTGCCGTCTTCGCGTGCACGATCGACTGCGCTCGGAAGACTCGGTCGCCAAGCTGCCGCTGCCCACGAGACTCAAGACGCTCATCGGCAACCTGTTCGCACAGACCATTCGGGTGAGTGGCTCGTTGCTTTAGGTTGGCTTGCTTGTTTCCTCAGCATTTTCAAAGCCTTTTCCCCCATTTATTTAGCATTTGTTGTTTGTTTTTACAAGTATTTAAAGCGTTTCAATAACAAGGCACTTCAAGTGTTTTATGGACATTTAAAAGCTTTTTGCTGCATCTTTTCAAGATCTACAAAGAATTTTAAAAGTGTTTTTAAGCGTTTAAGTTTTCCCTGTGAAAAGGGTTGGGTAGGTAGAAAACTCGGCGTAGAAAACAAGTAATTGAGGCGTATTTTCTACCGTAGAAAACTTGTAATGTGCTAAAGTGTCCCACCGCCTGGCAGTGCTGTGCGCCTTCTCGTGGCACCCTGAGGGAGTTCGTCTGGCGGCCACCAGGGGCAGCACGTGACTTGTAATGTGCTAAAGTGTCCCACCGCCTGGCAGTGCTGTGCGCCTTCTCGTGGCACCCTGAGGGAGTTCGTCTGGCGGCCACCAGGGGCAGCACGTGACTTGTAATGTGCTATAGTGTCCCACCGCCTGGCAGTGCTGTGTGCCTTCTCGTGGCACCCTGAGGGAGTTCGTCTGGCGGCCACCAGGGGCAGCACGTGACTTGTAATGTGCTAAAGTGTCCCACCGCCTGGCAGTGCTGTGTGCCTTCTCGTGGCACCCTGAGGGAGTTCGTCTGGCGGCCACCAGGGGCAGCACGTGACTTGTAATGTGCTAAAGTGTCCCACCGCTTGGCAGTGCTGTGTGCCTTCTCGTGGCACCCTGAGGGAGTTCGTCTGGCGGCCACCAGGGGCAGCACGTGACTTGTAATGTGCTAAAGTGTCCCAACGCTTGGCAGTGCTGTGTGCCTTCTCGTGGCACCCTGAGGGAGTTCGTCTGGCGGCCACCAGGGGCAGCACGTGACTTGTAATGTGCTAAAGTGTCCCACCGCTTGGCAGTGCTGTGTGCCTTCTCGTGGCACCCTGAGGGAGTTCGTCTGGCGGCCACCAGGGGCAGCACGTGACTTGTAATGTGCTAAAGTGTCCCACCGCTTGGCAGTGCTGTGTGCCTTCTCGTGGCACCCTGAGGGAGTTCGTCTGGCGGCCACCAGGGGCAGCACGTGACTTGTAATGTGCTAAAGTGTCCCACCGCTTGGCAGTGCTGTGTGCCTTCTCGTGGCACCCTGAGGGAGTTCGTCTGGCGGCCACCAGGGGCAGCACGTGACTTGTAATGTGCTAAAGTGTCCCACCGCTTGGCAGTGCTGTGTGCCTTCTCGTGGCACCCTGAGGGAGTTCGTCTGGCGGCCACCAGGGGCAGCACGTGACTTGTAATGTGCTAAAGTGTCCCAACGCCTGGCAGTGCTGTGTGCCTTCTCGTGGCACCCTGAGGGAGTTCGTCTGGCGGCCACCAGGGGCAGCACGTGACTTGTAATGTGCTAAAGTGTCCCAACGCCTGGCAGTGCTGTGTGCCTTCTCGTGGCACCCTGAGGGAGTTCGTCTGGCGGCCACCAGGGGCAGCACGTGACTTGTAATGTGCTAAAGTGTCCCACCGCTTGGCAGTGCTGTGTGCCTTCTCGTGGCACCCTGAGGGAGTTCGTCTGGCGGCCACCAGGGGCAGCACGTGACTTGTAATGTGCTAAAGTGTCCCAACGCCTGGCAGTGCTGAGTGCCTTCTCGTGGCACCCTGAGGGAGTTCGTCTGGCGGCCACCAGGGGCAGCACGTGACTTGTAATGTGCTAAAGTGTCCCAACGCCTGGCAGTGCTGTGTGCCTTCTCGTGGCACCCTGAGGGAGTTCGTCTGGCGGCCACCAGGGGCAGCACGTGACTTGTAATGTGCTAAAGTGTCCCAACGCCTGGCAGTGCTGTGTGCCTTCTCGTGGCACCCTGAGGGAGTTCGTCTGGCGGCCACCCGAGGGCAGCACTCGCCTGCACTGCACCATGATTCGACACGACGACCAACCCGACACGTGCTACACGCTCTACCTCGAGTATCTGGGCGGGTTGGTGCCCCTGCTCAAGGGCCGAAGGACGTCCAGGATCCGACCCGAGTTCGTCGTGTATGATCCTCAAGTCGACGGTGAGTTTATTTCGCTCCTGATTTGTCCACATTGTCTACCCTTGGCGATTCTGTGGGTTTGCAATACTTGTCGTGAAATCTCTCCGTGAAATGAGATCTCTTTGAAATCCTTCAACACAGTTCCAGCAGTTATTTGCTGACATAAGTGTTTGATGCGAGAACTTTAGAAAACCGCACGAGTTAAAGTCACGGTTTTACGTGAAATCCACGTCTTATATGAAGAAAGGTACTTTGAATTTTCCCCGGAAAGGCATATTTGGTAAAAATTGAACGAAAATTAACAATTTTCTAAAGTAGATTCTCTCTGTATTTTTAACATATTTGCCCTAAATATATTTCCAAATATTTCCAAATATTCCCTTCGGGGCAAATTGGACTTGGTAGCTTGTCCAGGAGATGTCAGACAGCAGTGTTGCTAAACCCAAACACCCTCGAGTCTCGAGTGTATTTGTATTTATTTCTTGCAATTGACAAGTACTAGTTCTTGTATGAGACCATAACCCAATTTAAACTTTTCAAATAAGTAAATTACCTAAAGGTGGTATTTTCAGGAGTTCCTGGAGTGAATATAAATAACATGCTATAGGTTATAACAGCATAGTTTAGTCACAGACAAAGGGTCACCTAACCGACAGACGCCCGCCAGCAGTGTTGCTTAACTCGAATGACCTTGTCTGCCTTTATAGACGCGACTCCGGTGACCTTGGTGAGCGTGTCGGACTCTCCCGAGACGAGCGGGGGGGAGGAGACGTCGTGTGCCTCCCCCCGGATCAGACGACGAAGGGTGCCGGCCCCAAGCCCCGCCCCCCACGCCCCCAACGTCCCCACCCCCGGGGGCGGGGCGGGGAGGCGGCCAGACGAAGACGACCTCGCCTATCTCGATACTCTGCCCGAGGTGAGGCTATCATTCGGCAAGTCTTAGAATCAGTATCATCACACAACCTGTGATCTGGCCGAGGCTGTCGGAAGTCTGACCTGCACCGCAATTTCGTTACCCTGACTTGGCGTGCTCGGTTACAAAGTAGGTATGTACCAAAATAAACACGGATAGCAATTGGGATTTTATCCATCAGAACCGAAAACGGCATGCCGTGAAAGTTACAAACTAGCTAGGCTGGTCCAATGTCTGATGTCCGATCTTGTCTGATGTCCGATCTTGTCCAAAGACCGTCGCAGACAGAAAGTCCGTAAGTATAGCAAGTGTAAGGTTTGGAGCTTTTTTCATATTTCCGCGAGCTCCCGCATTTTTGATACCATCGTGTATAAACTTGGTCTCGGCGATCGATAACTTTATTGCCAAAATTAAGTATACTGAGTATTTATTATGAGAGAATGTATTTTATCATAGATTACCTACAATATTGTAAGGCATGGGAGCTTTTCATATTATAAAATAAACATATTCGTAGGTAACACTGCACTCTGAATGCAAACCGTAAGAAACATAATATCATTTAATTTAATAGAATGACTTATTACCATCTATATTGTCATGCAACATATCATAACATAATATATTCTTTGTGATTTATGGATTCCCAAATCTAAATTGGATTTTTAAATTTCAAAGTCAAATTGTATGGATTATTGTTTTGTCAGGAATCATCTCCTTTGAAACCATGTGCCCTTGGGGAAAATCAGTGAGCACTGCTTGACCTTGTTGCAGCCAGAAACCTACAATACCTACAATTCCTATAATAGCAATAGTACCAAAGAAATCTACCTACATCAAATGTGGAACAGTACTACAAGAACTATTTTGCCTTGGAAGGGCATATTTGGAAATTGCTGAAGGAAAACATCTGGCCCAAGTGACCAGCAACCTCTGGGGCACCAAGTTCAAGCTGACCCCCCCCCCCCTTCCTTGCAGACTGGACGTCTGGCCCAAGTGACCAGCAACCTCTGGGGCACCAAGTTCAAGCTGGCCCCCCCCCCCCCCCCCTTCCTTGCAGACTGGACGTCTGGCCCAAGTGACCAGCAACCTCTGGGGCACCAAGTTCAAGCTGACCCCCCCCCCCTTCCTTGCAGACTGGACGTCTGGCCCAAGTGACCAGCAACCTCTGGGGCACCAAGTTCAAGCTGGCCCCCCCCCCCCTTCCTTGCAGACTGGACGTCTGGCCCAAGTGACCAGCAACCTCTGGGGCACCAAGTTCAAGCTGACCCCCCCCCCCCCTTCCTTGCAGACTGGACGTCTGGCCCAAGTGACCAGCAACCTCTGGGGCACCAAGTTCAAGCTGCCCCCCCCCCCCTTCCTTGCAGACTGGACGTCTGGCCCAAGTGACCAGCAACCTCTGGGGCACCAAGTTCAAGCTGACCCCCCCCCCCTTCCTTGCAGACTGGACGTCTGGCCCAAGTGACCAGCAACCTCTGGGGCACCAAGTTCAAGCTGACCCCCCCCCCCCTTCCTTGCAGACTGGACGTCTGGCCCAAGTGACCAGCAACCTCTGGGGCACCAAGTTCAAGCTGACCCCCCCCCCCTTCCTTGCAGACTGGACGTCTGGCCCAAGTGACCCGCAACCTCTGGGGCACCAAGTTCAAGCTGGCCCCCCCCCCCCTTCCTTGCAGACTGGACGTCTGGCCCAAGTGACCAGCAACCTCTGGGGCACCAAGTTCAAGCTGGCCCCCCCCCCCCTTCCTTGCAGACTGGACGTCTGGCCCAAGTGACCAGCAACCTCTGGGGCACCAAGTTCAAGTTGCACGGACTCAGTCCGGGACACGCCAAGACGCCCCCGCTGCTGCTCGGCACGGTCACCTACAAGACGTCGCTGCTGCACTTGCAACCTCGGCAGATGTCGCTGCTCATGACGCAGCTGTCGCCCCTCAACGTAAGCACCTCGAGCAGCACTTGACGTCTTGCACCGTGTTTCGTAACGGGGATCCAAGAACCGATTTACTACTTTTCAGCTTTCTTATCCCAGTATGTTTTGAAATGACAACTTAAAGCCCATCAACTACCAACATAGCCGTTAACATAACATTTACTTAGCAGTAATCGTAAAGTTTGCCACGTGGGTTGCCATGAGACGGGCTACAACAAACATGAGAACTCAACGTATAACTTAACTTAGACGTAACGCAAACATGACGTTTGACTGTTGTCTACTGTAACGTCAAAACGCAGTGGGGAACCAATCAGACTCACTTGGACGACCTGTTGCTTGACGCAGTGGGGAACCAATCAGACTCACTTGGACGACCTGTTGCTTGACGCAGTGGGGAACCAATCAGACTCACTTGGACGACCTGTTGCTTGACGCAGAGGGGAACCAATCAGACTCACTTGGACGACCTGTTGCTTGACGCAGTGGGGAACCAATCAGACTCACTTGGACGACCTGTTGCTTGACGCAGTGGGGAACCAATCAGACTCACTTGGACGACCTGTTGCTTGACGCAGTGGGGAACCAATCAGACTCACTTGGACGACCTGTTGCTTGACGCAGTGGGGTACCAATCAGACTCACTTGGACGACCTGTTGCTTGACGCAGTGGGGAACCAATCAGACTCACTTGGACGACCTGTTGCTTGACGCAGTGGGGAACCAATCAGACTCACTTGGACGACCTGTTGCTTGACGCAGTGGGGAACCAATCAGACTCACTTGGACGACCTGTTGCTTGACGCAGTGGGGAACCAATCAGACTCACTTGGACGACCTGTTGCTTGACGCAGTGGGGAACCAATCAGACTCACTTGGACGACCTGTTGCTTGACGCAGTGGGGAACCAATCAGACTCACTTGGACGACCTGTTGCTTGACGCAGTGGGGAACCAATCAGGCTCACGATAACCTAAAGTAAGAATCATGTGTACACTAGCATTACGCTATGAATTGAACGAATCACCCTCTTTGCCCCTTGCCCCTTTGTGCAGGAGAGCGAGGGGGACGTGGCGTTCCCCCCGGCAACGACCTCCTCTCCGGACGTGCCCTTCTCCGAGGACGAGGACGAGGAGGTGGCCAAGATGGCCGCCGGGCCGTCCAAGATGGCGCCCATCGCGCCCATGACGCCTCAGGTAGGCACTTCAAGCTCGTCCGTTTGAAATGCTTTATTGTTGACAATGTTCGAAACATTCTTCCAACGACTCAAAACACTGAACATGTTTTGTGTAAGATTAAATCTGATCACTTACTCGAATAGTATTTTTTTGGTATTTTTTACAAAGTTGTTTCCCTCACCGTGAATTCCACCATCCCTGTGTTTCAGTTGGCCCACCTGGCACGCAGAGGCGCCAACTTCGTGGCAGTCCGCCGCCCCCCAGCCCCCAGCCCCCGGCCCCCGGCATCGAGCCAAGGACCCTCGGACCACCCCCGCACCGAATCCCCCCTGGCCTCGCGCAAGAACGACCCAAGACCCGAGGCCCGCGAGGCCAGGCTCGGCCCGGGATTGGCCGAAACAAGGCACGTGGAGGCCAGGCTCGGCCCGGGATTGGCCGAAACAAGGCACGTGGAGACGAGGCTCGGCCCGGGATTGGCCGAAACAAGGCACGTGGAGACGAGGCTCGGCCCGGGATTGGCTGAGAGATGCCACGATGTTACGAGGTCGACTTCGGCTGCGAACGAAGCCACAAGGATAACGGAACGAACGGAACAACTCAGCAATTCTTCGTTGGCCGCCCAAGCGAACGAGATTCTCCGTAACAACTCGACTTTAATGGCGCGAACAAACGACATCTTGCGGAATACGACCACGTTGTCTGCGAGGGCCAACGAGGTCATCAGGAACAACTCGGCCTTGGCCGCGCAGACCAACGAAATCATAAGGAGTCTGAGGGAAAACGACCTCGCCAGGAATAACACGACGGTGGCTTCGCAGCCGAACGAGGTTATTAGGACGTCCAGGCCGAACGATAACCTCACAATCGCGGCGACGTCTTTGTCTGCGAGGTCTGAAGTGACTAGAAGTACCGATTTCCGAAGTGACATCGTCCGCAGCGTCGAAGTGCCCCGAAGTCCCCTGGCGTCCAAAAGTGCCGAAGTGCTGAAGACTGCCGACTCGGTGAAGTCGACGTCGACGTCGACGTCGAGGGCTTCGGAAGTTCCGGGGTCGACCACGGTGGAATCGGTGCTCGAGGATCGCGGCAAAGACGCGAGGGGACGGCTGGCGCTCGATTTAAGGTGGGTGCTAAATCTGTCAGCTCCAGGTCTTGGTCTCGGTCCCGTGCTGGCAATGCACAGGACCAAAGCACTTCCATTGCTGGCATCGAGTAACTATAGCAATCGAGATCCAGCAATCGAGAGATGGACACTAGATTTGATTGCTAGGAGGCCGTGCTCCGTAATCTGTCAGCTCCAAGTCATGGTCTCGGTCCCGTGCCAGCAATGCACAGGACCAAAGCACTTCCATTGCTGGCATCGAGTAACTATAGCAATCGAGATCCAGCAATCGAGAGATGGACACTAGATTTGATTGCTAGTAGGCCGTGCTCCGAAATCTGTCAGCTCCAGGTCTTGGTCTCGGTCCCGTGCTAGCAATGCACAGGACCAAAGCACTTCCATTGCTGGCATCGAGTAACTATAGCAATCGAGATCCAGCAATCGAGAGATGGACACTAGATTTGATTGCTAGTAGGCCGTGCTCCGAAATCTGTCAGCTCCAGGTCTTGGTCTCGGTCCCGTGCTAGCAATGCACAGGACCAAAGCACTTCCATTGCTGGCATCGAGTAACTATAGCAATCGAGATCCAGCAATCGAGAGATGGACACTAGATTTGATTGCTAGGAGGCCGTGCTCCGTAATCTGTCAGCTCCAAGTCATGGTCTCGGTCCCGTGCTAGCAATGCACAGGACCAAAGCACTTCCATTGCTGGCATCGAGTAACTATAGCAATCGAGATCCAGCAATCGAGAGATGGACACTAGATTTGATTGCTAGTAGGCCGTGCTCCGAAATCTGTTAGCTCCAGGTCTTGGTCTCGGTCCCGTGCTGGCAATGCACAGGACCAAAGCACTTCCATTGCTGGCATCGAGTAACTATAGCAATCGAGATCCAGCAATCGAGAGATGGACACTGGATTTGATTGCTAGGAGGCCGTGCTCCGTAATCTGTCAGCTCCAGGTCTTGGTCTCGGTCCCGTGCCAGCAATGCACAGGACCAAAGCACTTCCATTGCTGGCATCGAGTAACTATAGCAATCGAGATCCATGGCAATCGAAAGATGGACACCTGATTTGATTGCTACCTTTCATTGACTGTAGTATTTAAGATACAAATTTGTCTCAAACACTTTTGGTTTTTGAGTTGAAATGCTCAGCTGAGGGAACCCCTTGCCTTGGCCTAGGATTATCTTCAAACTATGATTTTACAGACAAAATATCAGTGGCAGCCCAAAACAAACTAGTTATTGCACTAGACAATTTACAAAGCTTTTGAATAGAGTATGAGTAATTTTTGTTTTATGAAAAAATTTGCTGAATATTCTGAATACTGCAAAAAGATAACCTATGTTAAGGAATTTTAAATGTTATTGGAAATTGGAGTAGGCGTAATCATAACAAATTTTGATTCTTAAGTTAGATGAGAGGAATTTGTTACTGGTTTAAGCAGATACCAGTATGCAATTGATGGAAGGGAGGCGAAGCTGCAAAAATGTGCACCTGAACCGGGAAACGAACCCGGGACCTCCTGCTTGCCGGGCAGGTGCTCTACCAACTGAGCTATTCGGTCACACATTCTCCCTGCTTCGCCGGGTGGGACAAGGGGGATCTCCAGGGAGATGAGAGGCCGAGCGACCCGTACATGGGACGGGTAAACGGACTCGGCCCCAGGACGGCGAAGGCGCAATCACTAGACCCTTTGTCCCGTTCTCAGATGGTGGGACACGAGGTGGATGAGAGGAAATTGTTACTGGTTTATGCAGATACCAGTATGCAATTGATGGAAGGGAGGCAAAGCTGGAAAAATGTGCACCCGAACCAGGATACGAACCCGGGACCTCCTGCTTGCCGGGCAGGAGCACCTGCCCGGCAAGCAGGAGGTCCCGGGTTCGTATCCCGGTTCGGGTGCACATTTTTCCAGCTTCGCCTCCCTTCCATTTTAAGTTATTTGAACTTTTCCTATAAATTGCGTAGTTCTCTAGAGTTTTTGTTTTGGGATGTCAGTGTTACTGACAGTTCATTCTGTAAAAAATATTTTGTAGATAATTGGATTCCAAGGTGTTCCCCCACCTTGATCATCGACTGGATGTTGTTGGCGGACCCAAGTTAAGCAACACCGTGTCGAATCACGTATCGGATGGGTGGCCAAGTGTGATTGTGTGCCCTGCAGATCGGTGGTGATGAAACGCATCGACATCTTGGACAACAATCGCCTGCAGGAGGCAGCCATCTTGCGATCGGACGGCGCAGGCGACGTGACCGTGCTCAACTCAAAACGCAGGGACAAGGGACGCGCCTCTCCCAGTGGGAACCAGGTACCAACCTCTGAAAGGTTGGGTGGAACACGGCATAGACAGGCCAGGTACCAACCTCTGAAAGGTTGGGTGGAACACGGCATAGACAGGCCAGGTACCAACCTCTGAAAGGTTGGATGGAACACGGCATAGACAGGCCAGGTACCAACCTCTGAAAGGTTGGGTGGAACACAGCATAGACAGGCCAGGTACCAACCTCTGAAAGGTTGGGTGGAACACGGCATAGACAGGCCAGGTACCAACCTCTGAAAGGTTGGGTGGTACACGGCATAGACAGGCCAGGTACCAACCTCTGAAAGGTTGGGTGGAACACGGCATAGACAGGCCAGGTACCAACCTCTGAAAGGTTGGGTGGAACACGGCATAGACAGGCCAGGTACCAACCTCTGAAAGGTTGGGTGGAACACGGCATAGACAGGCCAGGTACCAACCTCTGAAAGGTTGGGTGGAACACATCATAGAGAGGCCAGGTACCAACCTCTGAGAGGTGTACTTTTACTTTTACTAGATGTACTTTTCCTTCACCTACAGGCATGTTCAAATTTTAGATTGGAATTTACATTGAGGGGTTTATTTGCGTGTTCGATTGGACCTCAGCATTCAGCGTTAAAGAGGGGGAGGGGGCAGCAGGATTAACCATGAGCAGCTCTCTTGACCGGTTCAGGGTGTTTGTTTTTACACAAAATTAGGAAAATACATGACCACCTCAGAGCCGCACTATGTGGACAGCAATTAGTGCTCGTATTGACGTCCTTGGCCGGTTGTCCCAGGTCGGCGTGGCGGCCACTAGGTGGTGCGTTGCCCGGGGCGACGAGCAGAGCCCTCTGGAGCCGATGGTGCGAAGCTGCAGTCTGGGCTACCTGGATCTGTTGGACGCCCAGCTGTTGCCGGCCACCATGTTGCTGCAGAAGGACTCACCCAAGAGATTGGTGAGTGGCTAGCAACACTTGAAACCATGTTGCTGCAGAAGGACTCACCCAAGAGATTGGAGAGTGGCTAGCAACACTTGAAACCATGTTGCTGCAGAAGGACTCACCCAAGAGATTGGAGAGTGGCTAGCAACACTTGAAACCATGTTGCTGCAGAAGGACTCACCCAAGAGACTGGTGAGTGGCTAGCAACACTTGAAACCATGTTGCTGCAGAAGGACTCCCCCAAGAGACTGGTGAGTGGCGAGCAACACTTGAAACCATGTTGCTGCAGAAGGACTCCCCCAAGAGACTGGTGAGTGGCGAGCAACACTTGAAACCATGTTGCTGCAGAAGGACTCCCCCAAGAGACTGGTGAGTGGCGAGCAACACTTGAAACCATGTTGCTGCAGAAGGACTCACCCAAGAGACTGGTGAGTGGCGAGCAACACTTGAAACCATGTTGCTGCAGAAGGACTCACCCAAGAGACTGGTAAGTGGCTAGCAACACTTGAAACCATGTTGCTGCAGAAGGACTCCCCCAAGAGACTGGTAAGTGGCTAGCAACACTTGAAACCATGTTGCTGCAGAAGGACTCCCCCAAGAGACTGGTGAGTGGCTAGCAACACTTGAAACCATGTTGCTGCAGAAGGACTCACCCAAGAGACTGGTGAGTGGCGAGCAACACTTGAAACCATGTTGCTGCAGAAGGACTCACCCAAGAGACTGGTAAGTGGCTAGCAACACTTGAAACCATGTTGCTGCAGAAGGACTCCCCCAAGAGACTGGTAAGTGGCTAGCAACACTTGAAACCATGTTGCTGCAGAAGGACTCCCCCAAGAGACTGGTGAGTGGCTAGCAACACTTGAAACCATGTTGCTGCAGAAGGACTCACCCAAGAGACTGGTAAGTGGCTAGCAACACTTGAAACCATGTTGCTGCAGAAGGACTCCCCCAAGAGACTGGTAAGTGGCTAGCAACACTTGAAACCATGTTGCTGCAGAAGGACTCCCCCAAGAGACTGGTGAGTGGCGAGCAACACTTGAAACCATGTTGCTGCAGAAGGACTCCCCCAAGAGATTGGTGAGTGGCTAGCAACACTTGAAACCATGTTGCTGCAGAAGGACTCCCCCAAGAGACTGGTGAGTGGCTAGCAACACTTGAAACCATGTTGCTGCAGAAGGACTCCCCCAAGAGACTGGTGAGTGGCTAGCAACACTTGAAACCATGTTGCTGCAGAAGGACTCCCCCAAGAGACTGGTGAGTGGCCAGCAACACTTGAAACCATGTTGCTGCAGAAGGACTCCCCCAAGAGACTGGTGAGTCAGAAGCAATACTACCATTTCAAACCATGGGATTCGAAAGGTAAGTAAGAGTCCGACTGGGTGGCGATTGTGTAACTTTTTAGCGGTCGGTATCTTTGGATAACAATCGGTAGCCAGGGCATGTTATTTGGTCGAGATAACGAATGTTATCTAAATGGAAGATTTACATAATAGCCGCCTGGGTTTCTCGACGTTTTGTAGCATTTGCTAGAAGTAACTCGAAGGATCCTGCCTCCAGGTGCTGGTCAACCGCAAGAGGCAGCGACGTCCGAAGCCCGTGGAACGTCGAGGTCCACGACTGCGACATTGCCGCAAGTCGCGCAGTCTGGACTCAGCGGAAATGCTCTCCACGGCCTGCGACCGGTGAGCCTCGTCTCCTTCCTTTTCTCGGTGCACCACACTTTGCAATCTGGGGGACCTACCGGGGTTGGAGGGCCCACTAAGGGACCGGTGAGCCTCGTCTCCTTCCTTTTCTCGGTGCACCACACTTTGCAATCTGGGGGACCTACCGGGGTTGGAGGGCCCACTAAGCGACCGGTGAGCCTCGTCTCCTTCCTTTTCTCGGTGCACCACACTTTGCAATCTAGGGGACCTACCAGGGCTGGAGGGCCCACTAAGGGACCGGTGAGCCTCGTCTCCTTCCTTATCTTGGTGTACCACACTTTGCAATCTTGGGGACCTACCAGGGCTGGAGGGCCCACTAAGCGACCGGTGAGCCTCGTCTCCTTCCTTTTCTCGGTGCACCACACTTTGCAATCTGGGGGACCTACCGGGGTTGGAGGGCCCACTAAGCGACCGGCGAGCCTCATCTCCTTCCTTATCTTGGTGTACCACACTTTGCAATCTTGGGGACCTACCAGGGCTGGAGGGCCCACTAAGCGACCGGTGAGCCTCGTCTCCTTCCTTTTCTCGGTGCACCACACTTTGCAATCTGGGGGACCTACCGGGGTTGGAGGGCCCACTAAGCGACCGGCGAGCCTCATCTCCTTCCTTTTCTCGGTGCACCACACTTTGCAATCTGGGGGACCTACCGGGGTTGGAGGGCCCACTAAGCGACCGGTGAGCCTCGTCTCCTTCCTTTTCTCGGTGCACCACTGCAATCTTGGGGACCTACCAGGGTTGGAGGGCCCACTAAGGGACCGGGCAAATGCCCGAAGGGCCGACAGGTTCCGGGCCGGTAGACTGGCTGGGGCCGTCCCCGTGGTCCGAGACAAGCTATGGATGGAAGGCCTCACATGAGGGACGACGTTTGTTTTAGGGGGGAAAAAGGGGGTGACTTTTTTTTTAGAGAATGGGTTTTCTTGTGGGCCGCCTTTTTTTCTGAAATGCTCGGGCCCGTTTTTTCCCCTATCTACCTCTGGGACTACGCCTTAATTAAACGTAATTTTGCCTGAAAATAAAATCTTTACCCTTCTCTGATTTCAATGAAATGCAGCACAGCCATTCGTTGGTGGCATTGGGCCATTGGTTCCGGAGTTATGAGGGGATACAAATTTGAACCTTTTATGGCGTTGTTGCACATAACTTACGTTTTCGGGCAATAACTTGGCTTCTATCAGAGCCTCCTATCGTGATTGCAGCCTGCCGTGACAGACACAGTCTCGGTGCCTTCCCATCCCCAATGCCTCTTATCGTGATTGCAGATTGCAGCCTGCCGTGACAGACACAGTCTCGGTGCCTTCCGATCCCCAATGCCTCCTATCGTGATTGCAGATTGCAGCCTGCCGTGACAGACACAGTCTCGGTGCCTTCCCATCCCCAATGCCTCCTATCGTGATTGCAGCCTGCCGTGACAGACACAGTCTCGGTGCCTTCCGATCCCCAATGCCTCCTATCGTGATTGCAGATTGCAGCCTGCCGTGACAGACACAGTCTCGGTGCCTTCCCATCCCCAATGCCTCCTATCGTGATTGCAGATTGCAGCCTGCCGTGACAGACACAGTCTCGGTGCCTTCCGATCCCCAATGCCTCCTATCGTGATTGCAGATTGCAGCCTGCCGTGACAGACACAGTCTCGGTGCCTTCCCATCCCCAATGCCTCCTATCGTGATTGCAGCCTGCCGTGACAGACACAGTCTCGGTGCCTTCCGATCCCCAATGCCTCTTATCGTGATTGCAGATTGCAGCCTGCCGTGACAGACACAGTCTCGGTGCCTTCCCATCCCCAATGCCTCCTATCGTGATTGCAGATTGCAGCCTGCCGTGACAGACACAGTCTCGGTGCCTTCCCATCCCCAATGCCTCCTATCGTGATTGCAGATTGCAGCCTGCCGTGACAGACACAGTCTCGGTGCCTTCCCATCCCCAATGCCTCCTATCGTGATTGCAGATTGCAGCCTGCCGTGACAGACACAGTCTCGGTGCCTTCCCATCCCCAATGCCTCCTATCGTGATTGCAGATTGCAGCCTGCCGTGACAGACACAGTCTCGGTGCCTTCCCATCCCCAATGCCTCCTATCGTGATTGCAGATTGCAGCCTGCCGTGACAGACACAGTCTCGGTGCCTTCCGATCCCCAATGCCTCCTATCGTGATTGCAGCCTGCCGTGACAGACACAGTCTCGGTGCCTTCCCATCCCCAATGCCTCCTATCGTGATTGCAGATTGCAGCCTGCCGTGACAGACACAGACTCGGTGCCTTCCGATCCCCAATGCCTCCTATCGTGATTGCAGATTGCAGCCTGCCGTGACAGACACAGTCTCGGTGCCTTCCCATCCCCAATGCCTCCTATCGTGATTGCAGATTGCAGCCTGCCGTGACAGACACAGTCTCGGTGCCTTCCCATCCCCAATGCCTCCTATCGTGATTGCAGATTGCAGCCTGCCGTGACAGACACAGTCTCGGTGCCTTCCCATCCCCAATGCCTCCTATCGTGATTGCAGATTGCAGCCTGCCGTGACAGACACAGTCTCGGTGCCTTCCGATCCCCAATGCCTCCTATCGTGATTGCAGATTGCAGCCTGCCGTGACAGACACAGTCTCGGTGCCTTCCCATCCCCAATGCCTCCTATCGTGATTGCAGATTGCAGCCTGCCGTGACAGACACAGTCTCGGTGCCTTCCCATCCCCAATGCCTCCTATCGTGATTGCAGATTGCAGCCTGCCGTGACAGACACAGTCTCGGTGCCTTCCCATCCCCAATGCCTCCTATCGTGATTGCAGATTGCAGCCTGCCGTGACAGACACAGTCTCGGTGCCTTCCCATCCCCAATGCCTCCTATCGTGATTGCAGATTGCAGCCTGCCGTGACAGACACAGTCTCGGTGCCTTCCGATCCCCAATGCCTCCTATCGTGATTGCAGATTGCAGCCTGCCGTGACAGACACAGTCTCGGTGCCTTCCCATCCCCAATGCCTCCTATCGTGATTGCAGCCTGCCGTGACAGACACAGTCTCGGTGCCTTCCCATCCCCAATGCCTCTTATCGTGATTGCAGCCTGCCGTGACAGACACAGTCTCGGTGCCTTCCCATCCCCAATGCCTCCTATCGTGATTGCAGATTGCAGCCTGCCGTGACAGACACAGTCTCGGTGGCCGTCGAGGTCCAAGCGGCCGTGAACCCAGCGCAGCCCAGCGAACCCAGCGTCAAGACCTCCTTCTTCCGCTCAAGGAAGAAAAACACGGTGAGCTTTGCTTCGCTTCGCTACACAAGGCTTAATGCCGATCGTCTAGGTTTTGACTAAAGGCCCATCTGCAACCAACATAGCAGTTAACATGACATTTCCCAAGCAGTAAGCGTAAAGTTTGCCACGTGGGTTGCCATGAGACGGGCTACAACAAACATGAGAACTCAACGTAACTTAACGTAGACACAAGGTAAACATGACGTTTGATTGGGCCAAACTTGTTGTTTACGGTTACGTCAAAACGCTGTGGGGAACCAATCAGGTTCATTTGGTCGACCTGTTGCTTGATTTCCTCCCGTGTTTAAGAAAATGTTAGGTTAAGTGCCGGTTTTTCAGTGGCCCGTTAAGATTTAACGGTCCATTAGCAAGAAAATTAAGGCCTCTGATTGGACGTTGCTAAGCAAATAACAAGTTAACAGACCGTTAGGTATTTAACGTGCCACTGATAAACCGGGTCTAAGTGTTGTTGATATTGTCACTATCCGATTGGCTTGCCGCAAGGAATTGAAGTTGTCATCTTGGACAGATAACACAACATGAGGCTTATGTTTACATTAGCAATCCAAGTTCCTGACGCCAAGGTTTGGAGGGAAAAGATACGCAGGAGCAGACCTACCTAGTGATCACCTAACTTCAGAGTTATGCCGCTATCAGCGATATAACAACATAAAACATGTGACGTAGACAAACAGTGGCTCCATCCCTTGACTGCCGGCGAAACTATTATTGCGGGCGGAGGGCTTTCGCGTAGCTGCTTTAGTGTGGGAGTGGAACATCTGGGTGACTTACATCTGTGGTGATATCTGTGTCGTTCGCGTGATGCGTTCGTGCCCTGACCGTTGCTCGCGGTCCCGCAGCCGCCGCGTCCCGAGGAGAGTCCGCGAACGAAGCGGCGGACGCTCGTTGAGAGCCTGTCGCTGCTGTCGGGTCGGGGGGGCCGGTGGGGCGGAGGGGCCGGGTTCGACACCCGGTCGCTGCCCCCGGGCTCCCCGCTGCCCGCCGTCCGACTGCCCCGGTCCTCCCCCAACACGCCCCTACTCTCCAAGAAGGGTGAGTCTCATCATGGCGTAGTGGTCCCGACTGCCCCGGTCCCCCCCCCCCCCCAACACGCCCCTACTCTCCAAGAAGGGTGAGTCTCATCATGGCGTAGTGGTCCCGACTGCCCCGGTCCCCCCCCCCCACACGCCCCTACTCTCCAAGAAGGGTGAGTCTCATCATGGCGTAGTGGTCCCGACTGCCCCGGTCCCCCCCCCCCACACGCCCCTACTCTCCAAGAAGGGTGAGTCTCATCATCGCATAGTGGGCCCGACTGCCCCGGTCCCCCCCCCCCCAACACGCCCCTACTCTCCAAGAAGGGTGAGTCTCATCATCGCATAGTGGGCCCGACTGCCCCGGTCCCCCCCCCCCCACACGCCCCTACTCTCCAAGAAGGGTGAGTCTCATCATGGCGTAGTGGTCCCGACTGCCCCGGTCCCCCCCCCCCCACACGCCCCTACTCTCCAAGAAGGGTGAGTCTCATCATCGCATAGTGGGCCCGACTGCCCCGGTCCCCCCCCCCCAACACGCCCCTACTCTCCAAGAAGGGTGAGTCTCATCATGGCGTAGTGGTCCCGACTGCCCCGGTCCCCCCCCCCCAACACGCCCCTACTCTCCAAGAAGGGTGAGTCTCATCATCGCATAGTGGTCCCGACTGCCCCGGTCCCCCCCCCCCAACACGCCCCTACTCTCCAAGAAGGGTGAGTCTCATCATCGCATAGTGGTCCCGACTGCCCCGGTCCCCCCCCCCCCAACACGCCCCTACTCTCCAAGAAGGGTGAGTCTCATCATCGCATAGTGGTCCCGACTGCCCCGGTCCCCCCCCCCCCAACACGCCCCTACTCTCCAAGAAGGGTGAGTCTCATCATCGCATAGTGGGCCCGACTGCCCCGGTCCCCCCCCCCCACCACGCCCCTACTCTCCAAGAAGGGTGAGTCTCATCATCGCATAGTGGTCCCGACTGCCCCGGTCCCCCCCCCCAACACGCCCCTACTCTCCAAGAAGGGTAAGTCTCATCATCGCATAGTGGGCCCGACTGCCCCGGTCCCCGAGAAGTCGGGCCCACTTCGCGGTGAAGTCGGGCCCACTTCGCGTTGAAGTCGGGCCCACTTCGCGTTGAAGTCGGGCCCACTTCGCGTTGAAGTCGGGCCCATTTCGCGGTGAAGTCGGGCCCACTTCGCGTTGAAGTCGGGCCCACTTCTCGGTGAAGTCGGGCCCACTTCGCGTTGAAGTCGGGCCTACTTCGCGGTGAAGTCGGGCCCACTTCGCGTTGAAGTCGGGCCTACTTCGCGGTGAAGTCGGGCCCACTTCGCGTTGAAGTCGGGCCCACTTCTCGGTGAAGTCCGGTCTACTTCGCGTTGAAGTCGGGCCCACTTCTCGTTGAAGTCGGGCCCACTTCGCGTTGAAGTCGGGCCCACTTCTCGGTGAAGTCGGGCCCACTTCACGGTGAAGTCCGGCCTACTTCGCGTTGAAGTCGGGCCCACTTCTCGTTGAAGTCGGGCCCACTTCGCGTTGAAGTCGGGCCCACTTCGCGTTGAAGTCGGGCCTACTTCGCGGTGAAGTCGGGCCCACTTCGCGTTGAAGTCGGGCCCACTTCACGGTGAAGTCGGGCCTACTTCGCGTTGAAGTCGGGCCCATTTCGCGGTGAAGTCGTGCCTACTTCGCGTTGAAGTCCGGCCTACTTCGCGTTGAAGTCGGGCCCACTTCTCGGTGAAGTCCGGCCTACTTCGCGTTGAAGTCGGGCCCACTTCTCGTTGAAGTCGGGCCCACTTCTCGGTGAAGTCGGGCCCACTTCTCGTTGAAGTCGGGCCCACTTCGCGGTGAAGTCGGGCCCACTTCACCGCAGACCCACGTAGCACAAAAACGTTCAGCAAAAGTAATTCGAACGTTCGGCGGACGTCGAAAAGCAAACGGGGGATAACTTGCGTTCAACGTTCACCTTCGCCAAATTTTTGTTAGGTTCTACCCGAACGTTGAACGCAAGTTATCCCCCGTTTGCTTTTCGACGTCCGCCGAACGTTCGTGATCGGTAACGGTTTTTGTGCTACTTTAGTCCAGTTCAGAATCGACTTTCCGTTTGCAATGTGCGGGGACCTTTTTTTATGATGGATTATTGTAGAGGGTCACTATACGATGAGAAAAATCGAGTATATTTTTTCTCAAAAGTGGATTCTTCGGAGAAATTTGGGGTTTTTTGGATTTTAAACTTTCTACTATATCTTCCCAGATAACAATGTTATCAAAAAATAGTAAAGAGATGATATGTTTGTCTATTCAATTGTCATACGAAAAAAATTGTGTTATTATTTTCTATTATAAAATGTACAGTCAGTGACATAAATTCCGAGCGCAGGTAATTTACTCGAACATTTCCGGGATTTACAGAAAATGATATTTTTTCCAAATTAATCAATTACCACCATAATTACGACAAAAAATAACGAATCGATTAAGGGTATTGCCGTTCTTGTAGCTTCAAAACTTTAGCCAAAAACAGCGGTTAAAAAGTAGCGTCTTATTTGAACCCAACGGTCTCACGGCTGAAACAGGCGTAATCTCGCTCTAGCGCGAGGCTGCGTGGGTGTCCGCAGCCAGCAGTATTGCACGTTTTCTGTCTGCTAGGCGACTTTCGATGCACATGGTCCCATAGGAGGCCATGGATATTAATTGGTGGTGGAAGGGGGGGGGGGGGCGGTGTACAGAATATGTACAAGTTACCTGTAATGTGCTGTGCAGCGTGTGTTTGCTTATCCAATATGCGCAATTAGGTTGATTTGTTATGTGGATTACCCAATTATTACGATAAATCAATTTTTTGGAATCAAATAATATCTGTGCTAATCTCATTTTCAAGCTACATTTTTACCGTCGTTACGTTACAGGAGTTATTCGTTTAATGTAGTGACAGATATAGCACTTCTTCATTATTAATTATCCTGATTCTGGAAGAATAATGGACACCCCATTATCTTTCCACTATGATACAAAAATTCGACTTAATTATTTGCCATCGTATTCAATTGCCCAAAAGTACCTATACATTGGTAGACGTAATTTTCAAAATAAGTGTTTATTTTTTGTGTGTACTGATATTTGAATGGTCTCAAGTAATTATAGTAAGATAAAGTCCATGATGTGTAATGTGTAATAGGTGTACAAATAGTGGTGCCATCCGTCAATGTATTGCCTGCTTGCTGCTTGCACCTTGAAATAACACGTAGATTGGTGGATTATACATTTTCTAGTCAAATTAGTCGGCAAGGATGATAAGCATCACACTTTGGATCTCATGGGTTACTTCGTAAGTGTATTATTATTCTTTACTTAATCTGTCAAATATGTTACAATTTAAGGTGTCAATTATTGTTGTACGGTTTGTACCTAATGCTGTTCTTTCGTTAGTGCAGTTTCTCCTTCGAGGAGATACTATCCAAACAATTGCATGGGTTGGTTGTGAAGAATCTCGGGAAACCACAACCAGAATTTAACCAAGCTCCCTGTAATGGGAAACTTTGCATAACTTTATATAGGTACTATAATATATATAGTAACGAAATAAGTACAATCATTGCCAGCCATGTAATTTTTGCAGTGTAAAATTGATAATAGTAAATAATTTTAGTTTCTCGATGTCTCTCCACGCCAATTGACGGCTGACGGAATTTAATCGAAAGAAAATGGGACCCTTTGCTGCTACAGTTTTAGTAACTTATCACAATATTTACTGGTTGGGCATAGTAGGAACGATTTTGAATGAGTTCATGTAACTTTTGGAGTCATTATAGGGCTTCGTGTTCGAGGTGTATTTTATGAATTCACCATGTTTTCAAAATGGACAAAAATTTCATTTCCGTGCAGACTTTTTCCAATTGCACAAGAACAGTTCAATAAAAATATATTTCTACCCGCTTGGTATTTTTTGTGGCACTCAGCGCACATGGCACAGGTCGGTAAAGATATGGTCAGCTCTGTTTATGAGAGAGTCTAGATGCAGGCGCGGATTAAAGGGTCAAAAAGTGGTCAGCACACACTATCGCAGGGGCCTCGACTTAGGGTGTTCCCGTGGTGGTGGGGGGGCAAAGCGCAAACAAACTAACATAACAGCTAGGAATGGTGCCAATTCGAACCATCTTGCAACACTCATGGTCGTAATGCTCCCCAATCTGCCATTCATTACATATTCTAACATAAACAAACACCACTCTTGAACAGTGCGAGTTCACCAGCGTCAGCATTCGAGTGAATAGAGGTGGGGTAAATGAGATTTTGATAAAACTATAAGCAAAGAGCAAGCGTGACAGAATAAGTCCCACATCTTTGACAACATGAAATCATTGAACTCAAAATGCAAGAGACACAGTGTGCGAGGCCCCGAGGACGCAGGTTCACAGGACTCTCCTTGCGCGTCCAAGATACTATTGAATGTGGGGGGGGGGGCGGGCCTCATCTGCAATGCAATTCCAGAAATGCTGACCGTTAGATCCGCCCCTGTCAATTGAAGGACATATTTGTGGGCAAGCGAAGATGAGTAAAGAGTCACAATGATCAACTTAAATTTACATTACCTATATTTTCAGGCAATGATTTAAGCGAGACATTATAATTTAAAGTGTGGTATATTGCAGAACCTACCGCCCCCCCCCCCCCCCCCCCCCTTCCACCACCAATAAATTTCCATGGCCTCCTATGGGACCATGTGCATCGAAAGTCGCCTGGCAGACAGAAAACATGCAATACTGCTGGCTGCGGACACCCACGTAGCCTCGCGCTAGAGCGAGATTACGCCTGTTTCAGCCGTGAAACCGTTGGGTTCAAATAAGACGCTACTTTTTAACCGCTGTTTGTGGCTAAAGTTTTAAAGCTACAAGAACGGCAATACCCTTAATCGATTCGTTATTTTTTTGTCGTAATTATGGTGGTAATTGATTAATTTGGAAAAAATAGAATTTTCTGTAAATCCCGGAAATGTTCGAGTAAATTACCTGCGCTCGGAATTTATGTCACTGACTGTACATTTTATAATAGAAAATAATAACACAATTTTTTTCGTATGACAATCAATAGACAAACATATCATCTCTTTACTATTTTTTGATAACATTGTTATCTGGGGAGATATAGTAGAAAGTTCAAAATCCAAAAAACCCCAAATTTCTCCGAAGAATCCACTTTTGAGAAAAAATATACTCGATTTTTCTCATCGTATAGTGACCCTCTACAATAATCCATCATAAAAAAAAGGTCCCCGCACATTGCAAACGGAAAGTCGATTCTGAACTGGACTACTTGGGGAGCCTCGCTAACAATTGTCTTAAAGTATGGCAAACAATAAATGGCTACAGTTCCAGTGTCAATCACTGATTTACTCTGGTAGATCTGCATGGAGTCTATCCCTGAAATCTGCAAACGCCCGTCCGTGATTGGCTGTCCAAGGTTTCACCCCGAGGGTCGTGTGTTAACTTTGCTTTGTGGATCCCAGCCCTGCACAGTTTCACCCCGAGGGTCGTGTGTTAACTTTGCTTTGTGGATCCCGGCCCTGCACAGTTTTACCCCGAGGATCGTGTGTTAACTTTGCTTTGTGGATCCCAGCCCTGCACAGTTTCACCCCGAGGGTCGTGTGTTAACTTTGCTTTGTGGATCCCGGCCCTGCACAGTTTCACCCCGAGGGTCGTGTGTTAACTTTGCTTTGTGGATCCTGGCCCTGCACAGTTTCACCCCGAGGGTCGTGTGTTAACTTTGCTTTGTGGATCCTGGCCCTGCACAGTTTCACCCCGAGGGTCGTGTGTTAACTTTGCTTTGTGGATCCCAGCCCTGCACAGTTTCACCCCGAGGGTCGTGTGTTAACTTTGCTTTGTGGATCCTGGCCCTGCACAGTTTCACCCCGAGGGTCGTGTGTTAACATTGCTTTGTGGATCCTGGCCCTGCACAGTTTCACCCCGAGGGTCGTGTGTTAACATTGCTTTGTGGATCCTGGCCCTGCACAGTTTCACCCCGAGGGTCGCGTGTTAACTTTGCTTTGTGGATCCCAGCCCTGCACAGTTTCACCCCGAGGGTCGTGTGTTAACTTTGCTTTGTGGATCCCAGCCCTGCACAGTTTCACCCCGAGGGTCGTGTGTTAACTTTGCACTGTGGATCCCAGCGACAGTTTCACCCCGAGGGTCGTGTGTTAACTTTGCATTGTGGATCCCAGCGACAGATTTTCCCCCGAGGGTCGTGTGTTAACTTTGCTTTGTGGATCCCAGCCCTGCACAGTTTCACCCCGAGGGTCGTGTGTTAACTTTGCATTGTGGATCCCAGCGACAGTTTCACCCCGAGGGTCGTGTGTTAACTTTGCTTTGTGGATCCCGGCCCTGCACAGTTTCACCCCGAGGGTCGTGTGTTAACTTTGCTTTGTGGATCCTGGCCCTGCATAGTTTCACCCCGAGGGTCGTGTGTTAACTTTGCTTTGTGGATCCCAGCCCTGCACAGTTTCACCCCGAGGGTCGTGTGTTAACTTTGCTTTGTGGATCCCAGCGACAGTTTCACCCCGAGGGTCGTGTGTTAACATTGCTTTGTGGATCCTGGCCCTGCACAGTTTCACCCCGAGGGTCGTGTGTTAACTTTGCTTTGTGGATCCTGGCCCTGCACAGTTTCACCCCGAGGGTCGTGTGTTAACATTGCTTTGTGGATCCTGGCCCTGCACAGTTTCACCCCGAGGGTCGTGTGTTAACTTTGCTTTGTGGATCCCAGCCCTGCACAGTTTCACCCCGAGGGTCGTGTGTTAACTTTGCTTTGTGGATCCCAGCCCTGCACAGTTTCACCCCGAGGGTCGTGTGTTAACTTTGCACTGTGGATCCCAGCGACAGTTTCACCCCGAGGGTCGTGTGTTAACTTTGCATTGTGGATCCCAGCGACAGATTTTCCCCCGAGGGTCGTGTGTTAACTTTGCTTTGTGGATCCCAGCCCTGCACAGTTTCACCCCGAGGGTCGTGTGTTAACTTTGCTTTGTGGATCCCGGCCCTGCACAGTTTCACCCCGAGGGTCGTGTGTTAACTTTGCATTGTGGATCCCAGCGACAGTTTCACCCCGAGGGTCGTGTGTTTACTTTGCTTTGTGGATCCCAGCGACAGTTTCACCCCGAGGGTCGTGTGTTAACTTTGCTTTGTGGATCCCAGCCCTGCACAGTTTCACCCCGAGGGTCGTGTGTTAACTTTGCTTTGTGGATCCCGGCCCTGCACAGTTTCACCCCGAGGGTCGTGTGTTAACTTTGCATTGTGGATCCCAGCGACAGTTTCACCCCGAGGGTAGTGTGTTTACTTTGCTTTGTGGATCCCAGCGACAGTTTCACCCCGAGGGTCGTGTGTTAACTTTGCTTTGTGGATCCCAGCGACAGTTTCACCCCGAGGGTCATGTGTTAACTTTGCTTTGTGGATCCCAGCGACAGTTTCACCCCGAGGGTCGTGTGTTAACTTTGCTTTGTGGATCCCAGCGACAGTTTCACCCCGAGGGTCGTGTGTTAACTTTGCTTTGTGGATCCCAGCGACAGTTTCACCCCGAGGGTCGTGTGTTAACTTTGCTTTGTGGATCCCAGCGACAGTTTCACCCCGAGGGTCGTGTGTTAACTTTGCTTTGTGGATCCCAGCGACAGTTTCACCCCGAGGGTCGTGTGTTAACTTTGCTTTGTGGATCCCAGCGACAGTTTCACCCCGAGTTAGTCGCTCCGACTGAAAGCTTACGTAAAACTCGATGATCCGCGATGCCAGTTGGCCGTGGATTTTGCTGTCTGTCTGGTGAAATGTCCGTTGTGTCCGTGACAGAGCGACGCAACCAGTCCACGAGTCCGATCCGCAAGCATCTGCTCAACTCTCCGCTGCTGAGGAGGAAGCGGAACCCGGCCCATTTGCCCGAGAGCTCAGACGATGAGGTGAAGACTTGAGAAGACTTGGTGGAATGTTCTGGGTTAATACAGTTTCCATGGCAATGACAGATTTGAAACCTGATTTTGCGGATTTCTGCCAAAAGAAAACTATTTCAAACTGGGTTTTTCATGCGCAATGAAATCTAGCTGTTGTTTTTACAGATCACTGATAACCTACTAGTTGATGAGCGTAGCGAGCGGAGCGAAATCTTCAATTTCACTTACCCCAAAAAAAAGTCACTTGTGTATGTTTTTTTTTTTTTGTTTTTTTTGTTTTTTTGTGTGTTTGTGCGCGCTCTACAGACCAAACGCCTGAACCGACACGGATGAAAATTTCTGAGTATCTACCTCTGTTCTCAACTTAGACCCCCTGCGTTTTTGAAAAAGATCGGTTCAGTAAATTTTTTATAAATCAATTTTTACGAAATTTTTCGATTTTTTCCGAATTTCGAACCCCTGTAAATTTCAAAGTTCTGAACATAACTTCACCAAAACTTCTAAACATGTTGACCTTATACATATTTATCATGCCTGCAAATCTTAGTTCGGTAGGTTTTTGCAATTGGTTTTTATTAGCATTTTTGTGGTGTTTTTTTCGTGATTTGACGGCTGATTCAATACGAGTCCGGTTTCCTTCGTTTCCTTGGTTACCAGCTTTGTTGACCTCGAAGAGAAACAAAGGAACGTCAGAATCCGCATACATTTTCAAGTGATTAGAATTTTCGAGAAGGCAATGGTCAGGTTTGGTGCTCCATGGTTTTCTTGTGACTGCTGCCTGCACCTTTTAATCCGCTATACACAAACCGCTACCTACGCTCATCTTCAACGCAACACAAATTGCGTTCGCGAAGCCCTAGTCTATGATCATTGTTACTGATTGCTGGAAATCAGTATGACTTCATTTATCATTCAAAGCCTAGTGATAAAATAGATGTGTGTGATAACTAGCTCTAATTAAGAAAGGACAAGCAATTCAGACCCGCTGTTGGAATATGGTCTTGACTAGGGATTGGGGAAAAGAACTGATCTTTCGATTTATCTGTTCTTTCTTTCTGATATATTGGTATTTTGAATCGATTCTTACAGTTCCCATATATCACCTGTATCGATTCTTTGAATCCGATCTTTCAGATCCTCCACTTGGCAATTATGGGCTTGTGCCTGACTATTTACTGGTCTTAAGACCCACCTTCTTCTCCAGATTAATTCTAAATTTACCAAAAACGAATAAATTTTCTGATATATCGGATCACGCTCTGAGAAATATCGATGTAATCGAATCGAATTTCCCCCAAGTCTCGACTGGCAGAGGCCGGCCAAGGCTGAGTCCGGACGTTCGATGTTCTTTGTGTCCCGCAGGCAAGTGCTGCCTCCGGAGATGAAGTGTTCGACGGCCGGAACTACCGCGACCTTGAGAGCTTTCAGAAGTCGCAGCTCAGACAGAAGGTGAGTTGCGTGTAGGTAACTGTGTTTCGACTGCGGTGGTTTGCTTGCATGTTGGTGCGTGTAGGTAACTGTGTTTCGACTGCGGTGGTTTGCTTGCATGTTGGTGCGTGTAGGTAACTGTGTTTCGACTGCGGTGGTTTGCTTGCATGTTGGTGCGTGTAGGTAACTGTGTTTCGACTGCGGTGGTTTGCTTGCATGTTGGTGCGTGTAGGTAACTGTGTTTCGACTGCGGTGGTTTGCTTGCATGTTGGCGAATCCTTACATTTTGGTGGCTTGTGGCTGGTGGCTTGTGGCTGGCGGCTGGTGGCTGGTGGCTGGTGGCTGGTGGCTGGTGGCTGGTGGCTGGTGGCTGGTGGCTGGTGGCTGGCGGCTGGTGGTTTGTGGCTGGCGGCTGGTGGCTGGTGGCTGGTGGCTGGTGGTTTGTGGCATTATCGGTGCCACAGGTAGAGAAAATAACATAAATCTTTCCATGTTCAACTTCAAGTTAAATTGCAAAATTTTGTTGAAAGCGGGTGGGAATGATTCTTGAAGTGTTGATGGAACTACTTAATAGTTTATATGTATTAGTATGATCACAGACATAAGGTTACTAGATATTCCACCATGTACCTATAGCTATGGCTACGGAAAAAAATATGATGCCAGTATTTTCGCCGGCAATCGCTAGGGTGAGTTGGCAACCTGTTTTGCCATCAAATACCAGGCCATGGCACAAGACCAGTTGTAATCAAAGAATGTTCCTCAGATGGTTACAGTAACCTGGTTACAGGTGAAATAACAAACAGTGGCTCCATCCCTTGACTGCTGGCGAAACTCTTATTGCTGGCTTTCCACATTGATGTTTTAGTATGGGAGTGGCTATCTGGGAACCCTTCTATCTGTGGTGTGATAACATCTTTGTAAATTATAACAATTATTGTTGATGGTTCTTTTAATATTAAAACTTTAGTAAAACTTTAGTACAACTTAGTGCCAATTTTACAATCTCCAGTTAAGTGTTAACTGCCAGTTAAGTTTGTTATCTCCAAGATCACAGCCAATCAGATAGGTACCTCTATTTACACTCTAACGGACAGTTAGCCTTTAACGGACAGTTAGCCTTTAACAGACAGTTAGCCTCTAACAGACAGTTAGCCTTTAACAGACAGTTAGCCTTTAACGGACAGTTTGCCTCTAACGGACAATTAGCCTCTAACGGACAGTTAGCCTCTAACGGACAGTTAGCCTCTAACAGACAGTTAGCCTCTAACAGACAGTTAGCCTTTAACAGACAGTTAGCCTCTAACGGACAGTTAGCCTCTAACGGACAGTTAGCCTCTAACGGACAGTTAGCCTCTAACGGACAGTTAGCCTTTAACAGACAGTTAGCCTCTAACGGACAGTTAGCCTCTAACGGACAGTTAGCCTCTAACGGACAGTTAGCCTCTAACGGACAGTTAGCCTCTAACGGACAGTTAGCCTCTAACAGACAGTTAACCTTTAACGGACATTGTAAAACCAGCCCTTAGTGCAACGCATATTCGTGTCAAGGACATGTTAGTAATTATTATTTTATAAGTTTGAAAGCAAATAAATTGGGCAAAAAATGATATTTTTGCAAACGACAGTCATGCAATATAGAGCTATAAATAGCCAGGACATTTCCCCAAAAAGTCGCTTGTCTCTCATCAGCCGAAGCAACACCTTCAACACGAAGCCGGGCGTTGAAACTAGGTTGCAAGGAGGTTGCAAGGAGGTTGAAACTAGGTTGAAACTAGGTTGCAAGGAGGTTGAAACTAGGTTGCAAGGAGGTTGCAAGGAGGTTGAAACTAGGTTGCAAGGAGGATGCAAGGAGGTTGAAACTAGGTTGCAAGGAGGTTGCAAGGAGGTTGAAACTAGGTTGAAACTAGGTTGAAACTAGGTTGCAAGGAGGTTGAGGACGAGGTTGCAAGGAGGTTGAAACTAGGTTGCAAGGAGGTTGCAAGGAGGTTGAAACTAGGTTGAAACTAGGTTGCAAGGAGGCTGCAAGGAGGTTGAGGGCGGGGTTGATTGATTGATTGATTTCCTTTATTGGCTTAGATATTATATATAAAACATTTACAAGCCATGAATGCCGTTAGGGATCGTCAGGATGGTACCATCATAAAAGTGTTATTGATAACAATAGAGTGAAATTGATTGTCATATGAAGACACGAAAATATATTTGAGTGTCGGTGGACCGAGTTTGACGCCAACGTTCCCGTCTGGTCCGCAGCTGCTCCGAGGCAAGCGCAGTGAAGACACGTTGGGCCCCACGTTGGGCGCCGTTGCCCCGTGCAGGCGCCAGCTGCGCATGCGCAACAAGGCGCCCATGTGGAACGAGAACAGCCAGGTGTACCAACTGGACTTCGGCGGCCGGGTCACTCAGGAGTCCGCCAAGAACTTCCAGATCGAGTTCCGTGGCAAGCAGGTGCGTTGGTTCACAAACCCTGCGAGCCCGGATTCACTGAAGGAGATTCTGTGCATTCCTCCGGGGTTTCGCAGATCCCTCAAATGTTTATCCCAGTTCGTATTCACAAAGCGGTATCCTGTCTTTTTTGGGGGAATGATTCCCCCATTGAAAACCCCTGCTACTGAGCAGGGCCCGGATTTACAAAGAGTCTTAACTTTAGAACCGTATTAGAGTTAATACGGTGTTACTATAACCTCACTAATACGGCATAACTTTAGTACCGTATTAGAGTTAATACGGTGTTACTATTACCTCTCTAATACGGCATAACTTTAGTACCGTATTAGAGTTAATACGGTGTTACTATTTCCTCTCTAATACGGCATAACTTTAGTACCGTATTAGAGTTAATACGGTGTTACTATTACCTCTCTAATACGGCATAACTTTAATACCGTATTAGAGTTAATACGGTACTACTTTTACCTCTCTAATATGGCATAACTTTAGTACCGTATTAGAGTTAATACGGTACTACTATTACCTCTCTAATACGGCATAACTTTAATACCGTATTAGAGATAATACGGTGTTACTATTACCTCTCTAATACGGCATAACTTTAGTACCGTATTAGAGTTAATACGGTGTTACTATTACCTCTCTAATACGGCATAACTTTAGTACCGTATTAGAGATAATACAGTACTACTATTACCTCTCTAATACGGCATAACTTTAGTACCGTATTAGAGTTAATACGGTGTTACTATTACCTCTCTAATACGGCATAACTTTAGTAACGTATTAGAGATAATACAGTACTACTATTACCTCTCTAATACGGCATAACTTTAGTACCGTATTAGAGTTAATACGGTGTTACTATTACCTCTCTAATACGGCATAACTTTAATACCGTATTAGAGATAATACGGTACTACTATTACCTCTCTAATACGGCATAACTTTAGTACCGTATTAGAGTTAATACGGTGTTACTATTACCTCTCTAATACGGCATAACTTTAGTACCGTATTAGAGATAATCCGGTGTTACTATTACCTCACTAATACGGCATAACTTTAGTACCGTATTAGAGTTAATACGGTGTTACTATTACCTCTCTAATACGGCATAACTTTAGTACCGTATTAGAGTTAATAAAGTGTTACTATTACCTCTCTAATACGGCATAACTTAAGTACCGTATTAGAGTTAATACGGTGTTATTATTACCTCTCTAATACGGCATAACTTTAGTACCGTATTAGAGTTAATACGGTGTTACTATTACCTCTCTAATACGGCATACCTTTAGTACCGTATTAGAGTTAATACGGTGTTACTATTACCTCTCTAATACGGCATAACTTTAGTACCGTATTAGAGATAATACGGTACTACTATTACCTCTCTAATACGGCATAACTTTAGAACCGTATTAGAGTTAATACGGTGTTACTATTACCTCTTTAATACGGTATAACTTTAGTACCGTATTAGAGTTAATACGGTGTTACTATTACCTCTCTAATACGGAATAACTTTAATACCTTATTAGAGATAATACGGTACTACTATTACCTCTCTAATACGGCATAACTTTAATACCGTATTAGAGTTAATACGGTGTTACTATTACCTCTCTAATACGGCATAACTTTAGTACCGTATTAGAATTAATACGGTGTTACTATTACCTCACTAATACGGCATAACTTTAGTACCGTATTAGAGTTAATACGGTGTTACTATTACCTCTCTAATACGGCATAACTTTAGTACCGTATTAGAGATAATACGGTGTTACTATAACCTCTCTAATACGGCATAACTTTAATACCGTATTAGAGATAATACGGTATTACTATTACCTCTCTAATACGGCATAACTTTAGTACCGTATTAGAGTTAATACGGTGTTACTATTACCTCTCTAATACGGCATAACTTTAGTACCGTATTAGAGTTAATACGGTGTTACTATTACCTCTCTAATACGGCATAACTTTAGTACCGTATTAGAGTTAATACGGTGTTACTATTTCCTCACTAATACGGCATAACTTTAATACCGTATTAGAGATAATACGGTACTACTATTACCTCTCTAATACGGCATAACTTTAATACCGTATTAGAGATAATACGGTACTACTATTACCTCTCTAATACGGCATAACTTTAGTACCGTATTAGAGTTAATACGGTGTTACTATAAACTCTCTAATACGGCATAACTTTAATACCGTATTCGAGATAATACGGTACTACTATTACCTCTCTAATACGGCATAACTTTAATACCGTATTAGAGTTAATACGGTGTTACTATTACCTCTCTAATACGGCATAACTTTAGTACCGTATTAGATATAATACGGTGTTACTATTACCTCTCTAATACGGCATAACTTTAGTACCGTATTAGAGTTAATACGGTGTTACTATTACCTCTCTAATACGGCATAACTTTAGTACCGTATTAGAGATAATACAGTACTACTATTACCTCTCTAATACGGCATAACTTTAGTACCGTATTAGAGTTAATACGGTGTTACTATTACCTCTCTAATACGGCATAACTTTAATACCGTATTAGAGATAATACGGTACTACTATTACCTCTCTAATACGGCATAACTTTAGTACCGTATTAGAGTTAATACGGTGTTACTATTACCTCTCTAATACGGCATAACTTTAGTACCGTATTAGAGATAATACGGTGTTACTATTACCTCACTAATACGGCATAACTTTAGTACCGTATTAGAGTTAATACGGTGTTACTATTACCTCTCTAATACGGCATAACTTTAGTACCGTATTAGAGTTAATAAAGTGTTACCATTACCTCTCTTATACGGCATAACTTAAGTACCGTATTAGAGTTAATACGGTGTTATTATTACCTCTCTAATACGGCATAGCTTTAGTACCGTATTAGAGTTAATACGGTGTTACTATTACCTCTCTAATACGGCATACCTTTAGTACCGTATTAGAGTTAATACGGTGTTACTATTACCTCTCTAATACGGCATAACTTTAGTACCGTATTAGAGATAATACGGTACTACTATTACCTTTCTAATACGGCATAACTTTAGAACCGTTTTAGAGTTAATACGGTGTTACTATTACCTCTTTAATACGGTATAACTTTAGTACCGTATTAGAGTTAATACGGTGTTACTATTACCTCTCTAATACGGAATAACTTTAATACCTTATTAGAGATAATACGGTACTACTATTACCTCTCTAATACGGCATAACTTTAATACCGTATTAGAGTTAATACGGTGTTACTATTACCTCTCTAATACGGCATAACTTTAGTACCGTATTAGAATTAATACGGTGTTACTATTACCTCACTAATACGGCATAACTTTAGTACCGTATTAGAGTTAATACGGTGTTACTATTACCTCTCTAATACGGCATAACTTTAGTACCGTATTAGAGATAATACGGTGTTACTATAACCTCTCTAATACGGCATAACTTTAATACCGTATTAGAGATAATACGGTATTACTATTACCTCTCTAATACGGCATAACTTTAGTACCGTATTAGAGTTAATACGGTGTTACTATTACCTCTCTAATACGGCATAACTTTAGTACCGTATTAGAGTTAAAACGGTGTTACTATTACCTCTCTAATACGGCATAACTTTAGTATCGTATTAGAATTAATACGGTGTTACAATTACCTCACTAATACGGCATAACTTTAATACCGTATTAGAGATAATACGGTACTACTATTACCTCTCTAATACAGCATAACTTTAATACCGTATTAGAGATAATACGGTACTACTATTACCTCTCTAATACGGCATAACTTTAGAACCGTATTAGAGTTAATACGGTGTTACTATTACCTCTCTAATACGGCATAACTTTAATACCGTATTAGAGATAATACGGTACTACTATTACCTCTCTAATACGGCATAACTTTAATACCGTATTAGAGTTAATACGGTGTTACTATTACCTCTCTAATACGGCATAACTTTAGTACCGTATTAGATATAATACGGTGTTACTATTACCTCTCTAATACGGCATAACTTAAGTACCGTATTAGAGTTAATACGGTGTTACTATTACCTCTCTAATACGGCATAACTTTAGAACCGTATTAGAGTTAATACGGTGTTACTATTACCTCTCTAATACGGCATAACTTTAGTACCGTATTAGAGTTAATACGGTCTACTATTACCTCTCTAATACGGCATAACTTTAGTACCGTATTAGAGTTAATACAGTATTACTATTACCTCTCTAATACGGCATAACTTTAGTACCGTATTAGAGATAATACGGTACTACTATTACCTCTCTAATACGGCATAACTTTAATACCGTATTAGAGTTAATACGGTACAACTATTACCTCTCTAATACGGCATAACTTCAATACTGTATTAGAGTTAATACGGTGTTACTATTACCTCTCTAATACGGCATAACTTTTATACCGTATTAGAGATAATACGGTACTACTATTACCTCTCTAATACGGCATAACTTTAATACTGTATTAAAGTTAATACGGTGTAACTATGACCTCTCTAATACGGCATAACTTTAGTACCGTATTAGAGATAATACGGTGCTACTATCACCTCTCTAATACGGCATTACTTTAATACCGTATTAGAGTTAATACGGTGTAACTATGACCTCTCTAATACGGCATAACTTTAGTACCGTATTAGAGTTAATACGGTGTTACTATTACCTCTCTAATACGGCATAACTTTAGTACCGTATTAGAGTTAATACGGTGTTACTATTACCTCTCTAATACGGCATAACTTTAGTTCCGTATTAGAGTTTATACGGTGTTACTATTACCTCACTAATACGGCATAACTTTAGTACCGTATTAGAGTTAATACGGTGTTACTATTACCTCACTAATACGGCATAACCTAAGATCAGTATTAGAGTTAATACGGTGTTACTATTACCTCTCTAATACGGCATTACTTTAGTACCGTATTAGAGATAATACGGTGTTACTATTACCTCTCTAATACGGCATAACTTTAGTACCGTATTAGAGTTAATACGGTGTTACTATTACCTCTCTAATACGGCATAACTTTAGTACCGTATTAGATATAATACGGTGTTACTATTACCTCTCTAATACGGCATAACTTTAGTACCGTATTAGAGTTAATACGGTGTTACTATTACCTCTCTAATACGGCATAACTTTAGTACCGTATTAGAGTTAATACGGTGTTACTATTACCTCTCTAATACGGCATAACTTTAGTACCGTATTAGAGTTAATACGGTGTTACTATTACCTCTCTAATACGGCATTACTTTAGTACCGTATTAGAGATAATACGGTGTTACAATTTCCTCTCTAATACGGCATAACTTTAGTACCGTATTAGAGTTAATACGGTGTTACTATTACCTCTCTAATACGGCATAACTTTAGTACCGTATTAGATATAAAACGGTGTTACTATTACCTCTCTAATACGGCATAACTTTAGTACCGTATTAGAGTTAATACGGTGTTACTATTACCTCTCTAATACGGCATAACTTTAGTACCGTATTAGAGTTAATACGGTGTTACTATTACCTCTCTAATACGGCATAACTTTAGTACCGTATTAGAGTTAATACGGTGTTACTATTACCTCTCTAATACGGCATAACTTTAATACTGTATTAGAGTTAATACGGTGTTACTATTACCTCTCTAATACGGCATAACTTTAATACTGTATTAGAGTTAATACGGTGTAACTATGACCTCTCTAATACGGCATAACTTTAGTACCGTATTAGAGATAATACGGTGTTACTATTACCTCTCTAATACGGCATTACTTTAATACCGTATTAGAGTTAATACGGTGTAACTATGACCTCTCTAATACGGCATAACTTTAGTACCGTATTAGAGTTAATACGGTGTTTCTTTTTCCTCTCTAATACGGCATAACTTTAGTACCGTATTAGAGTTAATACGGTGCTACTATTACCTCTCTAATTCGGCATAACTTTAGTTCCGTATTAGAGTTTATACGGTGTTACTATTACCTCACTAATACGGCATAACTTTAGTACCGTATTAGAGTTAATATGGTGTTACTTTTACCTCCCTTATACGGCATAACTTTAGTACCGTATTAGAGTTAATACGGTGTTACTATTACCTCTCTAATACGGCATAACTTTAATACCGTATTAGAGATAATACGGTACTCCTATTACCTCTCTAATACGGCATAACTTTAATACCGTAGTAGAGTAATTACGGTGTTACTATTACCTCTCTATCACGGCATAACTTTAGTACCGTATTAGAATTAATACGGTGTTACTATTACCTCACTAATACGGCATAACTTTAGTACCGTATTAGAGTTAATACGGTGTTACTATTACCTCTCTAATACGGCATAACCTAAGTACAGTATTAGAGTTAATACGGTGTTACTATTACCTCTCTAATACGGCATTACTTTAGTACCGTATTAGAGATAATACGGTGTTACTATTACCTCTCTAATACAACATAACTTTAGAACCGTATTAGAGTTAATACGGTGTTACTATTACCTCTCTAATACGGCATAACTTTAGTACCGTATTAGATATAATACGGTGTTACTATTACCTCTCTAATACGGCATAACTTTAGTACCGTATAAGAGTTAATACGGTGTTACTATTACCTCTCTAATACGGCATAACTTTAGTACCGTATTAGAGTTAATACGGTGTTACTATTACCTCTCTAATACGGCATAACTTTAGTACCGTATTAGAGTTAATACGGTGTTACTATTACCTCTCTAATGCGGCATTACTTTAGTACCGTATTAGAGATAATACGGTGTTACAATTTCCTCTCTAATACGGCATAACTTTAGTACCGTATTAGAGTTAATACGGTGTTACTATTACCTCTCTAATACGGCATAACTTTAGTACCGTATTAGATATAATACGGTGTTACTATTACCTCTCTAATACGGCATAACTTTAGTACCGTATTAGAGTTAATACGGTGTTACTATTACCTCTTTAATACGGCATAACTTTAGTACCGTATTAGAGTTAATACGGTGTTACTATTACCTCTCTAATACGGCATAACTTTAGTACCGTATTAGAGTTAATACGGTGTTACTATTACCTCTCTAATACGGCATAACTTTAGAACCGTATTAGAGTTAATACGGTGTTACTATTACCTCTCTAATACGGCATAACTTTAGTACCGTATTAGAGATAATACGGTACTACTATTGCCTCTCTAATACGGCATAACTTTAATACCGTATTAGAGTTAATACGGTACAACTATTACCTCTCTAATACGGCATAACTTTAATACTGTATTAGAGTTAATACGGTGTTACTATTACCTCTCTAATACGGCATAACTTTAATACTGTATTAGAGTTAATACGGTGTAACTATGACCTCTCTAATACGGCATAACTTTAGTACCGTATTAGAGATAATACGGTGTTACTATTACCTCTCTAATACGGCATTACTTTAATACCGTATTAGAGTTAATACGGTGTAACTATGACCTCTCTAATACGGCATAACTTTAGTACCGTATTAGAGTTAATACGGTGTTACTATTACCTCTCTAATACGGCATAACTTTAGTACCGTATTAGAGATAATACGGTGTTACTATTACCTCACTAATACGGCATAACTTTAGTACCGTATTAGAGTTAATACGGTGTTACTATTACCTCTCTAATACGGCATAACTTTAGTACCGTATTAGAGTTAATAAAGTGTTACCATTACCTCTCTTATACGGCATAACTTAAGTACCGTATTAGAGTTAATACGGTGTTATTATTACCTCTCTAATACGGCATAGCTTTAGTACCGTATTAGAGTTAATACGGTGTTACTATTACCTCTCTAATACGGCATACCTTTAGTACCGTATTAGAGTTAATACGGTGTTACTATTACCTCTCTAATACGGCATAACTTTAGTACCGTATTAGAGATAATACGGTACTACTATTACCTTTCTAATACGGCATAACTTTAGAACCGTTTTAGAGTTAATACGGTGTTACTATTACCTCTTTAATACGGTATAACTTTAGTACCGTATTAGAGTTAATACGGTGTTACTATTACCTCTCTAATACGGAATAACTTTAATACCTTATTAGAGATAATACGGTACTACTATTACCTCTCTAATACGGCATAACTTTAATACCGTATTAGAGTTAATACGGTGTTACTATTACCTCTCTAATACGGCATAACTTTAGTACCGTATTAGAATTAATACGGTGTTACTATTACCTCACTAATACGGCATAACTTTAGTACCGTATTAGAGTTAATACGGTGTTACTATTACCTCTCTAATACGGCATAACTTTAGTACCGTATTAGAGATAATACGGTGTTACTATAACCTCTCTAATACGGCATAACTTTAATACCGTATTAGAGATAATACGGTATTACTATTACCTCTCTAATACGGCATAACTTTAGTACCGTATTAGAGTTAATACGGTGTTACTATTACCTCTCTAATACGGCATAACTTTAGTACCGTATTAGAGTTAAAACGGTGTTACTATTACCTCTCTAATACGGCATAACTTTAGTATCGTATTAGAATTAATACGGTGTTACAATTACCTCACTAATACGGCATAACTTTAATACCGTATTAGAGATAATACGGTACTACTATTACCTCTCTAATACAGCATAACTTTAATACCGTATTAGAGATAATACGGTACTACTATTACCTCTCTAATACGGCATAACTTTAGAACCGTATTAGAGTTAATACGGTGTTACTATTACCTCTCTAATACGGCATAACTTTAATACCGTATTAGAGATAATACGGTACTACTATTACCTCTCTAATACGGCATAACTTTAATACCGTATTAGAGTTAATACGGTGTTACTATTACCTCTCTAATACGGCATAACTTTAGTACCGTATTAGATATAATACGGTGTTACTATTACCTCTCTAATACGGCATAACTTAAGTACCGTATTAGAGTTAATACGGTGTTACTATTACCTCTCTAATACGGCATAACTTTAGAACCGTATTAGAGTTAATACGGTGTTACTATTACCTCTCTAATACGGCATAACTTTAGTACCGTATTAGAGTTAATACGGTCTACTATTACCTCTCTAATACGGCATAACTTTAGTACCGTATTAGAGTTAATACAGTATTACTATTACCTCTCTAATACGGCATAACTTTAGTACCGTATTAGAGATAATACGGTACTACTATTACCTCTCTAATACGGCATAACTTTAATACCGTATTAGAGTTAATACGGTACAACTATTACCTCTCTAATACGGCATAACTTCAATACTGTATTAGAGTTAATACGGTGTTACTATTACCTCTCTAATACGGCATAACTTTTATACCGTATTAGAGATAATACGGTACTACTATTACCTCTCTAATACGGCATAACTTTAATACTGTATTAAAGTTAATACGGTGTAACTATGACCTCTCTAATACGGCATAACTTTAGTACCGTATTAGAGATAATACGGTGCTACTATCACCTCTCTAATACGGCATTACTTTAATACCGTATTAGAGTTAATACGGTGTAACTATGACCTCTCTAATACGGCATAACTTTAGTACCGTATTAGAGTTAATACGGTGTTACTATTACCTCTCTAATACGGCATAACTTTAGTACCGTATTAGAGTTAATACGGTGTTACTATTACCTCTCTAATACGGCATAACTTTAGTTCCGTATTAGAGTTTATACGGTGTTACTATTACCTCACTAATACGGCATAACTTTAGTACCGTATTAGAGTTAATACGGTGTTACTATTACCTCACTAATACGGCATAACCTAAGATCAGTATTAGAGTTAATACGGTGTTACTATTACCTCTCTAATACGGCATTACTTTAGTACCGTATTAGAGATAATACGGTGTTACTATTACCTCTCTAATACGGCATAACTTTAGTACCGTATTAGAGTTAATACGGTGTTACTATTACCTCTCTAATACGGCATAACTTTAGTACCGTATTAGATATAATACGGTGTTACTATTACCTCTCTAATACGGCATAACTTTAGTACCGTATTAGAGTTAATACGGTGTTACTATTACCTCTCTAATACGGCATAACTTTAGTACCGTATTAGAGTTAATACGGTGTTACTATTACCTCTCTAATACGGCATAACTTTAGTACCGTATTAGAGTTAATACGGTGTTACTATTACCTCTCTAATACGGCATTACTTTAGTACCGTATTAGAGATAATACGGTGTTACAATTTCCTCTCTAATACGGCATAACTTTAGTACCGTATTAGAGTTAATACGGTGTTACTATTACCTCTCTAATACGGCATAACTTTAGTACCGTATTAGATATAAAACGGTGTTACTATTACCTCTCTAATACGGCATAACTTTAGTACCGTATTAGAGTTAATACGGTGTTACTATTACCTCTCTAATACGGCATAACTTTAGTACCGTATTAGAGTTAATACGGTGTTACTATTACCTCTCTAATACGGCATAACTTTAGTACCGTATTAGAGTTAATACGGTGTTACTATTACCTCTCTAATACGGCATAACTTTAATACTGTATTAGAGTTAATACGGTGTTACTATTACCTCTCTAATACGGCATAACTTTAATACTGTATTAGAGTTAATACGGTGTAACTATGACCTCTCTAATACGGCATAACTTTAGTACCGTATTAGAGATAATACGGTGTTACTATTACCTCTCTAATACGGCATTACTTTAATACCGTATTAGAGTTAATACGGTGTAACTATGACCTCTCTAATACGGCATAACTTTAGTACCGTATTAGAGTTAATACGGTGTTACTTTTTCCTCTCTAATACGGCATAACTTTAGTACCGTATTAGAGTTAATACGGTGCTACTATTACCTCTCTAATTCGGCATAACTTTAGTTCCGTATTAGAGTTTATACGGTGTTACTATTACCTCACTAATACGGCATAACTTTAGTACCGTATTAGAGTTAATATGGTGTTACTTTTACCTCCCTTATACGGCATAACTTTAGTACCGTATTAGAGTTAATACGGTGTTACTATTACCTCTCTAATACGGCATAACTTTAATACCGTATTAGAGATAATACGGTACTCCTATTACCTCTCTAATACGGCATAACTTTAATACCGTAGTAGAGTAATTACGGTGTTACTATTACCTCTCTAATACGGCATAACTTTAGTACCGTATTAGAATTAATACGGTGTTACTATTACCTCACTAATACGGCATAACTTTAGTACCGTATTAGAGTTAATACGGTGTTACTATTACCTCTCTAATACGGCATAACCTAAGTACAGTATTAGAGTTAATACGGTGTTACTATTACCTCTCTAATACGGCATTACTTTAGTACCGTATTAGAGATAATACGGTGTTACTATTACCTCTCTAATACAACATAACTTTAGAACCGTATTAGAGTTAATACGGTGTTACTATTACCTCTCTAATACGGCATAACTTTAGTACCGTATTAGATATAATACGGTGTTACTATTACCTCTCTAATACGGCATAACTTTAGTACCGTATAAGAGTTAATACGGTGTTACTATTACCTCTCTAATACGGCATAACTTTAGTACCGTATTAGAGTTAATACGGTGTTACTATTACCTCTCTAATACGGCATAACTTTAGTACCGTATTAGAGTTAATACGGTGTTACTATTACCTCTCTAATGCGGCATTACTTTAGTACCGTATTAGAGATAATACGGTGTTACAATTTCCTCTCTAATACGGCATAACTTTAGTACCGTATTAGAGTTAATACGGTGTTACTATTACCTCTCTAATACGGCATAACTTTAGTACCGTATTAGATATAATACGGTGTTACTATTACCTCTCTAATACGGCATAACTTTAGTACCGTATTAGAGTTAATACGGTGTTACTATTACCTCTTTAATACGGCATAACTTTAGTACCGTATTAGAGTTAATACGGTGTTACTATTACCTCTCTAATACGGCATAACTTTAGTACCGTATTAGAGTTAATACGGTGTTACTATTACCTCTCTAATACGGCATAACTTTAGAACCGTATTAGAGTTAATACGGTGTTACTATTACCTCTCTAATACGGCATAACTTTAGTACCGTATTAGAGATAATACGGTACTACTATTGCCTCTCTAATACGGCATAACTTTAATACCGTATTAGAGTTAATACGGTACAACTATTACCTCTCTAATACGGCATAACTTTAATACTGTATTAGAGTTAATACGGTGTTACTATTACCTCTCTAATACGGCATAACTTTAATACTGTATTAGAGTTAATACGGTGTAACTATGACCTCTCTAATACGGCATAACTTTAGTACCGTATTAGAGATAATACGGTGTTACTATTACCTCTCTAATACGGCATTACTTTAATACCGTATTAGAGTTAATACGGTGTAACTATGACCTCTCTAATACGGCATAACTTTAGTACCGTATTAGAGTTAATACGGTGTTACTATTACCTCTCTAATACGGCATAACTTTAGTACCGTATTAGAGTTAATACGGTGTTACTATTACCTCTCTAATTCGGCATAACTTTAGTTCCGTATTAGAGTTTATACGGTGTTACTATTACCTCACTAATACGGCATAACTTTAGTACCGTATTAGAGTTAATACGGTGTTACTTTTACCTCTTTTATACGGCATAACTTTAGTACCGTATTAGAGTTAATACGGTGTTACTATTACCTCTCTAATACGGCATAACTTTAATACCGTATTAGAGATAATACGGTACTACTATTACCTCTCTAATACGGCATAACTTTAATACCGTAGTAGAGTAATTACGGTGTTACTATTACCTCACTAATACGGCATAACTTAAGTACAGTATTAGAGTTAATACGGTGTTACTATTACCTCTCTAATACGGCATAACTTTAGTACCGTATTAGAGATAATACGGTGTTACTATTACCTTTTTTAATACGCCATAACTTTAATACCGTATTAGAGTTAATACGGTACTACTATTACCTCTCTAATACGGCATAACTTTAATACCGTATTAGAGTAATTACGGTGTTACTATTACCTCACTAATACGGCATAACTTAAGTACAGTATTAGAGTTAATACGGTGTTACTATTACCTCTCTAATACGGCATAACTTTAGTACCGTATTAGAGATAATACGGTGTTACTATTACCTCACTAATACGGCATAACTTTAGTACCGTATTAGAGTTAATACGGTGTTACTATTACCTCTCTAATACGGCATAACTTTAGTACCGTATTAGAGATAATACGGTGTTACTATTACCTCACTAATACGGCATAACTTTAGTACCGTATTTGAGTTAATACGGTGTTACTATTACCTCTCTAATACGGCATAACTTTAGTACCGTATTAGAGTTAATACGGTGTTACTATTACCTCTCTAATACGGCATAACTTTAGTACCGTATTAGAGTTAATACGGTGTTACTATTACCTCTCTAATGCGGCATAACTTTAGTACCGTATTAGAGTTAATACGGTGTTACTATTACCTCTCTAATACGGCATAACTTTAGTACCGTATTAGAGTTAATACGGTGTTACTATTACCTTTCTAATACGGCATTACTTTAGAACTGTATTAGAGTTAATACGGTGTTACTATTTCCTCTTTAATACGGCATAACTTTAGTACCGTATTAGAGTTAATACGGTACTACTATTACCTCTCTAATACGGCATAACTTTAGTACCGTATTAGAGATAATACGGTGTTACTATTACCTCACTAATACGGCATAACTTTAGTACCGTATTAGAGTTAATACGGTGTTACTATTACCTCTCTAATACGGCATAACTTTAGTACCGTATTAGAGATAATACGGTGTTACTATTACCTCACTAATACGGCATAACTTTAGTACCGTATTAGAGTTAATACGGTGTTACTATTACCTCTCTAATACGGCATAACTTTAGTACCGTATTAGAGTTAATACGGTGTTACTATTACCTCTCTAATACGGCATAACTTTAGTACCGTATTAGAGTTAATACGGTGTTACTATTACCTCTCTAATACGGCATAACTTTAGTACCGTAATAGCGCTATTCCGAATTCATAAACAATTTGTTAGCGTGGTATTAAGTTTCATCACAAACTCAGAAGTGTGTCCAATCAGTGCAGAGTGCGCATTTATTCAATTGCCGTTTGACTGATTTTCTTCTGTCGCCTGTCAGTTGGAGCTGTGGGAGCGAAGTGTCAAAGAAGTGTGAAATTTGTTCGTAATTCATGGGAATATTGAAAAATTAATTATCATTGTGCTGCTCTAAAATGTAATTTAAATGTTATTTGTGGACAGACAAACAAAAATCTTGCAGAAAATAAGACATCTAAATTTAAATGTGATGGTCATTACTTCACTAATACCAGTCGGGCTGGTATTAGATTTAATACCGAATAGCGCTGTTATGACTGCTTTATATTCTTTGTGAATTGGGACTAGTGGCCATTCTTTACAGTTAGTTATTATTTTCAGCCTTGGAGTTAGGAACATATCATATTTACAGTTACATACAATTCCGGTGGCTGTTAGTCATTTAAATACAGATTTACAAATATTGTTTAGTTCTAGCTGAGTAGGAAACCCTTTCATGCTTTCCTTTGGCAGCTCGTTCCACATTCTTGAGGTCCGACCGAGGAGGGAGTACCGTCCAATGTTTGTACTGTAGTGTTTGAGGTACAGTTCGTATTGGTGGTCCAGGCGTCCTTGGTGTTTGCCTGCTTGTGTGAACTTAGCCAGGTCTTTCCAAGCAGCGAGACCCGCCAGCGCCTTATGGAGATAGCGGAGAGCAACTATTGATCGGCTATTTTGGCAAACTCCCCAACTCCCAAACTCACCTCGTTCTTTTATCGATATCTTTTCAAACGTTTTCTTGCAAACATAGGTGTGTACAGCAGCATCTTATTCCAATAAAAAAGTTTTTGTTGGCTGATTATGCAAGTATAAGTTTGCATTTTAATTTGAAAGTTAAAGCTAAAATCTAGCAATTTAAAGTTAGGTTATGGGTGGCACCTCCACAGACACGATTTCCCCTATTGAACCCTGCAGCGCCACCAGGTCATAGCAATCACCGCTTTCAAGCATTGCAGGTGTTGCAGGCGTTGCAGGTGTTGCAGGTGCTGCAGGTTATCATTGTTGTGTCCTGCAGGTGATGCAGGTGCTGCATGTGCCCATTGTGGTGCGTGTTGCAGGCGTTGCAGGTGTTGCAGGTGCCCATTGTGGTGTGGTGCGTGTTGCAGGTGTTGCAGGTGTTGCAGGCGTTGCAGGTGTTGCAGGTGCTGCAGGTTATCATTGTTGTGTCCTGCAGGTGTTGCAGGTGCTGCATGTGCCCATTGTGGTGTGGTGCGTGTTGCAGGCGTTGCAGGTGTTGCAGGTGCCCATTGTGGTGTGGTGCGTGTTGCAGGTGTTGCAGGTGTTGCAGGCGTTGCAGGTGTTGCAGGTGCTGCAGGTTATCATTGTTGTGTCCTGCAGGTGATGCAGGTGTTGCAGGTGTTGCAGGTGCTGCAGGTGATCATTGTTGTGTCCTGCAGGTGATGCAGTTCGGGCGCATCGATGGCAACGCCTACACGCTGGACTTCCAGCAGCCGTTCTCGGCGCTGCAAGCGTTCGCGGTCGCGCTGGCCAACGTCACGCAGCGCCTCAAGTGACACAAGTCGGCGAACAATCACGGCCATAGGGCGAAGGGGGACTTAGGGCGAAGGGGGACATAGGGCGAAGGGGTACTTAGGGCAAAGGGGGACTTAGGGCGAAGGGGGACTTAGGGCGAAGGGGGACTTAGGGCGAAGGGGGACTTAGGGCAAAGGGGGACTTAGGGCGAAGGGGGACTTAGGGCGAAGGAGGAAATAGGGCGAAAGGGGACTAAGGGCGAAGGGCAACTAAAAAGGAACTGCCGATACCCTACCAAGATCCTGCCAAAGATATAAGGCTACCCAGATGTTCCACTCCCACACTAAAGCAGCTACGCGAAAGCCCTCCGCCCGCAATAATAGTTTCGCCGGCAGTCAAGGGATGGAGCCACTGTTTCCTGTAACCAGGTAACAGTAGCCACCTGAGGAACATCGAGTCCCTTGATTATAATTGACCTTGTGCCATGGCCTGGTAGATGAAGCCATATAACTGTAACCACCTGAGGAACATTGGGTCCCTTGATTATAATTGACCTTGTGCCATGGCCTGGTAGATGAAGTCATAACTGTAACCACCTGAGGAACATTGGGTCCCTTGATTATAATCGACCTTGTGCCATGGCCTGGTAGATGATGTTTAAACAGGTTGCCAACGCACCCCAGCGGTTGCCGGCGAAATTACAAGCATCAAATTTTTGCCGTAGCCAAAGCTAGGTGTGGTAGAATGTCTGGTAACCTTATGTCTGTGACGTAGCCATAGTTGGGTACGGTAGAATGTCTGGGTACCCTTGTGTCTGTGGGGTAGGAGAACATGAGGCCCTTATGTCTGTGGGGTAGGGGAACATGAGGCCTAGGGGGCAGGGCAGGCAACGGCAAAGAAGCTACGAATACCCTACCGAGATGCTACCTTACTACTTGAGACGGTTCCGAATTGAGAACTCACAGGTATCAGCCTTGTGCAAGAAACAATTCTGCAATTACTTGAGTATAGGACATTTGGTCCGAGTTAGCATTTTTGGCTGTGAATGGCTGAAAAATCTCCAGCACCTTACCGAAAATGATGGGCTATCAGAAGCTAAAGAGGACTTCAGCATTGGGAATTTAACCTTGCATGCAGTAACAATAGAGCCCTTGCCACGAGCGATCCAGCCAAGAGCAGCCAGACTCAATAGAGCCCATGCCACAATAGATCCAGCCAATAGCAGCCAGACCCAATAGAGCCCATGTCATGAGAGATCCAGCCAATAGCAGCCAGACCCAATAGAGCCCATGCCACAAGAGATCCAGCCAATAGCAGCCAGTCCCAATAGAGCCCATGCCACGAGAGATCCAGCCAATAGCAGCCAGACCCAATAGAGCCCATGCCACGAGAGATCCAGCCAATAGCAGCCAGCCTTGCCAACAACGCACCTTGTTTTGTTCAATCCTTAATACAATTGCAGGGTTGTTTCTCTCTACCGAGGCGCTTTCTATCGAACTTGGCTCAGTCGTGGCGGTAGATCTCGAGGCGGTAAACAATTTGGCCTGCCTCCGAATTCCGGCGTTGTGTAGAATCATTTAAATCATTGTTATATAACGAATACAAATTATTGTGGAAGGTTTCTGGTTAAGGGGCATCTACATTCATCTCATTGACGAGCATCATATTTTCCCTGGGAGTTCACATAAAGCCACAAGCTGTAAGCTCCAGAGGGCCACAAAAACTGAATGCTCTTGCGTGCAATTTTTAAATTCAGATCGGATTTGGACACCAGCCGAACGATTTTGTTACTTTTACGTCATGCCGTTTTCGGTTCTGATGGATAAAATCCCTATTGTTGTCCATGTAAATATTTTGACTTTGTAACTGAGAACGGCGAAATCAGAGTTACGTAATCGCAACGCACTAACAATCAAAATGCCATGGCCACCAAGTTTGTTGACATGCTCTGATCATTGGAACAAAAGCCAACAATGGTTTTGACCGTAAATGCCGTGCGCAAAAGTAATGGTGTGAACGCAATGTCATTTCTTACCTCACATTTCGTCAGCGGCTACATTCGATGTAGAAAGGACCTTACAGTTGCTAGCGAAAAATGTGTTTGCGGCAATGGAAACTTAAATTAGACAAGCGAACGGGCTGCCGTACTTGGAGAATCTCCGTTCCGAAGCCACGTAGTTTGTAACCTATCCGTCAGACCCGATTCAGTCGAGAAGAGCGAAAATATTCAACGAGATGAATTAAGAAGACTCATGTTGAAGATACGAAGACATGAAGATGATTCGCGGCGTGAAGCCAGCTGGGTCATGGAACTAGTCGTTGTAAGACTACTCAAGGTCCTTTAGAGACAGAGTATCAAGCGTGGGCAAGTTTTGCCGTCAAAGTTGTTCAACTGTTACGCTCGTTGGAGCAGCTGTAAGTTTCAAATCAAATCGGTCGTAGACTTGATATGCTCAGTACGATTCACTGGGTTTTTATTGATTGATGACAGTATTTAAAACTGTGTAGGTATATTAAATATTAACTGGGTTTTCAAATTGTCAAGTCATGCCCTATTACAGTTTGAAAGCTCTACCATGTGACATATATTTGAAAGCTACATACATTTTTGACATTCTGTCAATCTGACAGTCTGATGGTTTTAAGCAGGGTTCACCTACACGGTTCAATGTTTCGTTCAATGCATAGGATTCAAAGCTTTCTCGTTGAGGACGTGTTCTAAATATCGTTCAAATTTCCTTTCAAGAGAAGAAGGGTGTGTCACTGCCTTCTAGAAACAATGCTTTTGGAAGGCTGTGCCACCATTTTCAATGAATTCAAAACATTGAGTCGTGTAAACGGCTCCTGTCAAGAGCAAAGAAGTTTTGTTTCAATGCATTGAATTCGACCTTGAATTCAATGCATTTAGCAAGACATTGAACCATGTAAACCCAGCTTGAAAGTATTACATTATGACAGTCTTAAAGTCTGACATAATGAGAGTCTGACATGACAGTCTGACATTTTGACAGTCTGACAGTTGGTAGATGTATCACGTCGTTGCGGACGACCGTCCAATCAAATTGCGCATCGAAGTCGAGTCGCGCTGAAGTTAGTCTTTGCCTCTAGTCGGCCGTTGCCTAGCAGCCGGTCGTTCATTTTAAACCGGAGTCGTCGGGGATCGCCGAAGCAAACGCTCGGTAACTTCGGGGCGTTCCGTATCAAGTGTCCGCACTCGGAACCTCCGCTCTGTCTGCACTCGACCGCCATTTCAGAAGGTTAAGTGGTAAGAACACAGGAAATAGGTAGCTTCACTCGTGGAATCGGAAATTGGCCGTTAAAAGAGAAATAACTACAGAGCAGATCCCTCCCGGACCGCGGATTGTCCCCGCTTCATGACGTCCTTTCGTGACAAATCGGTGGCGGAAAGGTTGGACGAGGTAAAGTCATCCATGGGCTCCCTTTAGAGTGACTCCGGAAGGGGGATGGACTCTGCTACACACTTGTCTGTCACTCGCAAGTCACTGTTCCGTCAATCTCGCTCCCAGCGGCACAATTTCCAATCCGTGAGTGAACCTTTCAGTTGGATTCATAGTTTTTTCTGGATAGACAACCCACCCTTATTCCCACCCACTTTTCAATTAAAACCCCTTGGGGCCGATTTTAAAAGTGCTTCATCCCAGAGTTAAAGTAGGAGTTCTGTTATTTGTTGTGGCAACCGCCAATAAGATTCCGTGTAATTTATATTTTTCTGCGAGCGAGACACTTAACCTGAGAGTTGAAAAATTTGCTTAAATCACGGGTAACCCCCGGCTTTAAAGCCTAATGTGATCGAGTTTGTACATTTTGTGTGTGTTTATATTCGTAACATCTTAACACCCAGCCTTCGAACGTCGAAGGCTATGTGAGCGTTGGAGTGAAAACACTGACAGGGTTTTACGGTTAAACAGTGGTGTAATCCTGTGCTGGAAACCTTTTAATGGAATGTCTGTCAAATTCTGGGAAAGCGAGTGTTGGTGGGGGCCAGCCCTGGGCATTTGAATATCTTCATGATATTTTTACAGGCACACTACGAGTGAGAGCCCAAAACAAAATACCTAGAGCACTAGGCAATTTATTAGCCTTTGGAAAATGTAAGAATCACATTTGTGTTATTATTAGCTTGCTGAAAATTCTGAATAACTGTCAAAAAATAATCTGAAAAAGTTTTGAAGGTTTTTCAAAATTTTCAGCAAGACTCGTCATAACACAAAATTGATTTTTATGTTCTTTGATAGCCATATCAATTGCCATTGCACTAGCTATTTTGTTTTGGGCTGTCACAGATTGTTTGTCTGTAAAAAAATATTTCGTAGATATTCGAATGCCAAGGGATTTCCCTAACCTGAAGTTGGGGCACTTGATTTGAAACGACTCGTTATCGTCAATGTATCGCGATGCTGACGCTCCGATTAGTTGTTAACAGATGTTCAGTATTGCTTGTTACCCGTGTGTGTTTCCGGCGTTTGGCGCTTGTTGTTCCGTCTTTACGTTCTCGTGGTGTAGCACTTTACGTTGCTTGTTTCCGTTGCACTCGCTCTACCTACGTTATTATTATTACCTTCGTCGACACTCGATAAATACTCCTAGTCACGAATCTTGTTCGACATTCCTTGTCATTGTCTTTCTCTGAATAAATGCATTTCTTTTAATTGTTGGTTTTGATTTTCAATCATTTAGTAACTACCTCCAGTCTTTTCAAATTGTCCCATAGCGCGTAACGTCGAATGTTTCACCGGTATTTGGGTGTAGGTGTTCCGTTATTCGCACAGAATGTTGATTTGTTGATTGTTTTGTCCGACATTCACGACACCAAAGGCTCGAATAATAACAGAACGCAGGTAGGTAATTGGATGTATCACAGAAAATATAACAAACTTCAATTTTACCTGACTCATAACAATTCAAACATCTCTACCTAGGTAGGTACATGCTTAGTATTGAATGCATGCAGGCCCCTATAAATTCATGGTTTTAGTAAAAAAGAGAAGATTGTCGACAGCTGCCAAGCATACAAAGGTGTTTAAAATGGCACGCCTGCTAGGAACCGCACACAGCGTTCGGCCTCAAACGCCAAACGTTTTGGTCGCTAACGAAACGAACGAAACAGGAGTAGGTACCGGAACGCCTTCTGAACGATCGGCCGCTATTTCAGAACGGATTTTGACTGTTGGTTAGCGAACAATGCGTTTTGAGCGATAAACAGACACAACCTAATTGTTACCTACCATAGAAGGTACGTCCAAGCTTGCTGCTGGCATGCGGTGATTATCGGTGATTTTCATGCGGTGATGAGCGCTCCGGGGTTCGGTGGGCAAGGTGGTAACTGACTTGACACATTCACTGGACCACCCCTAGTGGTGCAACTGAGACACCATGAACAGTAGATTATTATAATGCCGTTCATTGCCATTGGCAACTTATACGGCCCCTAATTGTTATGAGATCTCATAATTGTGACTGTTTACTTCCCACGAACTGTGAACGTAGACACGACATGCGTGCGTCCTTAACAATCATCCAGTGCAATCATCCAGTGCAATCATCCAGTGCAATCATCCAGTGCAATCATCTAGTGCAATCATCCAGTGCAATCATCCAGCGCAATCATCCAGTGCAATCATCCAGTGCAATCATCCAGTGCAATCATCCAGTGCAATCATCCAGTGCAATCATCCAGTGCAATCATCCAGTGCAATCATCCAGTGCAATCATCCAGTGCAATCATCCGCCAAAGTGCGGTTGGTTTCAAGAAATAGAAATAGAAATACATTTAAAAATAAGTAGTTTGAAATAGTTTTATCTAGTTTTGAAAAAAACTATTTCAAACTGGGATTTGAATGCTAAATGAAAAGTCTCACTGGTTTCCCGACGTTTCGTAACATATACTAGTTACTTTATCAAGGGTGAAAGCTTGACTGACGTTAAAACATGAACAAAAGAACCAACAATTATTGTTATTAAACTAAGCTTTCTAAATTTTAATTATCTTGTCAAAATCCATAAATAATGTTTCAAATAAGTCAAGTTTCAGTCAAGCTTTCACCCTTGATAAAGTAACTAGTATATGTTACGAAACGTCGGGAAACCAGTGAGACTTTTCATTTAGCATTCAAATCCCAGTTTGAAATAGTTTTTTTCAAAACTAGTGCTAAAGTTAGGATATAGTAGACATGAGTCTAAGAAAATTAATAACCAATCTCTATGGGGAGAAACGTGGGAAGATAGTTGATAGATTGGCGAGACTTCGTGAAAAGAGAACCACGCTAGAGTGTAGATTAAAGTTTTTGGTTAACTGTAGGGATTCCGAAGTAGTACCATCGTGGATTAAAATCAAGCATCATCTTAGGGATAAACACACCGAGGCAATTTTTGATAGGGCAAGTAAAGCGTTGTTACGGAAGACAATTCAAGACACGAGGAAAAAACTGTGGGTTTGTACGGAACAAATTAACTTCTGCCGAATGAAGGTAAGCGATTTCATTTCCTTAGAATTGTGGGACAGATTTGATAATATCACTACAAATCACAACAGATGGCTTCACCAAACATCTACTGAAAAACTAAACAGGAAGTTAGAGAACTTGTGTAGAAAACAATGTCGCAGGATTTGGGGCACAAGGGGAACAGTAACAGAAACAAGACCAAAGATGGTTTACAATTTATCTAATACCTGTGTGTCGGAGGCAGGTAATAGAGTGTTAGCAAGGGGGTTCAATTTTGCAATAGCTCCAAAAAAGATACCAGTAGAACCAATCATAGCAGGGGTAGAAGATGCAGTCAAAAGATTACCTTTCAAATTAGCAGATGTGGTAAGACAAGATATAGCATACATCTTGAGGAAAGGGAAAGGTCTAGAGTTGAAAGAAAATGTTAAACAAGGAGAGGTAGAAGCATTGAGGGAAATGAGGAACAATAAGGATATAGTGATTTTGAAGGCAGATAAGGGTAATGCAACAGTTATTATGAACACAGTAGACTACAAGAGGCAAATGGATCAGGTTATTCAGTCAGATGACTATGTTAAGTTGAGTAAAGACCCAACAACTAAGTTTGAAAAAATATTGTCTGATTGCTTAGAGAAGGCACCAATAGAAGAAAAGCTAAGAAAAGAATTAGTTCCAAAAGAATCAATCATTCCAAAGGCTTATGGTCTACCTAAAATTCACAAAATAGATTGGGAAAAACAGAGAGCTAGTTCAGAAGAAGTGAAGGTGCCAATGAGGTTAGTCATAAGTGCCATTGGGGCACCAGCACATGAAATAGCTAGAAACATTGGAAGAGTGTTAAGAGAACCAGTAATAAAGGCTAAATCTTTCGTGAAAAACTCACAAGATTTTTTGGAAAAGGTTAAAAAGGTTAACTTAGAAGAGGGGGACATGCTGGTTAGTTTAGATGTGGTAGGACTATTTAGTAATGTGCCTTTTAACGAAACAATTGCGATTTTAAAGAAAAACAGCAGGAAATTTAAGTTACCATTAACTATTGTTAATTTAATAGAAGAATGTTTAAAGTGCAATTATTTCTTATGGGATGGCCAATTATATCAGCAGAAAGAAGGGATAGCTATGGGGTCTCCATTGTCACCGGCGTTAGCAAATATTTTCATGGAAAATCTAGAGACAGTAGCTTTAAATAGTGCAGAACTGAAGCCTAGATGTTTCTTTAGATACGTAGATGACACCTTTTTGATTTGGCCACATGGGAGGGAACATCTGGATAGTTTCTTAGAACACATGAATCGTCAACACGATAGAATAAAGTTTACCATGGAGGTGGAGGAGAATAGAAGCTTAGCTTTTCTAGATGTTTTGTTAATTAGGAAAGAAGACGGTTCATTAGGACACACGGTTCACAGAAAGAAAACAAACACAAACAGGGTTTTACACGCAGATTCTTGTCACCACCCTAGCCAAAAACAAGGGGTTCTAAACACTTTAGCTACTAGGTCAACTAGATTGACAGATGTAGATCATTTCGAGGGAGAAAAGGAGAAACTTAGAGTCATTTTTCAACAAAATGGCTATAAAGTCAAGGAAATAAGAAGAGTACTTGACAAAATGGACAGGTTAAAACAGGAGGAAGTTATGGGGGTTGGTACGGAAATCATAGAGAAAGGAATTAGTGAGAGCGGTTTAGATGAGATCAAAGCAATAGCAGTTTTACCATATGTACCAAAAATAGGAGAGAAGATTAAGAAAGTATTGTCAAAGAACAGTATTTTTACAGCATTTAGAGCAGACAGAAAAGTCAGTTCAATGATCAGACCAGTAAAGGATCAAATCCCATTGGATTGTAAAGGGGTGTATGAAGTTAGTTGTGAGTGTGGGAAGGTTTATATCGGAGAGACAGGGAGAAAAATTAGTACAAGAGTAAAGGAACATGAAAGACACATAAGGCTAGCAAAACAATCAAATACACAGGGGGAAAAACAAAGACATTTAAACCAATCAGCTTGTGCAGAACACGGGAATGAGTTTCAACATCACATTCAAATAGATAAGGTCAGAGTATTATGTAGGGATGAAAAGAAATACACTAGAAAAGTCAGAGAAGCAATAGAAATAAAGAAACAACCTAATAATTTCAATAGGGATGATAGTTTTCAGCTCGATAGGGCATGGGGAACAGTGTTGCAATATAAACATAGAATAGAAGATATAGTAGAAGCACAGGTAGAAGTGGTCGAAAAACAGGGAACCGACACACAGGATAAGGAGGAAAATGGGTGGGCAGGTAGATTAAGGAATAGAGTATCAAATGTATAGTTTTTGTTCTTTTGGAAGGCTAGATTTTAAGGCTTTGAATAGTGGGGTTACAATTCTTAAGACAGCATACGTTATGCACTAGGTTATATTATTTTTTCACATCACATTTGATAAGATAAAAAGACGACCATGAATTATTGCTCTTTTCATAATTTTTAATATTGATTTTGAAAATACCAATTTTTCGAGGTCGTTTTTCTTTGGGTTTTGGTTGGTTTTGAAAATGTTGATGGGTAAAAATCTCGTCAGGGTCCAGAAATAATTATTCAAAACTTTTTTGAAACATTATTTATGGATTTTGACAAGATAATTAAAATTTAGAAAGCTTAGTTTAATAACAATAATTGTTGGTTCTTTTGTTCATGTTTTAACGTCAGTCAAGCTTTCACCCTTGATAAAGTAACTAGTATATGTTACGAAACGTCGGGAAACCAGTGAGACTTTTCATTTAGCATTCAAATCCCAGTTTGAAATAGTTTTTTTCAAAACTAGTGCTAAAGTTAGGATATAGTAGACATGAGTCTAAGAAAATTAGTTTTATCTAGTTTTTATAGTTTTGAGATAGTTTAAAAAATAGTTTGTTTAAAATCTCATAGAAATTTAGGTACGCCTTGAAATACCCGAAATGGCCCGTTTTCTTCTGTAGGGCAGGGCCGTAGCGGGGCAGGGCCGTAGCGTGGCAGGGCCGTAGCGTGGCAGGGCCGTAGTGGGGCAGGGCCGTAGCGTGGCAGGGCCGTAGCGTGGCAGGGCCGTAGCGTGGCAGGGCCGTAGTGGGGCAGGGCCGTAGCGTGGCAGGGCCGTAGCGTGGCAGGGCCGTAGCGGGGCAGGGCCGTAGCGTGGCAGGGCCGTAGCGGGGCAGGGCCGTAGCGTGGCAGGGCCGTAGCGGGGCAGGGCCGTAGCGTGGCAGGGCCGTAGCGGGGCAGGGCCGTAGCGTGGCAGGGCCGTAGCGTGGCAGGGCCGTAGCGGGGCAGGGCCGTAGCGTGGCAGGGCCGTAGCGGGGCAGGGCCGTAGCGGGGCAGGGCCGTAGCGTGGCAGGGCCGTAGGGGGGCAGGGCCGTAGCGGGGCAGGGCCGTAGCGTGGCAGGGCCGTAGGGGGGCAGGGCCGTAGGGGGGCACGAGCACATGGGGCGCCATTTCTCTCAATTTTTTGGCTTGTTTGGCAAACTAATGACAATATATAAACCAATCTTCAAAAGATTCGTATGACTCATTGCTGTGTTTCGATATGTCAGCTGCTCCCATTGTAGTCAGATTATATTTATCTTGCCGAGTGCCATGCAAGTGCCTTCAACACACACACAGAATGAAAAGTTGTTCGGCAGGATGGACGGGTGGAAACCATGTTCAAATATTTCTCAGGGTCACCATCACGTGCAATGTTATGAAGATAACACTGCAAGGGCGTAGCAATGGGGGATAGCCAAATATCCCCCCCCCCCCCCCGCCCGCCCTACTGCAGGGGGGGGTTTCTCCCCCCGGGGATCCCGAAACTTGGACCGCGATAGAGGTTTCACGAAACTTTTTATTTAGTATGATGGTAAATTTGAAACTAGGTTTCCCTATTCTAGTAACCAAGGTCGATTAGCCCAAATTTACACTAGCATGTCTTAGCATGCTGCAATTTCTGGATTCAGACAAAACATTGGGCTTTACAAACCAAAGAAACCATTCATTTTTTGTCTGCGGGACAAAGATGTCGTCAATTGATGGTAAAATCTTTATTGATATTAAAAATCTTTGCTGAATTGCTACGCTGGCTTTACTTATAGCAACGCCTTTGCAATGACGTGTTAGTTTTTGAACAATATGATGTGTCAGTCAAGTAATGAGTCAAACAAATTTTAGTAGTAGGTACCTATACAGGAACCTCTGGAAGAATAAATCAATAACAAAACATGCAGTTCTGACCAACCCACTCACAAGCCCCAAATTGACCGCAAACGCGTAGATCTTTTCACAAAAATCAACCGGATAGTTTTAAAAGTTAATTATTCCCGAAAAATTTGTCCAATTCCGTTCAGCCAAAAGTTGTCAACATAACTCCACGAATCTTTACAAAGTTATGGAGCCTGATGATCCAAGCATTTCAGGCTTCAGTTTTCAAGACTCCGTTTTCGTATTATTAATATCTTTAAACGTTTTTAAAAGAAAATGTTTGTGATTTTCAAGCACTTGAATGATTTTTCACTTTAAGGCTATTGGAGTGAGTGCTTACTCGGGCCGCTTCCCGCTCAAATTTTGCCTCCTCCTGGATACCAACTTGTGGCCACACCTTTTGTCCGATCGTAACGAAACCCATGTCGACGGAATCCTCACACTTTTGGCAACAAATTGTGTGTTAGCAAGTCTTCAAAAATATTCACTCGTCTAGTATTTTCAAGCGTTGTAAAACAAGCCTGTTACGTCGTATTATTGAGCGTATCCTCGGGCCGCTTCCCGCGCAGAATTCACCTCCTACTGGATACCAACTTGTGGCCACACCGTTTGTCCGATTGCAACGAAACCAGGGTCAACGGATTCCTCACACTTTTAGCAACAAATTGTGTGATTTATAACCACGAAATACCAGTAGAAAGTTCAAATAAAGCTTCATGAAGTCATCACCAACAACCACACCAATAGCCTTAACTGACAAGGTTTTAAGCTTATTTTTTTCGTCCAACTTGACGAAGAATTCTCCTAAATAACATTCTTCCTCATAAATGTCTTTATTGATTGCCAAGCATTCAGTTACTATATAATATAAATATATTATAAAAAATATATTATATAGGTATCTATATTATAATAAATAATATATAATATATAAAAAATATATACCTAATATATAAATGAAAACGGTGGAGACGCGTGCTAGAGCAGATAGGAATAATATTATTATTCCTATCTGCTCTAGCACTCTCCACCGTTTTCATTTTCGACTTTCGTTCTAATTTCATTTTCATTTTCGGAAAACGAAAGCGCATTATATCTACGTTTCAACAGCATCTATTTTTCTTTGTTACCTAATATATTTGAAAAATGCTTTTAAGTGCACCTAGCTGGGCCTGGACTCACAAAGCCGGGGTGATCATAGTATCTTAACTGGATTAAAATAAATACATTATGTTCTGGGTAAATTCCCTTCAAAACACAAATCCATATGTTTGAGATAATACCTTCTGTATGTACACGAAACAAGTCAATCTTGGCGGTATTTCAGAGGCGAAGGAAACGACGGGATGCTTAGTTATTACTTTTAAAAACAATTACAATGATATCTGTTATTTCCGACATAAAATAAATTATTAACATTTTGGCACACATGTAGGCTCTCTGCAAAACTTTAATATTTGTTTGCAATTTTAACAAAAAATAATACAAACAACAATCGTAGCGCATACCGTTGTTTTGAAAACAGTCAGTAATTATGGATTGGAAACAATGTTGGCAATTGACACTGGATGGATTTGATTTTCAAGTCAACAGAGAACAACACCCCAAAGGCACAATAGGCTATAACCATAAGAAGGCGTGCTACAACAGAGAACAACACCCCAAAGGCACAATAGGCTATAACCATAAGAAGGCGTGCTACAACAGAGAACAACACCCCAAAGGCACAATAGGCTATAACCATAAGAAGGCGTGCTACAACAGAGAACAACACCCCAAAGGCACAATAGGCTATAACCATAAGAAGGCGTGCTACAACAGAGAACAACACCCCAAAGGCACAATAGGCTATAACCATAAGAAGGCGTGCTATCACTGTGAAGTTGATCCCAACTTAGACCCCCTGGAATGATTAGGATTACTGTTAGATGACAGAGGGGATGGGGGTGGATGTTCATGAGCCCTCTGATTAAAGGATCATAACCTCTAGTGGCTCTCGAAGCTAATAAACCTGTCAACATGCACCAAGGTTTATTTAAGTTGGCCACAGTACCTACCGGTCAAAGATGTAATAGACACTAGGAAACCCAGCCAAAGTGTTCACGTTGAAGATGAGCGTGTGGGCGCCGTGGTACTAAGTTATCCCCCCTGAATATACATGGGATATTCCCCCTGAAACAGAGTCTTAGCTACATGGGATATTCCCCCTGGAACAGAGTCTTAGCTACATGGGATATTCCCCCTAAAACAGAGTCTTAGCTACATGGGATATTCCCCCTGAAACAGAGTCTTAGCTACATGGGATATTCCCCCTGGAACAGAATCTTAGCTACATGGGATAACTTCCTCGATTTTTCTCTTGGTTCCTTTGCTCGGTCCCGAATGGTGGCCGCTGATGAGACGTGTCTTGCTGGTCGAAGGCTCACCCACCTTGAAGTCTGGGTCGGTCAGGCCTGTCTTGCTGGTCGAAGGCTCACCCACCTTGAAGTCTGGCTCGGTCAGGCCTGTCTTGCTGGTCGAAGGCTCACCCACCTTGAAGTCTGGGTCGGTCAGGCCTGTCTTGCTGGTCGAAGGCTCACCCACCTTGAAGTCTGGGTCGGTCAGGCCTGTCTTGCTGGTCGAAGGCTCACCCACCTTGAAGTCTGGGTCGGTCAGGCCTGTCTTGCTGGTCGAAGGCTCACCCACCTTGAAGTCTGGCTCGGTCAGGCCTGCCTTGCTGGTCGAAGGCTCACCCACCTTGAAGTCTGGGTCGGTCAGGCCTGCCTTGCTGGTCGAAGCAGGCCTGACCGACCCAGACTACATGGTCGGTGTTTGGACCACCAGGAGTGTGATGGCGGTGAGGTATGCATCTTCCAATTCTCCGTCTCGTCTTGTCCTGGTTACGAACTCCGTCAAGGCCGCTGCCTCGACTTCGGCCGCTCATCCTCCAGGTGGGGTTGGCATGGCTGATGGACAGGGAAACACGGGGACAGTAATCTACTTTCAGGGCATAAATCCAGGAAATTCCAGGAAACGGTCCTGAGCTAAAATATTTTTTTTTGCCAGGGAGAAAGTGCGAGGTGCCGGCTAGGTGGTGTAGAATTTTGGTATTCTTATCTCCAGCCATTATCCTTATCTTCTGTCTATAAAATACATGACTTTAACTGAGTTTATCTGATTGAGATGAAGGTTTTTTGGAAATGTACATTGTTTTTTTTTGAATTTTGGAGGCTTGTCTGATGGACAAGGACACACGAAGTAGGGAATTAACGTCGTGGTCTCGACGGTCAGGCCCTCTGACGTCACGGCGCTTGGGCCTAACAGCTTGCTCCGTGGAGCAAGCAGCACAGGGGTGCGGCAGGCTCTAGCCACCCTGGAGAAAGCATTGTTTTCCTTGCTCCGTGGAGCAAGCAGCACAGGGGTGCGGCGGGCTCTAGCCACCCTGGAGAAAGCATTGTTTTCCTTGCTCCGTGGAGCAAGCAGCACAGGGGTGCGGCAGGCTCTAGCCACACTGGAGAAAGCATTGTTTTCCTTGCTCCGTGGAGCAAGCAGCACAGGGGTGCGGCGGGCTCTAGCCACCCTGGAGAAAGCATTAATTTCCTTGCTCCGTGGAGCAAGCAGCACAGGGGTGCGGCAGGCTCTAGCCACACTGGAGAAAGCATTGTTTTCCTTGCTCCGTGGAGCAAGCAGCACAGGGGTGCGGCGGGCTCTAGCCACACTGGAGAAAGCATTGTTTTCCTTGCTCCGTGGAGCAAGCAGCACAGGGGTGCGGCGGGCTCTAGCCACACTGGAGAAAGCATTGTTTTCCTTGCTCCGTGGAGCAAGCAGCACAGGGGTGCGGCGGGCTCTAGCCACCCTGGAGAAAGCATTGTTTTCCTTGCTCCGTGGAGCAAGCAGCACAGGGGTGCGGCAGGCTCTAGCCACACTGGAGAAAGCATTGTTTTCCTTGCTCCGTGGAGCAAGCAGCACAGGGGTGCGGCAGGCTCTAGACACACTGGAGAAAGCATTGTTTTCCTTGCTCCGTGGAGCAAGCAGCACAGGGGTGCGGCAGGCTCTAGCCACACTGGAGAAAGCATTGTTTTCCTTGCTCCGTGGAGCAAGCAGCACAGGGGTGCGGCAGGCTCTAGACACACTGGAGAAAGCATTGTTTTCCTTGCTCCGTGGAGCAAGCAGCACAGGGGTGCGGCAGGCTCTAGCCACACTGGAGAAAGCATTGTTTTCCTTGCTCCGTGGAGCAAGCAGCACAGGGGTGCGGCAGGCTCTAGCCACCCTGGAGAAAGCATTGTTTTCCTTGCTCCGTGGAGCAAGCAGCACAGGGGTGCGGCGGGCTCTAGCCACCCTGGAGAAAGCATTGTTTTCCTTGCTCCGTGGAGCAAGCAGCACAGGGGTGCGGCGGGCTCTAGCCACCCTGGAGAAAGCATTGTTTTCCTTGCTCCGTGGAGCAAGCAGCACAGGGGTGCGGCGGGCTCTAGCCACCCTGGAGAAAGCATTGTTTTCCTTGCTCCGTGGAGCAAGCAGCACAGGGGTGCGGCGGGCTCTAGCCACCCTGGAAAAAGCATTGTTTTCCTTGCTCCGTGGAGCAAGCAGCACAGGGGTGCGGGGGGCTCTAGCCACCCTGGAGAAAGCATTGTTTTCTCTTCTCTGCTATGGGAAGCAGGAAAAGTTACCACTGAGGGGCCGGGATAATGCACACTCGGACGTTTAGAAAAATCAAAAATGTTTTCACTCAAAACGGTCTGGCGGTTTATCGGCAAACCGTTAATGCAAACACGAGGAATGAAAAAGGAAATCCCCTTTTTTTATAAACACGTTTCTTGCATTAAATGCTGAGTTTTATAAGTCACATGAGGTATTCCATGTGTAATTAACAGGCCAAAACACAGCCACCTTCCAAACACACATGACAAACATAGAGGGTTTCGGTGGACCAATCAGAGACTCTGGATGTGCATGACGTCATGTTCGCGACTCTGCCATGGAGTCTCTGATTGGTGCAGAGCCAATGTTGATATGACATCGTGTCACTGACATTGCCAGCTGTAAACCCAGCTTGATTGGTGCAGAGCCAATGTTGATGACATCGTGTCACTGACATTGCCAGCTGTAAACCCAGCTTGATTGGTGCAGAGCCAATGTTGATGACATCGTGTCACTGACATTGCCAGCTGTAAACCCAGCTTGATTGGTGCAGAGCCAATGTTGATGACATCGTGTCACTGACATTGCCAGCTGTAAACCCAGCTTGATTGGTGCAGAGCCAATGTTGATGACATCGTGTCACTGACATTGCCAGCTGTAAACCCAGCTTGATTGGTGCAGAGCCAATGTTGATGACATCGTGTCACTGACATTGCCAGCTGTAAACCCAGCTTGATTGGTGCAGAGCCAATGTTGATGACATCGTGTCACTGACATTGCTAGCTGTAAACCCAGCTTGATTGGTGCAGAGCCAATGTTGATGACATCGTGTCACTGACATTGCCAGCTGTAAACCCAGCTTGATTGGTGCAGAGCCAATGTTGATGACATCGTGTCACTGACATTGCCAGCTGTAAACCCAGCTTGATTGGTGCAGAGCCAATGTTGATGACATCGTGTCACTGACATTGCTAGCTGTAAACCCAGCTTGATTGGTGCAGAGCCAATGTTGATGACATCGTGTCACTGACATTGCTAGCTGTAAACCCAGCTTGATTGGTGCAGAGCCAATGTTGATGACATCGTGTCACTGACATTGCCAGCTGTAAACCCAGCTTGATTGGTGCAGAGCCAATGTTGATGACATCGTGTCACTGACATTGCCAGCTGTAAACCCAGCTTGATTGGTGCAGAGCCAATGTTGATGACATCGTGTCACTGACATTGCCAGCTGTAAACCCAGCTTGATTGGTGCAGAGCCAATGTTGATGACATCATCGTGGCACTGACATTGCCAGCTGTAAACCCAGCTTGATTGGTGCAGAGCCAATGTTGATGACATCGTGGCACTGACATTGCCAGCTGTAAACCCAGCTTGATTGGTGCAGAGCCAATGTTGATGACATCGTGTCACTGACATTGCCAGCTGTAAACCCAGCTTGATTGGTGCAGAGCCAATGTTGATGACATCGTGGCACTGACATTGCCAGCTGTAAACCCAGCTTGATTGGTGCAGAGCCAATGTTGATGACATCGTGTCACTGACATTGCCAGCTGTAAACCCAGCTTGATTGGTGCATAGCTAATGTTGATGACATCGTGGCACTGACATTGCCAGCTGTAAACCCAGCTTGATTGGTGCAGAGCCAATGTTGATGACATCGTGTCACTGACATTGCCAGCTGTAAACCCAGCTTGATTGGTGCAGAGCCAATGTTGATGACATCGTGTCACTGACATTGCTAGCTGTAAACCCAGCTTGATTGGTGCAGAGCCAATGTTGATGACATCGTGTCACTGACATTGCTAGCTGTAAACCCAGCTTGATTGGTGCAGAGCCAATGTTGATGACATCGTGTCACTGACATTGCCAGCTGTAAACCCAGCTTGATTGGTGCAGAGCCAATGTTGATGACATCGTGTCACTGACATTGCCAGCTGTAAACCCAGCTTGATTGGTGCATAGCTAATGTTGATGACATCGTGGCACTGACATTGCCAGCTGTAAACCCAGCTTGATTGGTGCATAGCTAATGTTGATGACATCGTGTCACTGACATTGCCAGCTGTAAACCCAGCTTGATTGGTGCAGAGCCAACGTTGATGACATCGTGTCACTGACATTGCCAGCTGTAAACCCAGCTTGATTGGTGCATAGCTAATGTTGATGACATCGTGTCACTGACATTGCCAGCTGTAAACCCAGCTTGATTGGTGCAGAGCCAATGTTGATGACATCATCGTGGCACTGACATTGCCAGCTGTAAACCCAGCTTGATTGGTGCAGAGCCAATGTTGATGACATCGTGTCACTGACATTGCCAGCTGTAAACCCAGCTTGATTGGTGCAGAGCCAATGTTGATGACATCGTGTCACTGACATTGCCAGCTGTAAACCCAGCTTGATTGGTGCATAGCTAATGTTGATGACATCGTGTCACTGACATTGCCAGCTGTAAACCCAGCTTGATTGGTGCATAGCCAATGTTGATGACATCGTGTCACTGACATTGCCAGCTGTAAACTCAGCTTGATTGGTGCATAGCCAATGTTGATGACATCGTGTCACTGACATTGCCAGCTGTAAACTCAGCTTGATTGGTGCATAGCTAATGTTGATGACATCGTGTCACTGACATTGCCAGCTGTAAACCCAGCTTGATTGGTGCAGAGCCAATGTTGATGACATCGTGTCACTGACATTGCCACCTGTAAACCCAGCTTGATTGGTGCAGAGCCAATGTTGATGACATCGTGTCACTGACATTGCCAGCTGTAAGCCCAGCTTGATTGGTGCAGAGCCAATGTTGATGACATCGTGTCACTGACATTGCCAGCTGTAAACCCAGCTTGATTGGTGCAGAGCCAATGTTGATGACATCGTGTCACTGACATTGCCAGCTGTAAACCCAGCTTGATTGGTGCATAGCTAATGTTGATGACATCGTGTCACTGACATTGCCAGCTGTAAACCCAGCTTGATTGGTGCAGAGCCAATGTTGATGACATCGTGTCACTGACATTGCCAGCTGTAAACCCAGCTTGATTGGTGCAGAGCCAATGTTGATGACATCGTGTCACTGACATTGCCAGCTGTAAACCCAGCTTGATTGGTGCAGAGCCAATGTTGATGACATCGTGTCATTGATATTGCCAGCTGTAATTTCGGCTATGTGCTGAGAAAGGTTTGTCTGAAAAGAGCATAGGCAGGCCAGGTACCGACCACGTGGGTGAACACATGTCATGATGTCAAGCTATGGGATCGAAATCTCGTTTTTAGAAACCAGTTTTCTTATCAGCATCGCCTCGCTCCGTGAAATGAGAATCGACCAAGCTGATAGATCGGTGCAGTGTGGAGTTATGCGATTAGATTTCACGCAAATCCAAATACCAAAAATACTTCATTTTTACGCTAGCAGAAATATCAAAAAGTATCCTGCAACTTCTCTGTACGAAAGACACATTTAAGCCATCACTTTTTCGGTACTTGCAAAAAGGTTGGTATTGGCAATGTGTGATTGATGAGCGTAGCGATATCATCAATTTCACTACTGCTAAAAAAAAAACACTTGGTGTGTGTGTTTTTTTTTTTTTTTTGTATGTGTGTTTGCGCGCGCTCTACAGGCCAAACGCCTGCTTCGAATGGGATGGAATTTTCAGGGTGTCTACTTTTGTTCTCAACTTAGACGCCCTGCGTTTTTCAAGAAAATCCTCCATGCCGTTCACTTTCAAAGCAGAAAAAAGAGCAATATTCGACAATTGGGCATGTTTGGAAAAGTACGGAAATTTATTTAAGGTTCGTATTTTTTTCAAATGTTCCCAATTTCGATTTGCCTTTAGAAACCATTGAAACCAAATCGAAACATCACACCAGATTTTTCCCAATAAAAAGCAACCCAATAAATCCAATAAAAACCCTTGGGCATGAGTTACACCTATGTATTAACATGCACAATGCTCAATGATCTCAAAATGAGCATAATTCCGCTTAAATTAGGTGTTTTATGCCAGTGCAGGTGTGTGGAATCTGATACAAAACTTGCCAGATAACAAATTCATTAGTGTTGCAAGGCAGGGGAAATAAAACTGGTTTATCAAAACCAGATTGCGACCCATCAATAAACATGACATCTCCTACCACCATGTGCTCATCCATGTGGTCGGTACCTGGCCTGTCTATGCTCTTTTCAGACAAACCTTTCTCAGCACATAGCCGAAATTTTACTAGGCGGATTTCCGAGTCCAGGGGTGAACCTAAATCAGATTTTCTCTAATATTAATCAACTTCTATTTTCAGGTTCACTGTCCCGCCAGGAAAATCATCATTCTCGCTTAATTACAACGCTCAAAACCTTGTTTTGTAAATTCTTAACTAAGAAAGATTTTTAATCCCCAATTTCTTTGTTTGCGGCATTCATTAATAAATGCATTACTTTACTTGACAATTGACTTGGCCAATTTATTACTAAAAAAAATACATAATATACCTACCCTATACCTACGTCCAAAAAGCAATGACACCTACAAAGTTCCATATCCCAAATAATTGGCACTAGTTCTGGCAGGATAATCAAGTGCACAGGGGAAGCACGACATAATATCAAACTAGCACCAGCGAATCTCATCAAGGCTTAGACCGTGAAGCGCTCTCGGCAAACTCGGCAAACCGTTTACAATGTGAGTTAGCTTACGGGCGTGTCCGAAATCTGTCGTTTTCCGGCCTTGGTCTCGGTCCCATGCAGCAATGCATTTTTCCAGATTCAGGCACAACCATAGTGCTTGTTTAGGTTAAATAAGAAAGTCACATTGCCCTGTTGTTTAGTATAAAGTCAGTTTGATTAGCTAGCTCTCTAGGTATTTGAAACACTTTGGGGGCATAATGATGGCGTAATGATGGCGTAATGATGGCGTAAACTTCCTTGAGTAAATGTGACATATAAATGGCAGGCTGGTGGCCCGACCAACATTTGGTACGTGCTCGAGAAGAATGTGCCAAGCTTGCCGAGAAGTAGAGCTGCCAAAACGTACGTCTATCTGTTCTCCCCTAACCAGCTAGTAGGTACCATCTCATTCCTACAGTATTCTGTATTCGTACTTTTCTTGAATTCATGTTGATAGGTTATTAAAACTTACAAGTAGGTAGGTACTGTAGGTAGGTAACCAAGTAGGTAGGTACAGTACCTAGAGCACAACCATCAATACACAGATAGGTAGGTAGGTAGGTTATTGATGGCAATTGGTGCAAAAGTCGCTCGAATTCCTTAGCAAATCAGCGGCTGTTTTCCTGCAAGTAACTAAATCATGTTAGATAAATAACCATAGCACTGAAGGTAATTCAAATGTGTATTTAATTGCCTCTCACTGTGAAAGCGGCAGCGCCGAAACGGATAAGATAAACTTATAGTAGGTAAAACATATCAATATCTTCGTAGCTGATATCGAAATCTTACAGGAAATTAAATCATCACTCCTGAAATAGGCAACTTGTGTGTAGGTACCTATGTAGTTTAGAAGGATGCACTTATTAGGATGCACCATTAGCATTGGGGATTTGAGCTCATCGAATAATATCACCGAAATCAAACAAGTTACTAGATGTCAAAAACGTAAACACAAAACAAAGTATGACTAAATCTTACGTCAACGTGAATTCAGCACGGAGTGAATGCGCTGAGCTGCGCGGAGCAAAACGTAGCGCTGGGAATTTGTAACGGTACCAATACAATATACCGGATTGAAAATGGGGCATACAAAAACATTACCACTCCATACAGAATTAATGAATTTACTGTAGAACCAGTGCCGCGCCGTTGCCGGTAATACAAAAATTAGATAAAATAAATAACATGAAATATTGGAAAAGAAAAACGGAAAAAGGCATAGCAGGACTTCACTTTCAATAAACAAAATATAATATACACTGATTACTACTGTTTTGTACTAATGATTGCCCAGTTTCGATTAAACAATACCATCATTTATATACCAGCCAGTATAAATAAACTTTGACATGATAATCCCTACATTTGCCCCAACCTCACATGCATGTCAGTGGAAACTTTATTAACTAATAAATAATATAATAGCATTCAGAAACAATGACCAAATTAATGCAGCAAAATTTGGGGGGGGGGGGAGGTCGGGGTCCCTCAATGAAACTCACAGGGATGCAAGCCAAATGGTCAAACTAAATTACTCTGATAGTCCCATCTATAAGCACAACCACTAACCCCGTCCCCAGCCCGTGGCAACTATGTAAAAAAAGTTTTGCAAAAACACAAATACTGTTACAGTTACACCTATATTAATATGCCGAGGTTCCTGCCAGTCGTTCTGGCAGGAGCAAAAGATGCTCCTAGTTATATTAAGTAGATGCCGGGTAATTGCATCATAATTCATAACGTCCTCTCAAAAGCCAAACCGAAATAAACAAACTTTTGGTAACTTCTTGACCTGACCGCTTGCGTTTCTCCGAATTGTATTTCCCACCTTCTTTCCCTGCACAAGTCAATCGAAATAATTCAGAGCCTCGGCATGACGCCCGTGGTGCCGGTGTGTAGGCAGCCTTTGTTGCATCCACGTGTTTCTAGCGGCCCAGTCCGCACGGCGTTATTGCCGTGAAAATGTAATTGTGTCGTAGGATCAAGGTACACTTCTTTTGAAAGCACGTGGAATGTCGGCTCTCTGCTCAGAAACGTTTGCCTAAAAAGAGCTTAGGCAGGCATAGGTTCCGCAAAAGATTCGAAAAAATTTGCATGTATAATAATGCATTTGATTTACTTTTTGATGAGCGTAGCGAGCGAAGCGAGCGAAGCGAAATCATCAATTTCACTACTGCTAAAAAAAACACTTGGTGTGTGTGTGTGTGTGTGTGTGTGTGTGTGTGTGTGTGTGTGTGTGTGTGTGTGTGTTTTTGTTTGTTTGTTTGTATGTGTGTTTGCGCGCGCTTACAGGCCAAACGCCTGCTTCGAGTGGGATGCAATTTTCAGGGTGTCTACTTTTGTTCTCAACTTAGACCCCCTGCGTTTTTCAAGAAAATCCGCAACACCCTTCACTTTCAAAGCAGAAAAAAGAGCAAAATTCGACAATTGGGCACGTTTGGAAAAGTACGGAGATTTATTTAAAAGTGCGTATTTTTTTCAAATGTTCCCAATTTCGATTTGCCGTTAGAAACCATCGAAACCAAATCGAAACATCACACCAGATTTTTCCCAATAAAACCCAATATAAACCCTTGGGCATGAGTTACCTACATCTTTGTATTAACATGCACAATGCTCAATGATCTCAAAATGAGCATAATTCCGCTACCCGACAGCTCGGACAGAAACAAAGAAAGGTCAGAATCGTTTACATTTTCAAGTGCTCAGAATTTTTGAGAAAGCAATGGTCCGGCTTGCTGCTCCATGATTTTGGCTTTTTGCCTCTATCTTTTTATGCGCTATATACAAACCGCTACGCTCATCTTCAACGCAACACAAATTGCGTTCGCCCTAGTTTTATACAAAGTGGCTTCGGGCTGGAGTTAGGGGATGAAGCAAAAGATGGGACCATCAGGGTAATTAAGTTCGACCCTGTGGCCATCATCCCTGAGAGTTTCGTCGAGGTACCCCTCTTCAATTTTCCGCAAAAAATTCGACAAGATTTACATGTAATAATGCATTTAATATATATATTTTTTTTTTACAAAGTGGCCGCGGGCTGGAGTTAGTGGATGGGGCAAAATATGGGAATCTTAGGATTATTGAGTTTGACCCTGTGGCCATTATTTTTTAGAGTTTCGTCGAGGTAATCCCGTTAAATTTTCCGCAAAAAATTTCACAAGATTTAAATTGTAATAATTTATTATTTTTTTAAATTTCACAAGGAGGCTGGAGTTAGGGGTTGGGGAAAAAGGCAGGATTGTCAGGGTAATTAAGTTCGACCCGGTGGCCATCATCCCCGAGAGTTTAATTAATGTACCGCCCCTCGCCTTTAATTTTGCTGATTTAAGCTCCGATCATTGCTAGGCTAGTAATGATCGAAGGTTGTACCACAATGTAGTAATTACAGTAGATATGCTAATTTGAACTGCCCTGTACTTTCTCCACATCAAACCCGTCTATATTTTAGTTGGGGGGTACAAAAGTATTTGTTCGCTTCATTCTTGTTTTGGCATATTGAAATGGTACCGCTATACAATGCTTGGTGCTACGTGCTGCTCCGCGCTCCTCCGCGCAATTTCTCCGTGCTAACTTCTCACTAGTCTTCAGTGCAGCCATTTTAGATTTCGGAGAGTCCTTGGTTTACGATTTTCAGCCGAGTGTGTCATCATCGTATCTGATTTCTTGTCTGATTCATGACCAGCAAGTTTAAAAAGACGTGTAATTTCATCTCGAGATAGCAGTCCATACTCGAGTTCGTCCAGAACAGTTGTAGTGCGTGAAACAGGGAAGCCATCGATCAAAAATGAGTCTACAGTGGACCATCATTGCTACGTTTCTCTATGCTGAAATAGCTTTCGTCTTACTTTTGGTATTACCAATTGCATCGCCCCAAAAATGGCAACGAATCTTCAAATCGCGGTTCCTACAATTCCTCAGCTACCAAACGCACATCTACTTCTGGGTTCTGCTCGGAGTTCTCATTCTCTTCTTCTTGGACGCGATCCGCGAGATGAAAAAATACTCTAACCCCGAAGCCGAAGTCCACCAACATCTAGACGCTGAGATGCAAGTGAACATGCGTCTGTTCCGAGCCCAACGTAACTTCTACATCTCCGGCTTTGCTCTGTTCCTATCTCTGGTGATTCGACGCTTGACAGGGCTGATTTCTACGCAAGCTCAGCTGCTTGCTCAAAGTGAGGCTGCATTGAGACAAGCTCAGTCAGCTTCGACCGCGGCTAGGAACATGATGAATGTCGGACAAACGAGCCAGGCTCAGAACGATACCAACGAGGCTCATGATCGGGAGGTCACGGATTTGAAGACCAAACTGGCTAAGGTATGTGGGAGTTGGCTATCATTGTGTAATTCATTAGCAAGTCAATGCTGCATTTTATTTTATTACCTACCTACTTGAATACAATATATAGGTACCTACTGGCTTTCTATTACAACCAATGATAAAGTAAACCTGTGCCCAAAGTGTTTGGTCTGTTGGTAACCTACCAACTCATTAGGAGGGATTATAATTATTTAATGAGGTGGCCAAGTGGTAGCCACAATTTCAATTTGTGCAAGTCTGTAAATTGCTGGAAAATTGCATTTCTTGCATTATCTAAACCTATCAAACCGATCATCTTTGTACTACTTGAACTCAAATTTTTTTCCATTATTATTGGCTGCTTTAATCGGAGAGTGACTTGGAACCAAGTAAATTCTGTTATTAATTTTAAATTAAATTAAAGTGATGAGCAAAGCAAGCAGAGCAAAGTCTTCAATTTCACTAGGTCTGTGTGTGGCCGTGTCTTGACCTCACGCCCGATTGTTGACTAGGTGTGTGTGGCCGTGTCTTGACCTCACGCCCGATTGTTGACTAGGTCTGTGTGTGGCCGTGTCTTGACCTCACGCCCGATTGTTGACTAGGTGTGTGTGGCCGTGTCTTGACCTCACGCCCGATTGTTGACTAGGTCTGTGTGTGGCCGTGTCTTGACCTCACGCCCGATTGTTGACTAGGTGTGTGTATGGCCGTGTCTTGACCTCACGCCCGATTGTTGACTAGGTGTGTGTGTGGCCGTGTCTTGACCTCACGCCCGATTGTTGACTAGGTGTGTGTGTGGCCGTGTCTTGACCTCACGCCCGATTGTTGACTAGGTGTGTGTGGCCGTGTCTTGACCTCACGCCCGATTGTTGACTAGGTCTGTGTGTGGCCGTGTCTTGACCTCACGCCCGATTGTTGACTAGGTGTGTGTGTGGCCGTGTCTTGACCTCACGCCCGATTGTTGACTAGGTCTGTGTGTGGCCGTGTCTTGACCTCACGCCCGATTGTTGACTAGGTGTGTGTGTGGCCGTGTCTTGACCTCACGCCCGATTGTTGACTAGGTGTGTGTGTGGCCGTGTCTTGACCTCACGCCCGATTGTTGACTAGGTGTGTGTGTGGCCGTGTCTTGACCTCACGCCCGATTGTTGACTAGGTGTGTGTGTGGCCGTGTCTTGACCTCACGCCCGATTGTTGACTAGGTGTGTGTGTGGCCGTGTCTTGACCTCACGCCCGATTGTTGACTAGGTGTGTGTATGGCCGTGTCTTGACCTCACGCCCGATTGTTGACTAGGTGTGTGTGTGGCCGTGTCTTGACCTCACGCCCGATTGTTGATTGTCGCAGGTTGAGAACGACCTCGTGCGCGAGAAGAAGGACAAGGAAGCCGTCAAGTCTCAAGCCGAAGCCGTCAACACCGAGTATGACAGGTATGATGGGTATGACAGGTATGACAGGTATGATGGGTATGACAGGTATGATGGGTATGACAGGTATGACAGGTATGATGGGTATGACAGGTATGATGGGTATGACAGGTATGATGGGTATGACAGGTATGATGGGTATGACAGGTATGATGGGTATGACAGGCATGATGGGTATGACAGGTATGATGGGTATGTCAGGTATGATGGGTATGTCAGGTATGACAGGTATGACCGGTATGATGGGTATGACAGGTATGATGGGTATGACAGGTATGATGGGTATGACAGGTATGATGGGTATGACAGGCATGATGGGTATGACAGGTATGATGGGTATGACAGGTATGATGGGTATGTCAGGTATGATGGGTATGTCAGGTATGACAGGTATGACCGCTATGATGGGTATGACAGGTATGATGGGTATGATGGGTATGACAGGTATGTTGGGAATGATGGGTATGACAGGTATGATGGGTATGATGGGTATGACAGGTATGATGGGTATGACAGGTATGATGGGTATGACAGGCATGATGGGTATGACAGGTATGATGGGTATGACAGGTATGATGGGTATGTCAGGTATGATGGGTATGTCAGGTATGACAGGTATGACCGGTATGATGGGTATGACAGGTATGATGGGTATGATGGGTATGACAGGTATGTTGGGAATGATGGGTATGACAGGTATGATGGGTATGTCAGGTATGACAGGTATGACCGGTATGATGGGTATGACAGGTATGTTGGGAATGATGGGTATGACAGGTATGATGGGTATGACAGGTATGTCAGGTGCATGATAGGTATGATGGGTATTAAGGCCCATCTGCAACCAACATAGCAGTTAACATGACATTTCCCAAGCAGTAAGCGTAAAGTTTGCCACGTGGGTTGCCATGAGACGGGCTACAACAAACATGAGAACTCAACGTATAACTTAACGTAGACACAAGGTAAACATGACGTTTGATTGGGCCAAACTTGTTGTTTACGGTTACGTCAAAACGCTGTGGGGAACCAATCAGGTTCATTTGGTCGACCTGTTGCTTGATTTCCTCCCGTGTTTAAGAAAGAGTTAGATATGAGATTGAGATTGATTGAAAGAGTTAGATTGTTGATATTGTCACAACCTGATTGGCTTACCGCAATCAATTAAAGTTGTCATACAGACCGATAACTTAACGTAAGAATTATGTTCACATTAGCATTAGCATTAAGTAATGCCAACGGCCATCTTCGTGTAGTTAGGCATTAGCATTAAGTAATGCCAACGGCCATCTTCGTGTAGTTAGGCATTAGCATTAAGTAATGCCAACGGCCATCTTGGTGTAGTTAGGCATTAGCATTAAGTAATGCCAACGGCCATCTTCGTGTAGTTAGGCATTAGCATTAAGTAATGCCAACGGCCATCTTGGTGTAGTTAGGCATTAGCATTAAGTAATGCCAACGGCCATCTTGGTGTAGTTAGGCATTAGCATTAAGTAATGCCAACGGCCATCTTGGTGTAGTTAGGCATTAGCATTAAGTAATGCCAACGGCCATCTTGGGGCAGTTGCGCCGTTAGGGTATGAGTTCATGATTGGTCAGTGCCAAGTCACAGGCTGAATCTAAAATTGTTGAATCTAAAATTCAAAATACCTACGTGTTCTGTTCATGAATCAAGCTGGGTTTACAGCTGGCAATGTCAGTGACACGATGTCATCAACGTTGGCTCTGCACCAATCAAGCTGGGTTTACAGCTGGCAATGTCAGTGACACGATGTCATCAACATTGGCTCTGCACCAATCAAGCTGGGTTTACAGCTGGCAATGTCAGTGACACGATGTCATCAACATTGGCTCTGCACCAATCAAGCTGGGTTTACAGCTGGCAATGTCAGTGACACGATGTCATCAACATTGGCTCTGCACCAATCAAGCTGGGCTTACAGCTGGCAATGTCAGTGACACGATGTCATCAACGTTGGCTCTGCACCAATCAAGCTGGGTTTACAGCTGGCAATGTCAGTGACACGATGTCATCAACATTGGCTCTGCACCAATCAAGCTGGGCTTACAGCTGGCAATGTCAGTGACACGATGTCATCAACATTGGCTCTGCACCAATCAAGCTGGGTTTACAGCTGGCAATGTCAGTGACACGATGTCATCAACATTGGCTCTGCACCAATCAAGCTGGGTTTACAGCTGGCAATGTCAGTGACACGATGTCATCAACGTTGGCTCTGCACCAATCAAGCTGGGTTTACAGCTGGCAATGTCAGTGACACGATGTCATCAACATTGGCTCTGCACCAATCAAGCTGGGCTTACAGCTGGCAATGTCAGTGACACGATGTCATCAACATTGGCTCTGCACCAATCAAGCTGGGTTTACAGCTGGCAATGTCAGTGACACGATGTCATCAACATTGGCTCTGCACCAATCAAGCTGGGTTTACAGCTGGCAATGTCAGTGACACGATGTCATCAACATTGGCTCTGCACCAGTCAAGATGGGTTTACAGCTGGCAATGTCAGTGACACGATGTCATCAACATTGGCTCTGCACCAATCAGAGACTCCATGGCAGCGTCGCAAACATGATGTCGTGCACATCAGGAGTATGATTGGTCCAGAGCCAATGTTGATAACATTGTGTCACTGACATTGCCATCTGTAAACCCAGCTTGATTGGTGCAGAGCCAATGTTGATGAAACTACATTAAGAACAGTTACTACAATTTCAAAGAAACGACTGTTCTTTCCGGTTTTGATTACGGTTCCGGTTCGGTACCCTGGAAAAGTCGCATGGAAACACTAGGATCTCTTGGTTGAGCCAGGCCTTGGTGCCGGCACCGGTCCACCCTCGGCTCCCTTCCAGGCCAGGCCTTGGTGCCGGCACCGGTCCACCCTCGGCTCCCTTCCAGGCCTTGGTGCCGGCACCAGGTCCACCCTCGGCTCCCTTCCAGGCCAGGCCTTGGTGCCGGCACCGGTCCACCCTCGGCTCCCTTCCAGGCCAGGCCTTGGTGCTGGCACCGGGTCCACCCTCGGCTCCCTTCCAGGCCAGGCCTTGGTGCCGGCACCGGGTCCACCCTCGGCTCCCTTCCAGGCCAGGCCTTGGTGCCGGCACCGGGTCCACCCTCGGCTCCCTTCCAGGCCAGGCCTTGGTCACGCTGACCGTGGGCTGGCGGTGAAAGGGTCACGCTCACCGTGGGCTGGCGGTGAAAGGGTCACGCTGACCGTGGGCTGGCGGTGAAAGGGTCACGCTGACCGTGGGCTGGCGGTGAAAGGGTCACGCTGACCGTGGGCTGGCGGTGAAAGGGTCACGCTGACCGTAGGCTGGCGGTGAAAGGGTCACGCTGACCGTGGGCTGGCGGTGAAAGGGTCACGCTGACCGTGGGCTGGCGGTGAAAGGGTCACGCTGACCGTGGGCTGGCGGTGAAAGGGTCACGCTCACCGCCTGACTCTTGTTGTCTTGTCCGCAGATTGATGGAGGAGCATCGCCAGCTGCAGGCCAAGGTCGCCACTACGTCGATGAGCGGCGGAGACAAGAAAGACGACTGAGACGTCGGCCTTCGATTACCGAGGCACCTGAAGACTCACGAGCCGCGTTCAAGCTTTGAAGCTGGCGGCCGCATTTCGTTGTTAATCTTCTTGACGTTTTCAGGGCTTTTGACGTTACGCTGTATCTTTTCTACCAACGTCTTATGGCTGAGTTATTTATTTCAATTGCAAATGCCTGGTTTTTGCCATTTTGGAATTGCGAACTGTGTCGAAATGGACAATGGTTGTGAGGTTGATATTTCGACTATCATAACACTTGGATGTTATCGACTTCTGGTTTAGGAGCCAGTAAAATCTGCGGTGAGTTTTCCATACTGATGCAGCAATTTAGCTCAATTTTGCCAACGTTGAGTATTCAAAGTCCGGGGGTCTTTTCGTTTCAACAAAACTTGGTCAAAGAGCTCCTTTGTTCGTATTGATAATATCGTCACAGATAAACAATGTACCCGATGGTCACTTCAATGTTGTCGTGGCTCTACGTAAGCTTGCCAAAACAAAACTTGCAATCCAACAACCCAGTTGTCTTATTGATATCATCTTTTCCTGAGAATTCTGACGCTGGTATTTTATTTTGGACATCTCTACATTGTTCCTAACGTAAGTTGTAGGTTTTTTCCACCTTTGCTGATATTGGACATTACGAACAAGGTGGTCTTTGCAATGTTTCGTTCTCATTCTAGCTTAGAAGTGTACAAGTTCAAATAATGGAAAACATCCATTTAAGTCAAAATCAAGCATTTCGTCAAATTTGCCCGTTCACTTCATTCTTTCGCTGAAGTACAATTCTATGGCGGTACAACCAGGCTATTAATCTTATTTTCGCAGTGTGTTTTCTTATTTTCCAATGGTTAAAGTTAAAGGTATGAAGTGATAGACTTTCTGCGTTAGTATTTAGATTTGCATCGTGAAAGACTGAAGGAAGGAACAATTTATTTAACGTGCTTAATATCACTCAGTACTTGATTGTAACACGCTGCTATTAAATACCAAATAATCTAAATACTCACATTACTATTTTATATGAAACGCACCTTGTAATCATTAGTTCCTGTTTAGGCGTGTCCCTAATTTTGGTTACAAAATATAACAATTTAAATTGTCCTAGAATTTACATATTTCCCTGCAGTTCAAATTTAATGTTCAAAATTCTCAATAAGCAGACCAATAAGCGGACTGAGACGGCAAGCAAACCTAACCCTACTTCGAGTGATCACCAAGTGAAGGTAGCTATAAAAAAGCCTGATCTGACCCACTCAACTGTCAACAAAACCTCACCACTGACAACAGACAGGACACAGAATTCTAATGATGACAACAAGGAAGACAGTGAGGACTCTGATTCTCACGCCAACGGTTATTCGACTGTCGTAAAGAAGCACAGGCACTCCAAGGAAGCTGGATGCGTGAATGGCGGTGCGCCGGCCCTTCAAGCCGGTACCCTGAACAGAAGACGCAGGGAAGACCCAGCCACGGTGGGAACTGGCAAGAAGGACACAGCTGGTGCACTACGTGCTGCCCCCCGGAGGGCGCACCTTCACATAAGCCGTCTTGACCATGCAACGACGGCTGATGAGGTAATAAATTACCTTGCTTCCCAATTCACGGGGGAGACCTTCGAATGTGAGCGTATCTCTAAAGAGGGGGCCCGTGCGGTATCCTTTAAAGTTTCTGCTAACTTCCACCTTTTAGCTAACCTTACTGATCCAGAGCTCTGGGCGGAAGGAGTGGTCGTAAGGAGGTTTTTTCTTCCTCGAACAGGGAAACAAACTCCAACCTAGCAGTTGTTAAAATCAGCCCACCACTGGAACATGCAACCCTGCCCAAAACACACTCTTTAGCACGGGATACATCCAAAGCTGACCTTCGAATGCACCGTAAAGCTAGCAGGATCCACCCTAACGGGCCTAGAGTTTTCCATCTGAATATAAGAAGTCTGAGAAGCAAAGTCGAAGAACTCGAGGTATTCCTGGACTCACTAACTCATCCTATTGACATTCTGTGTTTAACGGAGCACTGGATGCAGACTCACGAGGACATCTGGATCAGCGACTTCTCCCTGGCGGTGAAATCTTCGAGGACTTCAAAAGCTGGCGGCGGGTCCTGCATCTACGTCAGGAATGAACCCTCCGAGCACACGATCAAATTCAAGGAACGCACGGTGAACTCGATTGAGGGCATCTTCGAGGCTTGCGCAGTCGACCTCCTTGGTGACTATCCCATCACTTTAGTAACCATTTACCGCCCCCCCAGTCTGGCGAACCTCAATGCCTTTCTTATCCAACTGGAGAATCTAATTGATCTGCTAACCAAGTCAAAAAGGTACTTAATCGTCTGCGGCGATCTCAATATCAATCTCTTAATTGACTCTGAACGCCTGCGTCTAGAGGAGGTCACCACTAGCCTTGGGATTTCGATAATTGACTGCGGTGCCACTCGGGTGACAGCCCACTCTACCTCAGCACTCGACGTGATGTTAACTAACTGGACTGATGTTTCCTTCGAAGGGAATGTTGACCCTGGCCTATCCGACCATAGTGGGCAGGTTGTCAGAGACCTTGCCTGATGTCCAGGGACCGTGTCCCCAACTGCAACAAATCGAGAAGGGGAACTACCCTAAAAAGAAGATTTCCCGACCGGGCTGTTCAAGACTTCAACCTCGATCTCGAAGCTACAGATTGGAGCAGTGTCTACCTCAACTCCACTGTTGATGGCAAGTTCGATGCCTTTCTTCGTCTATTTCTCCCTCTATTTGAGCACCACTTCCCGCTAAAATCCTCCAGGGTCCCGAACACTAACAACAGGAAAGGGTGGATAACCCCCGAGATCAGGGTTCTATGTGGTAGCAAAAGATCGTTAGCCCAGCAATCCAAAAAAGTCGTATCTGACCAAATCTGTGTTGCTCTCCGGAACCTCAAGTACACCATTCGCGCGGAAATCCCTCGTGCCCTGAAGCTCTTTACTGAAAAACTCATATTGAAAGCCGGAAACAAGCAGGCGGCTGCTTGGAAGATCGCTAGAATGCTTAATGGTGCCAAAAAATGTGACGACTCACCACCCATTAGTCTTCAGGTTGCCGGGATAACTGTATCAAACCAGCAAGAAGTCGCATCTCTGCTAAATCAACACTTCCTCTCGGCAGGCAAACCTCTAGCCGGTGAGGCTCTCAATGCCAGCACCACCGTTGAAAGCTTGGCCATGCTGCACGCTGCCCGGCCTCCGTCTGCCTATCAGATGACTCCTCCAGTAGTTACTGCTAGGGACATCATCACTACCCTCGGTGACCTAGCCCCGAAGACCTCGGCTGGATGGGATGGTGTTCCCATGAGACTTATCAAAAATTGCGGAATCTCTATTGCCGAGCCGCTGGCGCACATCCTTAGCCATTCGTTTCGCTCGGGTATTTTCCCCCAAAAAATGAAGCTAGCAATCGTGCGTGCTATCCACAAGAAAGGTGACAGATCGCTCTGCTCTAATTACCGTCCTATCTCCCTGATCACATCTTTTGCCAAAGTAGGCGAGAAAATTATGTACATTAACCTCATGAAGCATATGGATGCGGGCAGACTTCTTTCTAGCTCCCAACACGGCTTCAGGAAGCAACTTTCAACGACATCGGCCACCTTCGAAATGCTGCTCCGGGTCACTACTGCCATGGAGGAGAGGAACAAAGTTGGGATACTGCTGTGTGACCTCTCCCGGGCCTTCGACTCAGTCGACCATGGTCTGCTGATACAAAAACTCAAATGGTACGGGGTGTCTGGTGCATTGGGCTCCTGGTTTACTTCATACATGTCGGACCGCAAGCAGTGCGTTCAGCTGGACTTGCACACTAAATCTCCCTGGGAGTCCCTGCAATGTGGCGTGCCACAGGGCTCTATACTCGGCCCCTTGCTGTTCTCGGTTCTTGTGAATGACCTGTCGCCTGCCATTTGTGCGAATAATCCTTCGCGTGGTGTTACCCAATACGCCGATGACTCCAGTGCCTCGGTACATGGGGTGGACGCTCCAGCCCTTGATCAAGGACTGAAATCCACTCTTCAGGACCTGGCCAATTGGTTTAGAATTAACAGCCTGCAGATGAACGACGCCAAGACCGAAGTCGTAGTGTTCAACCTACGCGGGAAGAAGGCCGTCCTACCCTCCGACATCCAAACCAGCACCAGCGCCAAGTTCCTTGGGATCACGGTCGATCACCAGCTCGCATGGACCCCCCACATCGACGGCCTGCTTGGCAAGCTTGCGAAGGTCAATTTCATGATCCGCACCATAGCCCGTAATATGCATCTCCCGGCTGTCAGAATGGTTTACTTCGCTAGTGCCCAATCACTTCTATTGTACGGCCTGATCTTCTGGGGTGGTGTGTCAGAGAGCTTAAGAATTTTCAGGGCTCAGAAGAGGATCATCAGGTCTATGCTTGGACTCAGCAATAGGACCTCGTGTAGACAACCGTTCCGGGAACTCAAGATCCTACCCCTACCCTGCTTGTACATCCTAGCCGTCTGCTCGTTCACCTTCTCTAACCTCAGCCTTTTTACAAAACCTAGTAGCACCCACCAACACCAGACAAGGGGAGCGGACAACCTGGCCCACGAATTCTGCCGACTGAAAACTACCTCTACCAGCGTCATCCAATCGGGCCGTCGCTTGTTCAACGCGCTGCCAACCGAAATTAAAGCAGCTAAAAACTTAGAAAATTTTAAAACTCAACTGAAACAGTTCCTTCTTGACAAAATGTTTTATAGTATTAACGATTTTATTACTCTTGACCTCTAATGTATTAATTCTTTCCGAATTTTCTACCTTACTTGTACATTTTGTGTATATAACACTGACGTGGTCGACACATTATTAATGTATGTATTATTACAGACCCAATAAATACAAATACAAAATACAAATACAAATGTAATATCAACTTCAAGGGTAAGTAATTATTGGATATCAGAATAGAAAATATGTTATGTGTTTCAGTGTACAATGCCCAGGATTGTAAATTTGCACAAATTTACAATCCTGGCAGCTTTCAAAATCTTATCAATCTTTGAACCATCTTGTAGCAAATTGGGTGGAAGACCCATTTGGGACTCCATTATTTTTTGCCAAGAACCTTCCTTGCTGTGGTATTAATATTATACATCGGCCTGAAATCGGTGGTATTTGTGAGAATTGGCTATTAGTTCGGCAAAGTACATCCAATCATAGTTTGTGTGATTCAATCAATATGAATTGGTATCTATTATCTAGTTCAGTTGAAACATCAAGTTTCTACAAGCCACTAGGAAAATCACAGTTAAAATTAGACTAGGTTCATAATATCTGATATGTTCACTTACGAAAGAAAAGATTATAATACCTACATGTACCTAGTTTAATGGAGTGATCAAATCTCCTTTGTAACAAATCAAGCCTAGTGGGTAAGGAAAAGCCAGCTGGTAAGCCAGTTTTAGGAAACCACGTGAATCTATCAGAGTGAAAACTCGATCAACTAAGCAATAAAACGAAAGAGATTAATTAAAATATTGTGCATGTCTCTTGTTAATAAAGTGTACTAGCTAGAGCATGTCGGAATATCTAGAATTTGCGTAAATTTGACGAAATTTGATAATAGTAAAACGGGGTGAATAGGAACGGTTTTGACACTTTTTTTGATGCTACTTTCTAGCCTGATGAGTCCCAGCCCCAAATTTTTTTTTAAAAGATAGCTTATCAGGCACTCTAAATGATTTTCTAATTTACTATTTTTTAAATTGTTATCTAATATTTTATTTTATTTTATTTGAGCGCGTTCCTATTCATCCCGGCATTGGGGTCAATAGGAACGTGCTACTTAAATTCATGATATTTCTTATCTGTGTGGGAATAAAGGTGAAAAGGAACACAGATTATGTTTCTAGGAGCATCTCCATCATTTAGGACCATTGGTATCAGTCAAGAAAATTTATTTCCGGATAATACAAAAATAGTAACGTGTACCCGTATGCTATTTATCACAACTTCCACACAAGTCTTTAACTTTTCTCCTTAATCAAAATAACATTAATTATACCTTACAATCAGGAACAAATAGGTAATATCTAGCCTCCAAAAGGCAGTTGCAACATTAGATAATGTAAATTGAGAATACTCCTTGCTGACTGTGCAAGCTTTAACTTCCCCTCTTTGGGACAATTTAACATAATAATTGTGTAGTAATAATGATAGTGGCACAATCACAGCCTCTAGAGAACAATGAAAATTTCTTACTAAGTTTAATCATAATAGGTAACAAATCAAAAAAGGTAACCAACTGATAATAGGAACATTCAATAGTAGGTCTGTAGGTCCGGTGACTAAATCGGAACGCTACTTCGGCCACTCCTTGGAGTCAACTATGAAGCGTAAATGGCCTCTCCGAAGTTCCACAGGCGGAGCAACACAACCAATTATCTGGTCCTCCGAAAATTGGCACAGATCCTCCACTTCTGGCCATCGGAAAATGGCTCCGTTGTGGATTTTCGTTTCCACGTTGATCAAAAATTTTCCCGTTAAATTAGTTTTGCCGCATTTAACGACTTGACCGATGAATTCCGCTGCTGGTCTCCATCGCTAAAATCAACTATAAGCCAGGCTCCTGCCACAACTTTCTTCTCCTGGAAAGGTGTAACACCTTTCCATTTGTTTGGGGTAGAACTGAAACATGGTTCTTCATTGTCGAATCCAGGACCGCTGTCACTGTCGGACGTTGAGTGATCTGATTCCTTTTCCTCCGGATCGTCTAGAGGTTCAACATTTTCGTTCATTGTATCCGAGTCTGACTGGTCGAAGTCGGCACCAGCCACGCTTCTACCTGGCTGTACAGTTACCTTCTTTCGAGGTTTCCTCCTTGTTGTTCCTTCCTGAGGGTATCGCATCTCCTTGAGAAGGCTCACCAATGAATCATTCATTTCGATGACTACGTTTTCCGCAGTAGTTGCACCCTCTGGGATGACATCGATTTGTAGGATTTCTGGCGGCAATTGATCAAGAACCCTAGTCCTCTCCAAAGGGAAAATTCCGCACTTTTCAAAACCTGCCCGAACATTGATTTTTTCGTTTGGTTTTATTGCTATCGTTAACTTTTTTAACAGACAGACTCCTTCCTGCCTGGGCCTTTCTTCCATGTTACTAAAATCTTTCGCCACTCCGTCTTAAGAGGGCGGAAGAAAGCCACGTCGAGCGGCTGAGTCAGATGGGTCGAGTTGGGGATCAAGAAAACAAACTCGATGTGGTTTTTCGAGCACATGTCTATGGCATTCACTGTTAAATGGCTCGACAAATTGTCACCAAGCAAAATCTTCCGCCCTGTTAAACGTTTGAAGTATGGTACGGCCACTGTTTCGACCCAATTCTCAAAGCAAATAGTATCGAACCAGCCGGACTTGCTCCGGTTGTAGCGGGTTCCTTTGGGACCTCCGACAGTCCACGATGTGTATATATTGAGAGCCTTGTAAACTACATACGTTGGAAGAACTGTACCATCGGCCGCCGCAGAATACATTATTGATGTCGCCGACTTGCTACTGTTCATAATGCGTTCTGGATATTTTGTACCTCGCTTTGAAATAACACGGCTCTTACCGGGGTCGTCCGAAAGGTTTGTCTCGTCATAATTGACAACATTTTCTGGGGGCACATCCTTTAGGGAGATGTCGAGTTGATCAAAGTAGGCATTGACAGAATCGCGAGTTATCCCTGCACGAGATCGTTTGATGTTTTGGCACATACGTTCAGAGAGCTGGCCAGAATGCCGGCGCAAAAATGATTTGGCGAACTCTGAGCCCGGGAAATTATTCTTGAAGAAGCGGATCGTCTGCCCTCGTCGATCCAAATACGACTTGACAAGCAGCCTCAAGTCGTAAGTGTCCATGGGGTACCCCCATTGTGCACAGACGATGAGTCGATCAACGATAATTTTCTCGACTGCCTCAGACAATGCTGTCTGACCGCCTTGCCGCAGAATAGGCTTTCTCTTATCAGCGGCGCTCTTTGCACGCCGAAATATCACACTCTTCGGGACCTTAAATTTAGTGGCTGCCTTCTGGAAGCTCATCCCACCTTTAACAGCATCCAGCGCTTGTTCCAAGGCTTCTTCGTTTACTTGCTGGTACCGTCTCCCTCTTGGGTCTGGCTTGTATATTCGGGGCATTCCTATTCACCCCCAATAACCTAGAAATACACATTGAGTTAGTTTATAATTAATAAAACTCCCAGTTTTTGTGATAGATACAAAATAAAAATACTTTAAGCGATAAGAACGTTCATTTGATAGAATAATTCACAAATAAATATTGATATTACTCACCAAATAGCAAGAAAATATAAAGTTTGGTCGGACCTGTCAAGGATCTGAATATTGCGCCTTGCAACAAAAACTTGTCAACAAGTCAGCTGATCCTCGAGTTCCCGCCTTAATTTTTCATTGGTAGCTATATTCTCTTAGCTACCAACCAAAAAAAAAAGCACTAGGGTACCTAGTAAAGAGAGCTAGGGAGAAAAAAATAACTAGGAGAGAATATTTTTGTTCCTATTCACCCCGCGTTCCTATTCACCCCATTTTACGTACTTCAGCTGAAATTGTTGCCCACTAGTTTATAGATGCAAGGACGTAGGTATAGCTAGGTACTCTGTTTTGTTGCGCACTGCGTCTTTGTAGCGGGATTCGCAGAATGTTTTTTGAAATAAAAGGTGGGTACCTAATACAAGGTTCATTACATTTACAGGTAAATCACTAGCAGCAGCTAGGAAACAATTGGCATGCTCACATTTTATAATATGCTGGTCAAACAGGAAAGAAATTTGAAGTTAAAAATTTTGAAACTGTTGCAAAGGCACCAATATTAAATGTTTGAAACTCGTAATCTTGACATTTCTGATTTTGGTTTCAGTTGATAAGATCCCAGTGTTTTTACAATGTAACAGGCATCGTCAAATTCAGATTTAGTTAAGTAAATATCTGTATATACGAAGCAGTTTCATGTTGTTTATTTCTCAAGAAAGACACAGATTTGTGTCTAGGATTTTTTTTTTTAAACTTTTTTTTCAGAATGAACTATAGTTCATATATATACATTTTAATGAATATGTCATTAGTTTAGTTTACTATTTAGTGTTACATAATTTATTGTGCAATAACTATGGTTGAGAGATGGTGAGAGATGGTCGATTATAATAAGATTTTGAAGTTGGTGGCATTAGCGTTTCTCTTTAAACATGGCGGAAGTTGGTTTTGTAAATCTGATCATCTGATTGCAGAGGGCTTCACTCCCCGTTGTGAAAAGTCGTGTTTTCTACGGGTGTTGTGCGGGAGATTATTTTTAGAACTCTTCGCAATAAGGAGCAAAGAATGGCTATATTTTAAATTAGAGATTTGAGGTTTCTTGCAAAGTCAAAATTTATTGCTTAATTTAAGTGTTCTGTTAAAGCAGGAATTTTTGATGAGCGTAGCGAGCGAAGCGAGCGGAGCGAAATCTTCAATTTCACTTACCCCAAAAAAAGTCACTTGTGTATGTTTTTTTTTTTTTTTTTTTTTTTGTGTGTTTGTGCGCGCTCTACAGACCAAACGCCTGAACCGACACGGATGAAAATTTCTGAGTATCTACCTCTGTTCTCAACTTAGACCCCCTGCGTTTTTGAAAAAGATCGGTTCAGTAAATTTTTTATAAGTCAATTTTTACGAAATTTTTCGATTTTTTCCGAATTTCGAACCCCTGTAAATTTCAAAGTTCTGAACATAACTTCACCAAAACTTCTAAACATGTTGACGTTATACATATTTATCATGCCTGCAAATCTTATTTCGGTAGGTTTTTCCAATTAGTTTTTATTAGCATTTTTGTGGTGTTTTTTTCGTGATTTGACGGCTGATTCAATATGAGTCCGGTTTCCTTCGTTTCCTTGGTTATCAGCTTTGTTGACCTCGAAGAGAAACAAAGGAACGTCAGAATCCGCATACATTTTCAAGTGATTAGAATTTTCGAGAAGGCAATGGTCAGGTTTGGTGCTCCATGGTTTTCTTGTGACTGCTGCAAGCACCTTTTAATCCGCTATACACAAACCGCTACCTACGCTAATCTTCAACGCAACACAAATTGCATTCGCGAAGCCCTAGTTACTGCCCAAAATGCAGTCGAATTGATCAGGAAATTGATTCGAACAGAATTCATAACAGCTATAATTTTGTCTAGAAATGTTTAAAGGTTTCCACTTCACTATTAGAAACTAAAAGCTATCACCATTATCGTTAATCAATGCTATCACCGTTATCGTTAATCAATGCTATCACCGTTATCGTTAATCAATGCTCGTTAACCATTATCGTTAATCTATGCTATCACCATTATCGTTAATCAATGCTATCACCATTATCGTTAATCAATGCTATCACCATTATCGTTAATCAATGCTATCACCATTATCGTTAATCAATGCTATCACCATTATCGTTAATCAATGCTATCACCATTATCGTTAATCAATGCTATCATCATTATCGTTAATCAATGCTATCACCATTATCGTTAATCAATGCTATCACCATTATCGTTAATCAATGCTATCACCATTATCGTTAATCAATGCTATCACCATAGAGTAGGGACAGGAATTTATGGTTTTATGATTTGGTGAATTTCGTTTTCTGTTTTTTGCATTGCGGTGTTATGGCAGTCATGGCGGTGGTATGTAAAAAAACGTACAATTTTGCTGTTACGCACATTTTCAGAGAATTTTACATATTTGTACGCCTTCACGCAGGTCGACTCTTCGATAGTGCGGTCGTTTTGAACAGGATGTTCAAATACGTATCTTACGTATCTTTTCCTTCATGCTCAAGCCTGCAGTCACAAAACTTACACATAAGAATCTTACGGTTCTCAACATGCAACCCTTAACTGATTCAAATTCCTTCGCTCTTAAACAGACTCGTTTTGGCCAATCTAGATTCTCAACGATCGCAAAGATAGCACAACGGCAAAGTAGGTAGTAACTTTCGTCTATAAGCCACGGGCAGTTTTCCATTAGATTGATGAAAACCAATCATCATTGAGAAGGCTTTGGTTAACAAGCCTTCTAATAAAACAGTTGACCATCTATAGAAAAAGAAATTGTACAAACCAATTCCGTGGGAAAAACATTCAAATAATTCCAAGCACAAAATTACCAATAAACTATCAAGGTACACCTCTGGACATTGAAAGCGTACCAGTAGAATTTCGGCTATGTCCTCAGAAAGGTTTGACTGAAAACAGCAAAGGCAGGCCAGGTACCAACCACGTGGATGAGCACATGGAGGGACTGTATGACATGCATAGAGGGTCCAAATCTCATAATGACAAACCAGTTTGCTTATCAGCAACTGCCTCGCTCCGTGAAATGAGAATAGACCAAGCTGATAGTTCGGTCCACTGTCGAGTTTTGTAATGGATTTCACGCAATAATATTGGCCTAAATGCCGTAATTTTTAAGCTAGAAGAAAGTTCAAAAAGCCTCTTGCACCTGGTCTGTACGAAACGCACATAAATGGCGTCACTTTTTCCGTACTTGCAAAAAAGTTGGTATTCACAATGTGAATAAATTTAAATTGCATAATTGCTTCTGATAATATCGCGTCACCACCGACTCGACTGAACGAGGTAACCACCGTAAAGCCACCGAAAAGGTAGGAGGGTATCGGTAATAACCATTAACTTGATGGAAAGATTACAGAAGCAATTACCATGAATATAATTGAATCTTAATATGGAAACATGTGTTTTCTTCAATATTAACAAAGTATTGATATATACGTATTCATAGCAAAACGAAGAAGCGATGGGTTTTTTATTTTATTTTCTAACTATAAAATTATGTGTTTTAGGCCAGTGCAGGAGTGTGGAATCTGATACAAAACTTGCCAGAGAACAAATTCACGAGTTTTGCGAGGCAGGCACTGATAATAAAACTGGTTTGACAAAACTAGATTGCGACCCATCAATAAACATGACATCCCCTGCCACCATGTGTTCATCCACGTGGTCGGTACCTGGCCTGCCTTTGCTCTTTTCAGACAAACCTTTCTGAGCACATAGCCGACATTCGACTAGCTCACTTACAAAGTCCAGAGCTGTACCTATATATATATCGTAGATTTGTGGAGCTAAATAAAAAGATTCAAGTCATCAGTTGGAAATAAATAATTAACAAAACTGTGAAAGTAAACGTTTTCTAATTCAACATTGAAATCGAAACAAGAGTATGTACAAAGGTCAATTGTTCGGGTAAGAAATTGGTTCGTGCGAGACAGGTATTCTCAGCGCGGCAGCATCAGCTTCTTGTGGAGGTAATTCTCCCGCTCCGTTTCCGGTACCTTGACCCATTCAAACCACGGAATCTGGGAACAGAAGGACAGAGATCTCATACTTATTTACTTATTTATTTCAATTTCTCTTACAATTGCAATGTTGAGTAGCGGCGGCAAGGAAAACATTGTCACAAACATTGTCACAAACATTGTCACAAACATTGTCACAAACATTGTCACAAACATTGTCAAAAACATTGTCACAAACATTGTCACAAACATTGTAACAAACATTGTCACAAACATGGTCAAAAACATTGTCACAAACATAGTCACAAACATTGTAACAAACATTGTCACAAACATTGTAACAAACATTGTCACAAACATTGTCACAAACATTGTCACAAACATTGTCACAAACATTGTCAAAAACATTGTCACAAACATTGTCACAAACATTGTCACAAACATTGTCACAAACATTGTCAAAAACATTGTCACAAACATTGTCACAAACATTGTAACAAACATTGTCACAAACATTGTCACAAACATTGTAACAAACATTGTCACAAAAATTGTCACAAACATTGTCACAAACATTGTCACAAACACTGTCACAAACATTGTCACAAACACTGTCACAAACATTGTCACAAACATTGTAACAAACATTGTCAAAAACATTGTCACAAACATTGTCACAAACATTGTCACAAACATTGTGACAAACATTGCAGGACAGACAGAGATACAACTTAGACTTTAGCTGGACATTGTTAACCCAGCAAACCAACGCTAGTCAAACGCCCACGAAACGGTTGTTAACCCAGAAAACCAACGCTAGTCAAACGCCCACGAAACGGTTGTTAACCCAGCAAACCAACGCTAGTCAAACGCCCACGAAACGGTTGTTAACCCAGCAAACCAACGCTAGTCAAACGCCCACGAAACGGTTGTTAACCCAGCAAACCAACGCTAGTCAAACGCCCACGAAACGGTTGTTAACCCAGCAAACCAACGCTAGTCAAACGCCCACGAAACGGTTGTTAACCCAGCAAACCAACGCTAGTCAAACGCCCACGAAACGGTTGTTAACCCAGCAAACCAACGCTAGTCAAACGCCCACGAAACGGTTGTTAACCCAGCAAACCAACGCTAGTCAAACGCCCACGAAACGGTTGTTAACCCAGCAAACCAACGCTAGTCAAACGCCCACGAAACGGTTGTTAACCCAGCAAACCAACGCTAGTCAAACGCCCACGAAACGGTTGTTAACCCAGCAAACCAACGCTAGTCAAACGCCCACGAAACGGTTGTTAACCCAGCAAACCAACGCTAGTCAAACGCCCACGAAACGGTTGTTTGAGGAAGATTTTACCCGGTGCATTGGTCTTCACTACAAAACTGAGTTCTTCAAAACTCAAAGCAAGAATTTGAAGAACTGTGGAAGTAAAATGCAAATACAGCTTCCACCGGGCCATCAACCAATGGCCTTGCTTTGACTGAAAGCCTGGCTGTTTCCAGCCATGTCCGTACTGACCAGGATAGGTTGATAGCCTGGCTGTTTCCAGCCATTTCCGTACTGACCACGATAGGTTGATAGCCTGGCTGTTTCCAGCCATGTCCGTACTGACCAGGATAGGTTGATAGCCTGGCTGTTTCCAGCCATGTCCGTACTGACCAGGATAGGTTGATAGCCTGGCTGTTTCCAGCCATTTCCGTACTGACCACGATAGGTTGATAGCCTGGCTGTTTCCTGCCATGTCCGTACTGACCAGGATAGGTTGATAGCCTGGCTGTTTCCTGCCATGTCCGTACAAACCACGATAGGTTGATAGCCTGGCTGTTTCCAGCCATGTCCGTACTGACCACGATAGGTTGATAGCCTGGCTGTTTCCTGCCATGTCCGTACAAACCACGATAGGTTGATAGCCTGGCTGTTTCCTGCCATGTCCGTACAAACCACGATAGGTTGATAGCCTGGCTGTTTCCAGCCATGTCCGTACTGACCACGATAGGTTGATAGCCGAGGCGTTTGATCTGCCGAAGCCTCGAAGCCAAAACGCCGACGGGAAGTTCCGTGTCTCGGATGTACGAGTTCCAGCCTGGAACGAAACGGGGCTCGGTGAGTTAAAGTCGGGGATTAGAGAAAAAGGTTCAGCTCTCGATTCCATTAGTTGTGCTCGAAGAGGGGGGAACGTGGGAACACAATTGCATCAAGATTTAGGAAAAAAAGGAATGTAGAATAAATGGAACGTTTAATGGAATAAATATTAAACTAGAGTAAAGATAGTAACTAGAGGGCTTGTCTATGTTGACTCAAGCCGAGGGCTCCTAGGCCCCCAGGCTATTTAGTATTTGCTATGCATCCAAAGACTCAAACACAATAATTTGATTAGAAAAAAACTATTTCAAACTGGGATTTGAATGCAAAATACAAGACTCACTGGATTCAACTGTAACACCGAATACGGTAACTGCCCACCTAATACAATGTCTCACTGGGAAACCAGTAAGACTTTTGTTTAGCATTCAAAACCAACCCAGTGTTGAAATGGTTGTGTTTAAAACTAGTGCTTAAGACAGGACAAGCAGACATGAGTCTTGGGAATCAGTGAGACTTTATTTAGCATTCAAAACCCAGTGTTGAAATGGTTGTGTTTGAAAACCAGTGCTAAAGACAGGACAAGCAGACACAAGTCCAAGGAATCAGTGAGACTTTATTTAGCATTCAAAACCCAGTGTTGAAATGGTTGTGTATAAAACTAGTGCTTAAGACAGGACAAGCAGACACAAGTCCAAGGAATCAGTGAGACTTTATTTAGCATTCAAAACCCAGTGATGAAATGGTTGTGTATAAAACTAGTGCTTAAGACAGGACAAGCAGACACGAGTCCAAGGAATCAGTGAGACTTTATTTAGCATTCAAAACCCAGTGTTGAAATGGTTGTGTTTAAAACTAGTGCTTAAGACAGGACAAGCAGACACAAGTCCAAGGAATCAGTGAGACTTTATTTAGCATTCAAAACCAACCCAGTGTTGAAATTGTTGTGTATAAAACTAGTGCTTAAGACAGGACAAGCAGACACGAGTCCAAGGAATCTACCAATCCCGCCTCGTGACCTTAGTTGGGGAAGGACCTATTGTAAAGATCTAGATCGCGCAATCGAGATCCTTTTTTAGTGATCTCAGAACTGATCGCGATCGTTTTGTATGCAAAGATCTTTTAGTTCGATCAGAGCTTTTTTCCATGATCTATTTAAAAAGATCATTTTAAAAGATCAAGATGGTTTACCAGTGCCTATTCAGGTGTGTTTCAGAAGTACTTCTATTCAATTCTTAAATATGGGATTTTAGCCAACAACATTAAACTTCCAATTGGAAGTTCCATTTCGGAACGAGCCCAAACATCGTCTATTATAGCGGTCCATTGCCGGAAAACAATTTATCATTTTTCAAAAACTTTTCGTAAAACAATCTTTCAACGAATTAGATCTTTCCGAAAAACGATCTTGCATTTACATTTGTAAAAATAAGATCGTAAACTACGATCTTTTAAAAAGATATTTATTTGATGACGATCTTGATCTTTTTAAAAGATCGACTACAAAACGATCTTGAATTTGAATTTATAAAAATAAGATCTTGAACTTTGATCTTTTTAAAAGATCTTTTTTGATGACGATCATGATCTTTTTAAAAGATCAACTTCAAAACGATCTTGAATTTGTGTTAGGTATAAAAATAAGATCGTGAACTACAATCTTTTTAAAAGATCTTTTTTGATGACGATCATGTTCTCTTTACAAGATCAACTTCAAAACGATCTTGAATTTGTGTTATAAAAATAAGATCGTCAACTTCGATCTTTTAAAAAGATCTTTTTTTGATGACGATCTCGATCGTTTTGAAAGATCGCCTTCACACCGCCCGTCCCCACGAGGCTCGTGACGCAGGTTCGGCTTCACACCGCTCGTCCCCACGAGGCTCGTGACGCAGGTTCGGCTTCACACCGCCCGTCCCCACGAGGCTCGTGACGCAGGTTCGGCTTCACACCGCTCGTCCCCACGAGGCTCGTGACGCAGGTTCGGCTTCACACCGCCCGTCCCCACGAGGCTCGTGACGCAGGTTCGGCTTCACACCGCCCGTCCCCACGAGGCTCGTGACGCAGGTTCGGCTTCACACCGCCCGTCCCCACGAGGCTCGTGACGCAGGTTCGGCTTCACACCGCCCGTCCCCACGAGGCTCGTGACGCAGGTTCGGCTTCACACCGCCCGTCCCCACGAGGCTCGTGACGCAGGTTCGGCTTCACACCGCCCGTCCCCACGAGGCTCGTGACGCAGGTTCGCCTTCACACCGCCCGTCCCCACGAGGCTCGTGACGCAGGTTCGGCTTCACACCGCCCGTCCCCACGAGGCTCGTGACGCAGGTTCGGCTTCACACCGCCCGTCCCCACGAGGCTCGTGACGCAGGTTCGGCTTCACACCGCCCGTCCCCACGAGGCTCGTGACGCAGGTTCGGCTTCACACCGCCCGTCCCCACGAGGCTCGTGACGCAGGTTCGGCTTCACACCGCCCGTCCCCACGAGGCTCGTGACGCAGGTTCGGCTTCACACCGCCCGTCCCCACGAGGCTCGTGACGCAGGTTCGGCTTCACACCGCCCGTCCCCACGAGGCTCGTGACGCAGGTTCGGCTTCACACCGCCCGTCCCCACGAGGCTCGTGACGCAGGTTCGGCTTCACACCGCCCGTCCCCACGAGGCTCGTGACGCAGGTTCGGCTTCACACCGCCCGTCCCCACGAGGCTCGTGACGCAGGTTCGGCTTCACACCGCCCGTCCCCACGAGGCTCGTGACGCAGGTTCGGCTTCACACCGCCCGTCCCCACGAGGCTCGTGACGCAGGTTCGGCTTCACACCGCCCGTCCCCACGAGGCTCGTGACGCAGGTTCGGCTTCACACCGCCCGTCCCCACGAGGCTCGTGACGCAGGTTCGGCTTCACACCGCCCGTCCCCACGAGGCTCGTGACGCAGGTTCGGCTTCACACCGCCCGTCCCCACGAGGCTCGTGACGCAGGTTCGGCTTCACACCGCCCGTCCCCACGAGGCTCGTGACGCAGGTTCGGCTTCACACCGCCCGTCCCCACGAGGCTCGTGACGCAGGTTCGGCTTCACACCGCCCGTCCCCACGAGGCTCGTGACGCAGGTTCGGCTTCACACCGCCCGTCCCCACGAGGCTCGTGACGCAGGTTCGGCTTCACACCGCCCGTCCCCACGAGGCTCGTGACGCAGGTTCGGCTTCACACCGCCCGTCCCCACGAGGCTCGTGACGCAGGTTCGGCTTCACACCGCCCGTCCCCACGAGGCTCGTGACGCAGGTTCGGCTCACCCGCCACGACGATGCAGCACCATCGCGCGGCCCCGCATTCCGGCGCGCGTCTGGCGATGCCCACGCCGGCGCCGAAGTCCGGCGCGATCGGCAGTGCCTTGCCGCTCGGGCCAACGGACACCACCAGGTCTGCAACGGACAAACGGACGAAGGGGATCCAGTCGGGCTCGGGGTGAAGGGGATCCAGTCGGGCTCGGGGTGAAGGGGATCCAGTCGGGCTCGGGGTGAAGGGGATCCAGTCGGGCTCGGGGTGAAGGGGACGGTTTCAAACTCTTACCCAAGGAGCACGAAAACCGTCTCCACGAACGTTCGGTAGACTTCGAAATGCCAACGGGGGATAACTTGCGTTCAACGTTCACATTCGCCAAATTTTCGATGAGTTTTTCGATTTCGATGAACACAAGTTAGCTCCCGTTGGCATTTCGAAGTCCACCGAACGTTCGCTGAACGTTTTTGTGCTACTTGGGGAAGGCCGTTCGTTTTCTTGTCTGCACATAGCTGATAGTATCCTTTGGGCATGTGGAATTCTTCTTAGTCATTTTCAACGATTTTGTTGAGAAAATGTATAGATAATTCCACAAGTTTTCTTGAAGTTTCAAAGTTTAAAGTTTAAACGTGTATATATAATATACACAACTTTTATTCCGTGTGCTCAATCTGATCTGTCAGTTAGCAATTTAAACTATATAGGTAACTTATTTGCAAAAAATAGTTTTGCACTAAACTCCATTTCACGTTAAGAGCGTTGCAAATGATTGGATTCACAAGCCACGTTGCGTGGCCAGGGGTCGGTGCAGAGGTTCACGCGGGAACTTCACACACCAACATTTATTAATGTACAAATCTGGGGAAAAAACCATAGACCGAGAGAGAATCAATTGACGTCGGATGGTAGTTTTCAATGCAAGTTAAGACACACATTTTCCACACGAGCTACGTTAAAAATGCCGTAAAAAATGCATTTTAGGCACTTTTTGAAAATGCACACCTCCGTCATTTTTGAAAGTATAATAACCTAACACACGCTCCGACATCCAACAACCCTCCAACTACACGTGTATTTTTGTCCAAAACTCTGTGTTAGTATTTGTGGCCAGGAGAAGTTCCCGCGTGAACCTCCGCGTACGACGAAAACACAAGCGTTTCGTTGCCTCTTAAGAAGGAGAGTGGATTTGCATCTTCCTTGAGGACCCACAGCTGCTAGACACGAGCTTAGGGTTTCAGAACTGCCCATATAGCCTTTTGTCCAGCTCAAGACATGGCGTGTGAGTTTTGAAACTCTTAGCTCGTGTCTAGCAGCAGTGGGTCCTCGAGGAAGATGCAAATCCATCTCACCTTCTCGACGTGAAATGGAGTGCAATCCAGACTGACAGAGACCAAGCCGGAACCCTTACCAGGTCTGGGGGAGTTGGGCAGAACGGTTCCCACGTGCAGGAACTGCTTGCCGTTGAGCAGCGATTCCAGGGAACGGATAACTTCCACCGTCAGGCGCTCCGTTGCGCTCAGGTTCCGCGTGCCTTCCGGCGGAGCGTACCACGTCGCAAAGTTCTGCGAGGACGGTACATTAACAGGGCAACTTTATCTCACAGGACATGGATTCACAAAGGGTTTTATCTCCTAATACCGTGCCACTAGTAACAATTCACAAAGGGTTTTATCTCCTAATACCGTGCCACTAGTAACAATTCACAAAGGGTTTTATCTCCTAATACCGTGCCACTAGTAACAATTCACAAAGGGTTTTGTCTCCTAATATCGCACTAACTTTATGACGAATATCAAGGTAATGAAAGAATGGCCACTAGTCCCAATTCACAAAGGGTTTTGTCTCCTAATATCGCACTAACTTTATGACGAATATCATGGTAATGAAAGAATGGCCACTAGTCCCAATTCACAAAGGGTTTTATCTCCTAATACCGTATTATCTTCATGACGAATATCAAGGTAATGAAAGAATGGCCACTAGTCCCAATTAACAAAGAATATTCAGCAGTCATAACAGCGCTATTCGGTATTAAATCTAATACCAGCCCGACTAGTATTAGTGAAGTAATGACCATCACATTTAAATTTTAATGTCTTATTTTCTGCAAGATTTTTGTTTGTCTGTTCACAAATAACATTTAATGTATATTTCGGAGTAGCATTATGATAATTTTTCAATATTCCAATGAATTATGAACAAATTTCACACTTTTTTCACACTTGAAACCTCTTTGACACTTCGCTCCCACAGCTCCAACTGACAGACGACAGAAGAACACCAGTCACACGGTAATTGAATAAATGCGCACTCTGCACTGATTGGCCTAAATTTCAAATGTCATGACAACACTTATGAGTTTGTGATGAAACTTAACACCACGCAAACATTTTGTTTATGAATTCTGAATAGCGCTAATACGGTAGTAAAGTTATGCCGTATTAAAAAGGTAATAGTAATACCGTATTATCTCTAATACGGTATTACAGTTATGCCGTATTAGTGAGGTAATAGTAGTACCGTATTATCTCTAATACGGTATTACAGTTATGCCGTATTAGAGAGGTAATAGAAGAACCGTATTATCTCTAATACGGTACTAAAGTTAAGCCGTATTAGAGAGGTAATAGTAACCCCGTATTATCTCTAATACGGTACTAAAGTTATGCCGTATTAGAGAGGTAATAGTAACACCGTATTAACTCTAATACGGTACTAAAGTTATGCCGTATTAGAGAGGTAATAGTAACACCGTATTAACTCTAATACGGTACTAAAGTTATGCCGTATTAGTGAGGTAATAGTAACACCGTATTATCTCTAATACGGTACTAAAGTTATGCCGTATTAGAGAGGTAATAGTAACACCGTATTAACTCTAATACGGTACTAAAGTTATGCCGTATTAGAGAGGTAATAGTAACACCGTATTAACTCTAATACGGTACTAAAGTTATGCCGTATTAGTGAGGTAATAGTAACACCGTATTAACTCAAATACGGTACTAAAGTTATGCCGTATAAGAGAGGTAATAGTAGTACCGTATTAACTCTAATACGGTACTAAAGTTACGCCGTATTAGAGGGGTAATAGTAACACCGTATTAACTCTAATACGGTACTAAGGTTATGCCGTATTAGAGAGGTAATAGTAGTACCGTATTATCTCTAATACGGTACTAAAGTTATGCCGTATTAGAGAGGTAATAGTAACACCGTATTATCTCTAATACGGTAAAAAAGTTATGCCGTATTAGAGAGGTAATAGTAACACCGTATTAACTCTAATACGGTACTAAAGTCATGCCGTATTAGAGAGGTAATAGTAACACCGTATTAACTCTAATACGGTACTAAAGTTATGCTGTATTAGAGAGGTAATAGTAACACCGTATTATCTCTAATACGGTACTAAAGTTATGCCGTATTAGAGAGGTAATAGTAACACCGTATTAACTCTAATACAGTTCTAAAGTTATGCCGTATTAGTGAGGTAATAGTAACACCGTATTAACTCTTATACGGTACTAAAGTTCTGCCGTATTAGTGAGGTAATAGTAACACCGTATTAACTCTATTACGGTACTAAAGTTATGCCGTATTAGAGAGGTAATAGTAACACCGTATTAACTCTAATACGGTACTAAAGTTATGCCGTATTAGAGAGGTAATAGTAACACCGTATTAACTCTATTACGGTACTAAAGTTATGCAGTATTCGAGAGGTAATAGTAACACCGTATTATATCTAATACGGTACTAAAGTTATGCCGTATTAGAGAGGTAAAAGTAACACCGTATTAACTCTAATACGGTACTAAAGTTATGCCGTATTAGAAAGGTAATAGTAACACCGTATTAACTCTAATACGGTATTAAAGTTATGCCGTATTAGAGAGGTAATAGTAACACCGTATTTACTCTAATACGGTACTTAAGTTATGCCGTATTAGAGAGGTAATAGTAACACCGTATTATCTCTAATACGGTACTAAAGTTATGCCGTATTAGAGAGGTAATAGTAATACTGTATTAACTCTAATACGGTACTAAAGTTATGCCGTATTAGAGAGGTAATAATAACACCGTATTAACTCTAATACGGTATTAAAGTTATGCCGTATTAGAGAGGTAATAGTAACACCGTATTTACTCTAATACGGTACTAAAGTTATGCCGTATTAGAGAGGTAATAGTAACACCGTATTAACTCTAATACGGTATTAAAGTTATGCCGTATTAGAGAGGTAATGGTAGCACCGTATTAACTCTAATACGGTACTAAAGTTATGCCGTCTTAGAGAGGTAATAGTAATACTGTATTAACTCTAATACGGTACTAAAGTTATGCCGTATTAGAGAGGAAATAGTAATACTGTATTAACTCTAATACGGTACTTAAGTTTTGCCGTATTAGAGAGGTAATAGTAACACCGTATTATCTCTAATACGGTACTAAAGTTATGCCGTATTAGAGAGGTAATAGTAATACTGTATTAACTCTAATACGGTACTAAAGTTATGCCGTATTAGAGAGGTAATAGTAGCACCGTATTAACTCTAATACGGTACTAAAGTTATGCCGTCTTAGAGAGGTAATAGTAATACTGTATTAACTCTAATACGGTACTAAAGTTATGCTGTATTAGAGAGGAAATAGTAATACTGTATTAACTCTAATACGGTACTTAAGTTATGCCGTATTAGAGAGGTAATAGTAACACCGTATTACATCTAATACGGTACTAAAGTTATGCCGTATTAGAGAGGTAATAGTAATACTGTATTAACTCTAATACGGTACTAAAGTTATGCCGTATTAGAGAGGTAATAGTAGCACCGTATTAACTCTAATACGGTACTAAAGTTATGCCGTCTTAGAGAGGTAATAGTAATACTGTATTAACTCTAATACGGTACTAAAGTTATGCCGTATTAGAGAGGAAATAGTAATACTTTATTAACTCTAATACGGTACTTAAGTTATGCCGTATTAGAGAGGTAATAGTAACACCGTATTATCTCTAATACGGTACTAAAGTTATGCCGTATTAGAGAGGTAATAGTAACACCGTATTAACTCTAATACGGTACTAAAGTTATGCCGTATTAGTGAGGTAATAGTAACACCGTATTATCTCTAATACGGTACTTAAGTTATGCCGTATTAGAGAGGTAATAGTAGTACCGTATTAACTCTAATACGGTACTAAAGTTATGCCGTATTAGAGAGGTAATAGTAACACCGTATTATCTCTAATACGGTACTAAAGTTATGCCGTATTAGAGAGGTAATAGTAACACCGTATTAACTCTAATACGGTACTAAAGTTATGCCGTATTAGTGAGGTAATAGTAACACCGTATTATCTCTAATACGGTACTAAATTTACGCCGTATTAGAGGGGTAATAGTAACACCGTATTAACTCTAATACGGTACTAAAGTTATGCCGTTTTAGAGAGGTAATAGTAACACCGTATTATCTCTAATACGGTACTAAAGTTATGCCGTATTAAAGAGGTAATAGTAACACCGTATTAACTCTAATACAGTTCTAAAGTTATGCCGTATTAAAGAGGTAATAGTAACACCGTATTAACTCTAATACAGTTCTAAAGTTATGCCGTACTAGAAAGGTAATAGTAACACCGTATTAACTCTAATACGGTACTAAAGTTATGCCGTATTAGAGAGGTAATAGTAATACTGTATTAACTCTAATACGGTACTAAAGTTATGCCGTATTAGAGAGGTAATAGTAGCACCGTATTAACTCTAATACGGTACTAAAGTTATGCCGTCTTAGAGAGGTAATAGTAATACTGTATTAACTCTAATACGGTACTAAAGTTATGCCGTATTAGAGAGGAAATAGTAATACTGTATTAACTCTAATACGGTACTAAAGTTATGCCGTATTAGAGAGGTAATAGTAACACCGTATTATCTCTAATACGGTACTAAAGTTATGCCGTATTAGAGAGGTAATAGTAACACCGTATTAACTCTAATACGGTACTAAAGTTATGCCGTATTAGTGAGGTAATAGTAACACCGTATTATCTCTAATACGGTACTAAAGTTATGCCGTATTAGAGAGGTAATAGTAGTACCGTATTAACTATAGAACGGTACTAAAGTTATGCCGTATTAGAGAGGTAATAGTAACACCGTATTAACTCTAATACGGTACTAAAGTTATGCCGTATTAGTGAGGTAATAGTAACACCGTATTACCTCTAATACGGTACTAAAGTTATGCCGTATAAGAGAGGTAATAGTAGTACCGTATTAACTCTAATACGGTACTAAAGTTATGCCGTATTAGAGAGGTAATAGTAACACCGTATTATCTCTAATACGGTACTAAAGTTATGCCGTATTAGAGAGGTAATAGTAACACCGTATTAACTCTAATACGGTACTAAAGTTATGCCGTATTAGTGAGGTAATAGTAACACCGTATTATCTCTAATACGGTACTAAATTTACGCCGTATTAGAGGGGTAATAGTAACACCGTATTAACTCTAATACGGTACTAAAGTTATGCCGTATTAGAGAGGTAATAGTAACACCGTATTATCTCTAATACGGTACTAAAGTTATGCCGTATTAAAGAGGTAATAGTAACACCGTATTAACTCTAATACAGTTCTAAAGTTATGCCGTATTAAAGAGGTAATAGTAACACCGTATTAACTCTAATACAGTTCTAAAGTTATGCCGTATTAGAGAGGTAATAGTAACACCGTATTAACTCTAATACGGTACTAAAGTTATGCCGTATTAGAGAGGTAATAGTAATACTGTATTAACTCTAATACGGTACGCAAGTTATGCCGTATTAGAGAGGTAATAGTAGCACCGTATTAACTCTAATACGGTACTAAAGTTATGCCGTCTTAGAGAGGTAATAGTAATACTGTATTAACTCTAATACGGTACTAAAGTTATGCCGTATTAGAGAGGAAATAGTAATACTGTATTAACTCTAATACGGTACTAAAGTTATGCCGTATTAGAGAGGTAATAGTAACACCGTATTATCTCTAATACGGTACTAAAGTTATGCCGTATTAGAGAGGTAATAGTAACACCGTATTAACTCTAATACGGTACTAAAGTTATGCCGTATTAGTGAGGTAATAGTAACACCGTATTATCTCTAATACGGTACTAAAGTTATGCCGTTTTAGAGAGGTAATAGTAGTACCGTATTAACTCTAATACGGTACTAAAGTTATGCCGTATTAGAGAGGTAATAATAACACCGTATTAACTCTAATACGGTATTAAAGTTATGCCGTATTAGAGAGGTAATAGTAACACCGTATTTACTCTAATACGGTACTAAAGTTATGCCGTATTAGAGAGGTAATAGTAACACCGTATTAACTCTAATACGGTATTAAAGTTATGCCGTATTAGAGAGGTAATGGTAGCACCGTATTAACTCTAATACGGTACTAAAGTTATGCCGTCTTAGAGAGGTAATAGTAATACTGTATTAACTCTAATACGGTACTAAAGTTATGCCGTATTAGAGAGGAAATAGTAATACTGTATTAACTCTAATACGGTACTTAAGTTTTGCCGTATTAGAGAGGTAATAGTAACACCGTATTATCTCTAATACGGTACTAAAGTTATGCCGTATTAGAGAGGTAATAGTAATACTGTATTAACTCTAATACGGTACTAAAGTTATGCCGTATTAGAGAGGTAATAGTAGCACCGTATTAACTCTAATACGGTACTAAAGTTATGCCGTCTTAGAGAGGTAATAGTAATACTGTATTAACTCTAATACGGTACTAAAGTTATGCTGTATTAGAGAGGAAATAGTAATACTGTATTAACTCTAATACGGTACTTAAGTTATGCCGTATTAGAGAGGTAATAGTAACACCGTATTACATCTAATACGGTACTAAAGTTATGCCGTATTAGAGAGGTAATAGTAATACTGTATTAACTCTAATACGGTACTAAAGTTATGCCGTATTAGAGAGGTAATAGTAGCACCGTATTAACTCTAATACGGTACTAAAGTTATGCCGTCTTAGAGAGGTAATAGTAATACTGTATTAACTCTAATACGGTACTAAAGTTATGCCGTATTAGAGAGGAAATAGTAATACTTTATTAACTCTAATACGGTACTTAAGTTATGCCGTATTAGAGAGGTAATAGTAACACCGTATTATCTCTAATACGGTACTAAAGTTATGCCGTATTAGAGAGGTAATAGTAACACCGTATTAACTCTAATACGGTACTAAAGTTATGCCGTATTAGTGAGGTAATAGTAACACCGTATTATCTCTAATACGGTACTTAAGTTATGCCGTATTAGAGAGGTAATAGTAGTACCGTATTAACTCTAATACGGTACTAAAGTTATGCCGTATTAGAGAGGTAATAGTAACACCGTATTATCTCTAATACGGTACTAAAGTTATGCCGTATTAGAGAGGTAATAGTAACACCGTATTAACTCTAATACGGTACTAAAGTTATGCCGTATTAGTGAGGTAATAGTAACACCGTATTATCTCTAATACGGTACTAAATTTACGCCGTATTAGAGGGGTAATAGTAACACCGTATTAACTCTAATACGGTACTAAAGTTATGCCGTTTTAGAGAGGTAATAGTAACACCGTATTATCTCTAATACGGTACTAAAGTTATGCCGTATTAAAGAGGTAATAGTAACACCGTATTAACTCTAATACAGTTCTAAAGTTATGCCGTATTAAAGAGGTAATAGTAACACCGTATTAACTCTAATACAGTTCTAAAGTTATGCCGTACTAGAAAGGTAATAGTAACACCGTATTAACTCTAATACGGTACTAAAGTTATGCCGTATTAGAGAGGTAATAGTAATACTGTATTAACTCTAATACGGTACTAAAGTTATGCCGTATTAGAGAGGTAATAGTAGCACCGTATTAACTCTAATACGGTACTAAAGTTATGCCGTCTTAGAGAGGTAATAGTAATACTGTATTAACTCTAATACGGTACTAAAGTTATGCCGTATTAGAGAGGAAATAGTAATACTGTATTAACTCTAATACGGTACTAAAGTTATGCCGTATTAGAGAGGTAATAGTAACACCGTATTATCTCTAATACGGTACTAAAGTTATGCCGTATTAGAGAGGTAATAGTAACACCGTATTAACTCTAATACGGTACTAAAGTTATGCCGTATTAGTGAGGTAATAGTAACACCGTATTATCTCTAATACGGTACTAAAGTTATGCCGTATTAGAGAGGTAATAGTAGTACCGTATTAACTATAGAACGGTACTAAAGTTATGCCGTATTAGAGAGGTAATAGTAACACCGTATTAACTCTAATACGGTACTAAAGTTATGCCGTATTAGTGAGGTAATAGTAACACCGTATTACCTCTAATACGGTACTAAAGTTATGCCGTATAAGAGAGGTAATAGTAGTACCGTATTAACTCTAATACGGTACTAAAGTTATGCCGTATTAGAGAGGTTATAGTAACACCGTATTATCTCTAATACGGTACTAAAGTTATGCCGTATTAGAGAGGTAATAGTAACACCGTATTAACTCTAATACGGTACTAAAGTTATGCCGTATTAGTGAGGTAATAGTAACACCGTATTATCTCTAATACGGTACTAAATTTACGCCGTATTAGAGGGGTAATAGTAACACCGTATTAACTCTAATACGGTACTAAAGTTATGCCGTATTAGAGAGGTAATAGTAACACCGTATTATCTCTAATACGGTACTAAAGTTATGCCGTATTAAAGAGGTAATAGTAACACCGTATTAACTCTAATACAGTTCTAAAGTTATGCCGTATTAAAGAGGTAATAGTAACACCGTATTAACTCTAATACAGTTCTAAAGTTATGCCGTATTAGAAAGGTAATAGTAACACCGTATTAACTCTAATACGGTACTAAAGTTATGCCGTATTAGAGAGGTAATAGTAATACTGTATTAACTCTAATACGGTACGCAAGTTATGCCGTATTAGAGAGGTAATAGTAGCACCGTATTAACTCTAATACGGTACTAAAGTTATGCCGTCTTAGAGAGGTAATAGTAATACTGTATTAACTCTAATACGGTACTAAAGTTATGCCGTATTAGAGAGGAAATAGTAATACTGTATTAACTCTAATACGGTACTAAAGTTATGCCGTATTAGAGAGGTAATAGTAACACCGTATTATCTCTAATACGGTACTAAAGTTATGCCGTATTAGAGAGGTAATAGTAACACCGTATTAACTCTAATACGGTACTAAAGTTATGCCGTATTAGTGAGGTAATAGTAACACCGTATTATCTCTAATACGGTACTAAAGTTATGCCGTTTTAGAGAGGTAATAGTAGTACCGTATTAACTCTAATACGGTACTAAAGTTATGCCGTATTAGAGAGGTAATAGTAACACCGTATTATCTCTAATACGGTACTAAAGTTATGCCGTATTAGAGAGGTAATAGTAACACCGTATTAACTCTAATACGGTACTAAAGTTATTCCGTATTAGAGAGGTAATAGTAACACCGTATTATCTCTAATACGGTACTAAAGTTATGCCGTATTAAAGAGGTAATAGTAACACCGTATTAACTCTAATACAGTTCTAAAGTTATGCCGTATTAAAGAGGTAATAGTAACACCGTATTATCTCTAATACGGTACTAAAGTTATGCCGTATTAGAGAGGTAATAGTAACACCGTATTAACTCTAATACGGTACTAAAGTTATGCCGTATTAGTGAGGTAATAGTAACACCGTATTATCTCTAATACGGTACTTAAGTTATGCCGTATTAGAGAGGTAATAGTAGTACCGTATTAACTCTAATACGGTACTAAAGTTATGCCGTATTAGAGAGGTAATAGTAACACCGTATTATCTCTAATACGGTACTAAAGTTATGCCGTATTAGAGAGGTAATAGTAACACCGTATTAACTCTAATACGGTACTAAAGTTATGCCGTATTAGTGAGGTAATAGTAACACCGTATTATCTCTAATACGGTACTAAATTTACGCCGTATTAGAGGGGTAATAGTAACACCGTATTAACTCTAATACGGTACTAAAGTTATGCCGTATTAGAGAGGTAATAGTAACACCGTATTATCTCTAATACGGTACTAAAGTTATGCCGTATTAAAGAGGTAATAGTAACACCGTATTAACTCTAATACAGTTCTAAAGTTATGCCGTATTAAAGAGGTAATAGTAACACCGTATTAACTCTAATACAGTTCTAAAGTTATGCCGTATTAGAAAGGTAATAGTAACACCGTATTAACTCTAATACGGTACTAAAGTTATGCCGTATTAGAGAGGTAATAGTAATACTGTATTAACTCTAATACGGTACTAAAGTTATGCCGTATTAGAGAGGTAATAGTAGCACCGTATTAACTCTAATACGGTACTAAAGTTATGCCGTCTTAGAGAGGTAATAGTAATACTGTATTAACTCTAATACGGTACTAAAGTTATGCCGTATTAGAGAGGAAATAGTAATACTGTATTAACTCTAATACGGTACTAAAGTTATGCCGTATTAGAGAGGTAATAGTAACACCGTATTATCTCTAATACGGTACTAAAGTTATGCCGTATTAGAGAGGTAATAGTAACACCGTATTAACTCTAATACGGTACTAAAGTTATGCCGTATTAGTGAGGTAATAGTAACACCGTATTATCTCTAATACGGTACTAAAGTTATGCCGTATTAGAGCGGTAATAGTAGTACCGTATTAACTATAGAACGGTACTAAAGTTATGCCGTATTAGAGAGGTAATAGTAACACCGTATTAACTCTAATACGGTACTAAAGTTATGCCGTATTAGTGAGGTAATAGTAACACCGTATTACCTCTAATACGGTACTAAAGTTATGCCGTATTAGAGAGGTAATAGTAGTACCGTATTAACTCTAATACGGTACTAAAGTTATGCCGTATTAGAGAGGTTATAGTAACACCGTATTATCTCTAATACGGTACTAAAGTTATGCCGTATTAGAGAGGTAATAGTAACACCGTATTAACTCTAATACGGTACTAAAGTTATGCCGTATTAGTGAGGTAATAGTAACACCGTATTATCTCTAATACGGTACTAAATTTACGCCGTATTAGAGGGGTAATAGTAACACCGTATTAACTCTAATACGGTACTAAAGTTATGCCGTATTAGAGAGGTAATAGTAACACCGTATTATCTCTAATACGGTACTAAAGTTATGCCGTATTAAAGTGGTAATAGTAACACCGTATTAACTCTAATACAGTTCTAAAGTTATGCCGTATTAAAGAGGTAATAGTAACACCGTATTAACTCTAATACAGTTCTAAAGTTATGCCGTATTAGAAAGGTAATAGTAACACCGTATTAACTCTAATACGGTACTAAAGTTATGCCGTATTAGAGAGGTAATAGTAATACTGTATTAACTCTAATACGGTACGCAAGTTATGCCGTATTAGAGAGGTAATAGTAGCACCGTATTAACTCTAATACGGTACTAAAGTTATGCCGTCTTAGAGAGGTAATAGTAATACTGTATTAACTCTAATACGGTACTAAAGTTATGCCGTATTAGAGAGGAAATAGTAATACTGTATTAACTCTAATACGGTACTAAAGTTATGCCGTATTAGAGAGGTAATAGTAACACCGTATTATCTCTAATACGGTACTAAAGTTATGCCGTATTAGAGAGGTAATAGTAACACCGTATTAACTCTAATACGGTACTAAAGTTATGCCGTATTAGTGAGGTAATAGTAACACCGTATTATCTCTAATACGGTACTAAAGTTATGCCGTTTTAGAGAGGTAATAGTAGTACCGTATTAACTCTAATACGGTACTAAAGTTATGCCGTATTAGAGAGGTAATAGTAACACCGTATTATCTCTAATACGGTACTAAAGTTATGCCGTATTAGAGAGGTAATAGTAACACCGTATTAACTCTAATACGGTACTAAAGTTATTCCGTATTAGAGAGGTAATAGTAACACCGTATTATCTCTAATACGGTACTAAAGTTATGCCGTATTAAAGAGGTAATAGTAACACCGTATTAACTCTAATACAGTTCTAAAGTTATGCCGTATTAAAGAGGTAATAGTAACACCGTATTAACTCTAATACAGTTCTAAAGTTATGCCGTATTAGAAAGGTAATAGTAACACCGTATTAACTCTAATACGGTACTAAAGTTATGCCGTATTAGAGAGGTAATAGTAGTACCGTATTAGAGTTAATACGGTATTAAAGTTAAGACTCTTTGTGAATCCGGGCCCTGGGCCCTGGTGGACAATGTTTAGTGCCAGCACCGGGATCATTCGCGGCACCCTTACACCGATAGCTGGAAGCCAGTCACTGCCGAAAGCTTGGAGTGGATTGAGGCCGAGGGTGGTTGGGTGTTGTACGGGGTATCCCTAAATCGCTATAAGTTGGTACGAAAACAGCCTTCGTGTGTAGCCCTCTGTGACCTCATCGAGGACTCAGGGATTGGTTTTACGGCCGTAATCAACTTCCCTAGCAGCGTTTTGCTGCTAACTTTTAGCAGGGACATTATACAGCAATCACTTTGCAATTAACTAGGTGTATTGCTATTACAATTTTGACATTTCATTTTAAAATTGGAAAGATTCTAGACAAAATTACTTTTGGTGGATTAAAATGTTAGTGGGTAAATTCCGTTGCTTCTATTTGGAAGACCACAGCTCCAGGGCAGATCACCCTAGTGGGCAAATAATGCAATGCTTGACTAATGGCAATTATTTGCCCTCTACAATTCATCACGCGATGAGGTGCACATTTCAACTTCTGCCAGATTGGTATGAAATTAGGACTGACCTTGACCAGTCCCTGGCGTGTTTTCTCCTGCAGTCGATTACCGCGGTAACCGGGTCTCTCCACTTCGACGGCGACATCCAAAAGCAGGGCGTCCCTAGCGAGCTTGGAGCAGTGCGCGCCTGGAACGAAGCAGACAAAGTCGTGGGTCGATTCGAGTTTGGAGTCGGATCCGTCCCTAGCGAGCATTTGACGGAAAGCATTTGTCTCACTGGTTTCCTGACTTTTTGTTACATGTATAGGTACTAGGGCTTCGCAAACGCATTTTGTGTTGCGTTGAAGATGAGCGTAGGTAGCGGTTTGTATACAGCGGATAAAAAGGTGGAGGCCAAAGGCCTATGAAAACCATTGAGCACCAAGCCAGACCATTGCCCTCTCAAAAACTCTGATCACTCCAAAATTTAGATGATTATGACCTTCCTTTGTTTCTCTCTAAACCTGTCAGATAGCCAAAATGTGCTTATTTTGAGCTAATTGAGTAATTTGAACATATATATACATGAATGTGAATTACGCCTGTGGATTCTTATTATTAGGGATAGGTATATAATGCGAACTTACTTCAATTACTTCCATAAATGAGAATTACTTATTTAAGATATATCTGTCAAATCATTGCCTTGGACAAACTTGAAGTCAACAAAGCAGTTGGTCACCAAGGTGACGAAGGAAATTGATTCAGGCGTCAAAATGTACCGAAAATCACGAAAAAACACAACAAAAATGCTAATAAAAACCAATTGGAAAAACCTACCGACCTACGATTTGCAGGCACGGTAAATATTTATAAGGTCAACATGTTAAGAAGTTTTGGTGAAGTTATGTTAAGAACTTTGAAATTTACAGAAATACAAAATTGTGAAAAAAACGAAATATTTCGTAAAAATTGATTTCTTAAAAATATTCTGAGCCGATCTTTTCCAAAAACGCAGGGGGTCTAAGTTGAGAACAGATGAAGGTACTCAGAAATTTTCATTCAAATCGGTTCGGGCGTTTGGTCTGTAGAGCGCGCACAAACACAAACAACAAAAAAACAATCATACACAAGTGACTTTTTTTTGGGGGTAGTGAAATTGAAGATTTCGCTCCGCTCATCAATTACTAGGGCTTCGCGAACGCATTTGTGTTGCGTTGAAGATGAGCGTAGGTAGCGGTTTGTGTATAGCGGATTAAAAGGTGCAGGCAGCAGTCACAAGAAAACCATGGAGCACCAAACCTGACCATTGCCTTCTCGAAAATTCTGATCACTTGAAAATGTATACGGATTCTGACGTTCCTTTGTTTCTCTTCGAGGTCAACAAAGCTGGTAACCAAGGAAACGAAGGAAACCGGACTCGCATTGAATCAGCCGTCAAATCACGAAAAAAACACCACAAAAATGCTAATAAAAACCACTTGGAAAAACCTACCAAACTAAGATATGCAGGCATGATAAATATGAATAAGGTCAACATGTTTAGAAGTTTTGGTGAAGTTATGTAAAGAACTTTAAAATTTACAGGGGTTCAAAATTCTGAAAAAATCGAAAAATTTCGTAAAAATTGATTTAAATAAAAAATTTACAAAACCGATCTTTTCCAAAAACGCAGGGGGTCTAAGTTGAGAACAGATGAAGGTACTCAGAAATTTTCATCCATATCGGTTCAGGCGTTTGGTCTGTAGAGCGCGCACAAACACACAAAAAAAAAATAAAACATACACAAGTGAATTTTTTCTGGGGTAAGTGAAATTGAAATCGTGCGATAGAGATCGTGCGATAGAGATCGTGCGATAGAGATCGTGCGATCGTGCGATAGAGATCGTGCGATAGAGATCGTGCGATAGAGATCGTGCGATAGAGATCGTGCGATAGAGATCGTGCGATAGAGATCGTGCGATAGAGATCGTGCGATAGAGATCGTGCGATAGAGATCGTGCGATCGTGCGATAGAGATCGTGCGATCGTGCGATAGAGATCGTGCGATCGTGCGATAGAGATCGTGCGATCGTGCGATAGAGATCGTGCGATCGTGCGATAGAGATCGTGCGATCGTGCGATAGAGATCGTGCGATCGTGCGATAGAGATCCTTTTCGAGTGATCTTAGAAATGATTGCAATCATGTTTAAAATGTGATATTTTAATTTGATCGAGATCTTCTTTCCACGATTTTATAAAAAGATTATTTTAAAGGATCAATATCGTTTCCCAATGCGTGAACCGATTTGATCAAAAGCACGTGTATTAAATTCTGTGTCATTTTAATATGGGATTGCAGCCAACAACATTACTTCAAAATTTGACGGTTTATTCTGGGACAAGGCGAAACAGAGACAATGAATCTTCGATTAGTGGTCCATAATCGGACAAACATGGACCATTATCCCAGGGCCGCGATTCACTAACTCTCCATAAAAGCCGCGGCTTTCAAAGACGCGGCAGCCAAACCCAATCCCAAAGCCGCAGACTTCAAAGCCGCAGTATTTGGTATTCACTAACTCTCCATAAAAGCCGCGGCTTTCAAAGACGCGGCAGCCAAACCCAATCCCAAAGCCGCAGACTTCAAAGCCGCAGTATTTGGTATTCACTAACTCTCCATAAAAGCCACGGCTTTCAAAGACGCGGCAGCCAAACCCAATCCCAAAGCCGCAGACTTCAAAGCCGCAGTATTTGGTATTCACTAACTCTCCATAAAAGCCGCGGCTTTCAAAGACGCGGCAGCCAAACCCAATCCCAAAGCCGCAGACTTCAAAGCCGTAATATTTGGTATTCACTAACTCTCCCTAAAAGCCACGGCTTTCAAAGACGCGGCAGCCAAACCCAATCCCAAAGCCGCAGACTTCAAAGCCGCTATATTTGGTAGTCACTAACTCTCCATAAAAGCCACGGCTTTCAAAGACGCGGCAGCCAAACCCAATCCCAAAGCCGCAGACTTCAAAGCCGCAGTATTTGGTATTCACTAACTCTCCATAAAAGCCGCGGCTTTCAAAGACGCGGCAGCCAAACCCAATCCCAAAGCCGCAGACTTCAAAGCCGCAGTATTTGGTATTCACTAACTCTCCATAAAAGCCACGGCTTTCAAAGACGCGGCAGCCAAACCCAATCCCAAAGCCGCAGACTTCAAAGCCGCAGTATTTGGTATTCACTAACTCTCCATAAAAGCCGCGGCTTTCAAAGACGCGGCAGCCAAACCCAATCCCAAAGCCGCAGACTTCAAAGCCGCAGTATTTGGTATTCACTAACTCTCCATAAAAGCCGCGGCTTTCAAAGACGCGGCAGCCAAACCCAATCCCAAAGCCGCAGACTTCAAAGCCGCAGTATTTGGTATTCACTAACTCTCCATAAAAGCCACGGCTTTCAAAGACGCGGCAGCCAAACCCAATCCCAAAGCCGCAGACTTCAAAGCCGCAGTATTTGGTATTCACTAACTCTCCATAAAAGCCACGGCTTTCAAAGACGCGGCAGCCAAACCCAATCCCAAAGCCGCAGACTTCAAAGCCGCAGTATTTGGTATTCACTAACTCTCCATAAAAGCCACGGCTTTCAAAGACGCGGCAGCCAAACCCAATCCCAAAGCCGCAGACTTCAAAGCCGCAGTATTTGGTATTCACTAACTCTCCATAAAAGCCACGGCTTTCAAAGACGCGGCAGCCAAACCCAATCCCAAAGCCGCAGACTTCAAAGCCGCAGTATTTGGTATTCACTAACTCTCCATAAAAGCCACGGCTTTCAAAGACGCGGCAGCCAAACCCAATCCCAAAGCCGCAGACTTCAAAGCCGTAATATTTGGTATTCACTAACTGCGCGGCAATGGACACGGACGGAGATTTGGGAAACACGCGCGAAGGAGGGGAAATCAGAGGCGATGAGAAAATGCACCTGAAAATAGCGCACTAATTTAATTGTTTTGACTTATGACATAGATTTGGAGTTAAAATTCACGGAAAGAATTAACTTTAGTTTCGGCAGTCTTTTTTTCAGTTAATTTCGTTAGTTAATGATATTTGTACATAGGTTTTTATACTTAATTAGTTATATATCAGGTTTATTTTTAGTTGTAAATTAGTTCTTATTAGGTATTAGCAGTAGGTACAGCATACTCTGGGACCTCTAAAAGCGTGCAGCTGAGTGAGGGCCAACAAGAGGCATTGCTAAGGTACTAGGGCTTCGCAAACGCAATTTGTGTTGCGTTGAAGATGAGCGTAGGTAGCGGTTTGTGTATAGCGGATTAAAAGGTTCAGGCAGCAGTCACAAGAAAACCATGGAGCACCAAACCTGACCATTGCCTTCTCGAAAATTCTGATCACTTGAAAATGTATGCGGATTCTGACGTTCCTTTGTTTCTCTTCGAGGTCAGCAAAGCTGGTAACCAAGGAAATGAAGGAAACCGGACTCGTATTGAATCAGCCGTCAAATCACGAGAAAAACACCACAAAAATGCTAATAAAAACCAATTGGAAAAACCTACCGAACTAAGATTCTTGAGAAGGGGGGTCCAAGCTGATGGGGTCCCATCAGGTGGGCCCCCCTTCTCAAGAAACTTGTGGAAAACCAAAGAAAAGCACCAACAACTTTACATCAAGAGATATCACAGGAACCACAAGAAAATTATACTACCAGAACCAGACACCAACAAGAACCTGAAACCAAAAGAGTGACAAGATCAAGGAACAGACGTTTCCAATAACCCTGCTTTCAGGTTTCCATTTGCTTTGTATCACATTTTCTTTTTCCATGAGGCTTCAGTTTTATAACATTTCGTTTTTGTCTACTGTTTTATAGAAAATCATTTTTCTGTACATTGGTTGCACTTGTGCCTTGATAAAGCCAAGAGGAGACTTGGCGAAACGTTGGCTATATAAATAAAAAATATATAACTATAAACTTCGTAGCATTAACCGTTTAAAATGAATCCAAAATATATATATATATATATATATATATAGGTATATATATATATATATATATATATACATGTCGTAATACGTCGTATATAACCCTACTTTGTCCGAATCCACAACTAGTTCGGCCCGGATTTGAAAGCTGCCGTCGGAAGTGTCTGCCGCGGCTTTCGGAGGCAAAAATATTTGTTGAATACCAACGTTTCAGAAAGCCGCCGTCGGAAGTGTCTGCCGCGGCTTTCGGAGGCAAAAATATTTGTTGAATACCAACGTTTCAGAAAGCCGCCGTCGGAAGTGTCTGCCGCGGCTTTCGGAGGCAAAAATATTTGTTGAATACCAACGTTTCAGAAAGCCGCCGTCGGAAGTGTCTGCCGCGGCTTTCGGAGGCAAAAATATTTGTTGAATACCAACGTTTCAGAAAGCCGCCGTCGGAAGTGTCTGCCGCGGCTTTCGGAGGCAAAAATATTTGTTGAATACCAACGTTTCAGAAAGCCGCCGTCGGAAGTGTCTGCCGCGGCTTTCGGAGGCAAAAATATTTGTTGAATACCAACGTTTCAGAAAGCCGCCGTCGGAAGTGTCTGCCGCGGCTTTCGGAGGCAAAAATATTTGTTGAATACCAACGTTTCAGAAAGCCGCCGTCGGAAGTGTCTGCCGCGGCTTTCGGAGGCAAAAATATTTGTTGAATACCAACGTTTCAGAAAGCCGCCGTCGGAAGTGTCTGCCGCGGCTTTCGGAGGCAAAAATATTTGTTGAATACCAACGTTTCAGAAAGCCGCCGTCGGAAGTGTCTGCCGCGGCTTTCGGAGGCAAAAATATTTGTTGAATACCAACGTTTCAGAAAGCCGCCGTCGGAAGTGTCTGCCGCGGCTTTCGGAGGCAAAAATATTTGTTGAATACCAACGTTTCAGAAAGCCGCCGTCGGAAGTGTCTGCCGCGGCTTTCGGAGGCAAAAAGTAATTGAATCTCTGCCCTGTTCTTTTCTGAGAACGATTTTTTAAACGAATTTGATCTTTTTATAAAACGACCTTGAATTTGAATTTATAAAAAAAAGGATCACAAACTTTTAACTTGTTTAAAGATCTGTTTAGTGATGACTGTCTTGATCATTCTAAAAAGGTCGCCATCACGACGACCTTCCCCGAGTGCGCCCGTCTCAGTCTCACCGTACGTGGCCGCAATGAACTCCTTGTCCAGCACGGCGCTGGTGAGGTCCTCGGCGAAGATGTTCTTGAGCGCCAAGTACTGCAAGGTGGCCACCAGACACCGAGGGTGCTTCCTGATCTCGACCAACCGCGAGGGCTTGGTCAGCTCGTCAACGATGCTGAGGAAGACGCAGGGTGTCGTCTTCGGGTCCAGGTTGAACAGGGTGAGCGCAAACGTCAGGCGCTCTATGTCTTTCAGGCGCAGCTCCGAGATGCAGGTCACTCTGGAACGAGAGGGAATCGCTGTCGGGATTATCGTCACCTTCATTAGTACCTATTACATTTCTTAGACTCATGTCTTCTTTATCCTATCTTTAGCACTATTTCTAACTGGGATTTGAATGCTAAATAAAAGTCTCACTGGTTTCATAATATGCTAGAATTTACTATTTCAAGGGTGATGGCTCGACTGACGTTAAAAACGTGAACAAAAGAACCAATAGTTGTTTTTTAATCTAGGCTTCCTAAATTCTAATGATCCTGTCATGGTCCAATAATTGATGAGCGGAGCGAAATCTTCAATTTCACTAGGTACCCCAGAAAAAAGTCACTTGTGTATGTTTTTTTTGTTTTTTTTTGTGTGTTTGTGCGCGCTCTACAGACCAAACGCCTGAACCGACATGGATGAAAATTTCTGAGTTTTTTCTGAGAAAAAATTTCTGAGAATTTCTGAGAAAATTTCTGAGAGAACCTCTGTTCTCAACTTTTTTTTTTGTGTGTTTTTTTGCGTGTTTGTGCGTGCTCTACAGACCAAACGCCTGAACCGACATGGATGAAAATTTCTGAGTTTTTTCTGAGAAAAAATCTCAGAAAATTTCTGAGAAAATTTCTGAGAGAACCTCTGTTCTCAACTTAGACCCCCTGCGTTTTTGAAAAAGATCGGTTCAATAAATTTTTTATAAATCAATTTTTACGAAATTTTTCGATTTTTTCAGAATTTTGAACCCCTGTAAATTTCAAAGTTCTGCACATAACTTCACCAAAACTTCTAAACATGTTGACCTTATACATATTTATCATGCCTGCAAATCTTAGTTCGGTAGGTTTTTCCAATTGGTTTTTATTAGCATTTTTGTGGTGTTTTTTTAGTGATTTGACGGCTGATTCAATACGAGCCCGGTTTCCTTCGTTTCCTTGGTTACCAGCTTTGCTGACCTCGAAGAGAAACAAAGGAACGTCAGAATCCGCATACATTTTCAAGTGATTAGAATTTTCGAGAAGGCAATGGTCAGGTTTGGTACTCCATGGTTTTCTTGTGACTGCTGCCTGCACCTTTTAATCCGCTATACACAAACCGCTACCTACGCTCATCTTCAACGCAACACAAATTGCGTTCGCGAAGCCCTAGTTGGTATTTTCGGATTCTTTTTTGTTTTTAAAAGGTTTTGATAAATTTCCTCCTCATCTTCACTGTGTACTTGAAGAAGTGTCAAGTAGTTTCAAAGTCGCTGTCGAATTTCGCGCGGCCATCTTGCCAGATTTGGGTGCTGATCCGACAAAAGTCTCGGAGCAAGAAATCGTGCTCTCAGAGCGAGTAGTCGTACGAACCGAACATTCAAAATCCACTCTGGAGCACTCTGGTTTGACCAATCGAACATGCGACTTGCTCTCGGAGCAACAACCACTTAGGTGCCACTAAGGTGCCTAAGTGTGCAGTAGGTACCTACTCACAGTTTCTGCGCCACGGCCTTGAGCAAGGCCTTGTGGAGGATCTGCGAGTTTGTGCCGGTGAGCGCGAGATGCACGCAGCAGACAGGAGAAAGGCGCTCCACGTTGGGCAGCAGTCTGTCCAGCATGTTGGTCAGCATGTCTGCGTAGGCCAGCGGCGTGGCGAACCTGGGGACTCACTCAACGCTAGCATCGCTGGACCTCGGGATTCTCGATTGAATCAGTGCCTTTTTGAATGCAAACTGAGCTTACATGTCAAGGAAAATTATAAACGTACCTATTACACTAGAATTAATTTGAGTTTGCCACTTTTTGGGGATCTCTTATCATAGAGTACCATACCATAGAATCAAATTATCAGTTTTAGTTAAAATTAAAAAAGGTATTTATCATTATATTTTAATCTTTAAAAATCGTAAGAGTTAAATGATACTTAACTTCGAAGTCCACCAGTCTTAGGCTAACACGACTGTAGGTTGGTACCTCGTGATACATTCGGAAGAATGTAATTAATATAATAATTGGCGTTAATGAACTAGATGTCAATTTATCCTGGTAGCACTCTGCAATTCGAAAATGTGTTTTAAAAGGCTTCAATGTTGCATTGGGGCAATACCTTTTCAAAAATAATAAAGTGAAACATTCAAGTCAATTAGCACTTTCAGGTAGAGTACCTACCTAGTTTACAAAACGCAATACCTATACCAATGTTCTCTGCTTAAGTAGGTTGTGACCTACTTAGGTATGAAACTATTCACCATGCTTGCGAATTGAGATTAATGGTACAAACCTAATGGCCTTGACCAAGGCAGCGAGTGTGATGTCAGAAATCGTGTTAGCTTCTTGCGTCGCCATCTGCATCATTTTCACGCAGATCTTCGGGTTCCGAATCCGCGTTTGCGTCTTGAAGAATCCCATAGCGACGATTGCGAGTTCGTCGGAAGTTAACTTGTCGATGGAATGTTCGATTTGGAACTCGAGGTCAAACAAAGAGATTGCCGGGTTCATTTTACGGCACGCGTTGACATAGAACATGCACTGGACTATGTTTGCGGGCGTCAGCTTTTTCGGTTTCTGTGTAAGTTTCCTGATGCAATGCCACATGAATTTGGTGACTCGAAGGAGATGCAATTGGTACCAGTGATCGGCGAAATAGAGAAGAGCCGTGTTGTCCCAAGTCCGAACTCTAGCCACACACTGACGATCCATCACGGACCAAACGCTTAAAAAGTTCCGAGAATTCGGTCCATCAGTTTGCGGCCATTGAGAAAGACATCGCAAAATGCCGGCTAGTTCTTCATCGGTAAACTCTGCCTGTTTCGCAACGACAGCTTCGCACAGTCCATCAAAAGCTACCTCGGTAATTTCGCGTTTGTTTATCAAACTGAAGTCGGAAATCGTCTTGAAATCTTTGTAGACTGCGGATGCTTTTTCGTTCGACCAATCTTTGACTAGTATCGATGAGAATTCTTGTTCGTTCACTAAGCATCTGTTGATTTGGGCGGGTGGGGCGAGCGAGCTGCTGTATATCCCATTCTTCTCCATAATCTCATGCGCAAACATGTTTTCGGTGTCAACGTATGTCTTGGCTAGCAATGATGCACTGGAAGTTATGCTAGATGTTTGACTCGCAAAAGACGGATTCTTCAGTTTGAAAACACCGATGCAATTAGAGAAGCGATTACCTGTGCAGGCTGAAACTCTGATGTGCACTCCACGACAGCTCGTCACGAGTAAAACGGTTTTCAACATCTCGATTCGAGATGCAAAACATCGAATTTGACAAGTCAGGTTAGTCTGGTGCTGGTGAACACATGCTCGTTACGAAACGTCAGTCGGCCATGTTTGAAATGACAATCGCACTTTTAACGCGCTTGCGCAATTTGAGTTTCAGTAGTCGCTACAAATAAAAGTTGTGTACATACTTTGAGACTGCCCTTAAGAGTCCTCATTGCACATAATTCGCTTATCGCAGCTTAAGATAACAATCACAACCATCTTGGCAAGTGCGAACACATAAATAATTAACAATCTCCGAGAATTATGCAATTAAAATGTTCCGGGAATCGAGATAAGCACAAACACATATCATCAAATATAAAAAATCATATAATTTCTTGAATATTGAGTGGGTACTATTAACACGATAGGGTTCGATTTCGATAGCTGATTACAATCGATGTTGAATCAAAGTTTTCGTGCTCCAAATGGCCATTCTACAAGACTTTCAAGACTTTTTGAACATTCCCGAGGACTCGTAAAAATTAATCCGCGCTCCGAACGTCGGGCTCGGCTATACCGAATCCTCGACACGTCCGCCTCTCCAAGCAACTAACTAAAAACGCAACAGAATGGTTCTTGTTGACAATTCCGTAGAGGGTGATCGTTATAAATTAGTGGCGCAGACCCTTACGCGAAGAGAAAATAGAGGGCCTAAATGTGCTCCAACATCGCTGAAAAAAGAACTGTGCATAGGGAAAGAGTGAGCGCTGCAGTCATGGATAACAATCTTTTTCCGAAAAAGAACTCATAGGTATCGTTTCTCAATCGATGCTTGGAGCTCATTTAGAGCTCATTTAGGAGATTTTTGAATATAGGGTGCCTATATTCAAAAATCTCCTACATTTACTCATTTTCATACACATTTTTGAAAATATCAAAATTTTGTGGTTATCCATGACTAGATATACCTACTCTTACTTCATCTATTGGTACCTATGTTCAAATTAAAGATTGGAATACATTTAGGGGTTCATCTATTCGCTAGGACCTCTGCATTCAGCGTTTCAGTGGGGGGTGGGGTGGGGGTGGATTAAAAGTGAGGAGCCCTCTTTAGTGAACTTCAAAATAAACTATTACAGATTACTCTATTCATACCTACTACTAGAGCTTCGCGAACGCAATTTGTGTTGCGTTGAAGATGAGCGTAGCGGTTTGTATATAGCACATTAAATGATTGAGGCAAAAAGCATATAAGAATCATGGAGCAGCAAGCCGGGCCATTGCTTTCTCAAAAATTCTGATCACTTGAAAATGTAAGCGATTCTGACCTTTCCTTTTGTTTCCGTCCGAGCTGTCGGGTAGCGGAAATATGCTCATTTTAAGATCATTGAGCAATGTGCATGTAAATACAGAGATGTAACTCATGCCCAAGGGTTTTTATTAGGTTGGAGATATATTTCTGCCGCGGACTTACTTTCAAGAACTTGCATGCACGAAATTGTAAAAATTTAAAGTATCTGTCAAATCTTGAAGTCAACTTCAAGTCAAAAAATCTGGTGTGACCTTATTCGACTTCGAGTTTCGATTTAACTCGGCGATGTGGGTTTCTTTCCTCTTCTTTAGAATCCTGCCTCTTGAATTGTCATTACTAATTTTGGTTTCTAGGCAAAAAGCCTGCAGTTTGATAAGACGAACCAAACAATCGAACGACCCATCGCTCATTATTGCGCGAAATTACTGTCTGCACTCATGTAGTAACTTGATAAAAACACTAATTTCGAATGATCTTCAAGAGCAATACTGTAGTAACTAAGATAATACCACAATAAGTCATGGAAGTTTCTAGCGCCAAAGTGTTGTAACTCATTATACGACAGTATTGCTCTGAGCCGTCAAAAGCATTGCATCAGTGCAACATATTGCACTGCACCTACCAGCCAATAAAGGAACTATGGTTACCACGGTATTTTATTAAATTGAAGCAAAAAATAAAGAACTTTTACCAATCATAACCAAAAAAAGAGTTTTTTTGAGTTACGACACTGTTGTTCTGAGGGTGCGATGTGTTCAGTCAACATTGCCTAATAATATAAGCAACAATACTGCCTTCTGTGCCCATTGTATATTGTATTGTGCGACGAAAATGATCGGCGAGAATGATTTCTTTCTAGCGTCTTCTAGCTTGTCTTTGCGCGGAGATTAATTCAAGTGGAGTTTAATGAATGATTGTAGCGGATTTCTTTCGACTCCCTTGCATTTAACGAGAAATAAAATATCATTGCAGCAGGACACACAAAACAAGAAAGCTACCATAATTTCAATCAATTAGATTCGAGCGATTCGCCAGTGATTTCTTTTCATTATTGCGAATTAAATACCCCCCCCCCCCCCCCCCCCACCCCCACCCTATACACTACCCAGCAGACTGATATTATTATGCTCGCATTTTTTTAGCCTGATTGGTTCCCTCGTAGATTTTTCCACGGCATGCCACAGGAGCCGCCCCCCCCCGCCCCTAGCAATCTCCAACCGCTACGATGTCCTGTCTGACGATGAGTCAGCCATGGAGGCCGAGTCGGAGGATGACAGCGTTTACACCGAATAAGCTGCAATCACCACGAATAAGGTACGACGGAGAATATTACCAATCTGCGTCAAAAACTTCCTTACGCATAAGGAACTTCTGGAGGTGTTAAAGCGGCCTGCCCGACAACAGGGGCATTTACAGTAACCCCCCGCAGGGAATTCTCCAAGGTGGTTCCGGCCCCCATTGCCGATTATCAAGCAATAACATCCCTGCTTGATAGCACGAATGTTGAGTACTACACGTATTCAACAGCAACAACATCGTCTAAACGATTCATTCTGCGAGGGTGTCCCTACAACGCCGACCCAGCAGACATCAGGCATCAGACATCAGACATCAGACATCAGACATCAGACAGCAGACATCAGACAGCAGACATCAGACATCAGACATCAGACAGCAGACATCAGACATCAGACAGCAGACATCAGACATCAGACATCAGACATCAGACATCAGACATCAGACAGCAGACAGCAGACAGCAGACAGCAGACATCAGACATCAGACAGCAGACATCAGACAGCAGACATCAGACATCAGACATCAGACAGCAGACATCAGACATCAGACATCAGACATCAGACAGCAGACATCAGACAGCAGACATCAGACATCAGACATCAGACAGCAGACATCAGACAGCAGACATCAGACATCAGACATCAGACATCAGACAGCAGACATCAGACATCAGACAGCAGACAGCAGACATCAGACATCAGACATCAGACATCAGACATCAGACAGCAGACATCAGACATCAGACATCAGACATCAGACAGCAGACATCAGACATCAGACAGCAGACATCAGACAGCAGACATCAGACATCAGACAGCAGACATCAGACATCAGACATCAGACATCAGACAGCAGACATCAGACAGCAGACATCAGACATCAGACATCAGACAGCAGACATCAGACATCAGACATCAGACATCAGACAGCAGACATCAGACATCAGACAGCAGACATCAGACAGCAGACAGCAGACATCAGACATCAGACATCAGACATCAGACATCAGACATCAGACAGCAGACATCAGACAGCAGACAGCAGACATCAGACAGCAGACATCAGACATCAGACAGCAGACAGCAGACAGCAGACATCAGACAGGAGCTCAGTGAACGCGGCTGCGACGATCAAGCCGTCGAGCAAATAAAAAACAAGCACGAGCGGAGCTCCTGCTTGTTTTTTTCTAGGCTTAGGAGTTAAGACAATTTTGCACTAGTTGAATATACCTAGCAGTTAGTGTATAGGTATATGATATACGTGGTTAGAGGATGAGGTGTAGATATAATATAATTTGACTGAAGTCAAATTATGTAAGCTTAAGCTCATTCAATTGTTTATCGTTAGGGATGCGAACCCTTCCTGGATCCTGAATCGGCCCTGATATTATAATTCTCTTAGCACCGGAATCAGGGCTGCGAACGTTATTTGAGTATAATAATCATGATTTGTTCGGTAGGTAGGTAGGTAGGTAGGTAGGTAGGTAGGTAGGTAGGTAGGTAGGTAGGTAGGTAGGTAGGTAGGTAGGTAGGTAGGTAGGTAGGTAGGTAGGTAGGTAGGTAGGTAGGTAGGTAGGTAGGTAGGTAGGTAGGTAGGTAGGTAGGTAGGTAGGTAGGTAGGTAGGTAGGTAGGTAGGTAGGTAGGTAGGTAGGTAGGTAGGTAGGTAGGTAGGTAGGTAGGTAGGTAGGTAGGTAGGTAGGTAGGTAGGTAGGTAGGTAGGTAGGTAGGTAGGTAGGTAGGTAGGTAGGTAGGTAGGTAGGTAGGTAGGTAGGTAGGTAGGTAGGTAGGTAGGTAGGTAGGTAGGTAGGTAGGTAGGTAGGTAGGTAGGTAGGTAGGTAGGTAGGTAGGTAGGTAGGTAGGTAGGTAGGTAGGTAGGTAGGTAGGTAGGTAGGTAGGTAGGTAGGTAGGTAGGTAGGTAGGTAGGTAGGTAGGTAGGTAGGTAGGTAGGTAGGTAGGTAGGTAGGTAGGTAGGTAGGTAGGTAGGTAGGTAGGTAGGTAGGTAGGTAGGTAGGTAGGTAGGTAGGTAGGTAGGTAGGTAGGTAGGTAGGTAGGTAGGTAGGTAGGTAGGTAGGTAGGTAGGTAGGTAGGTAGGTAGGTAGGTAGGTACATATAACAGTTCCAAATACTTTTTATGTAGGTAGGTAGGTAGGTGCCTATGTTTTCAGACAGAATAAAAACAGGACCCAAAAAAACTTTCTTTCATGAAAGCGGAACTGCAATTGGAACTAGTTATACTTATGATTATAACAAACGATCCCAGCCCCATGGGGCTTGAAAGCTTGCAAAAAGCATTGTGTGTACTGGCTCATCAGTATAACTTGATGGCAATGAGTATATTATATACAAACCCCTGCGCTCATCTTCAACGCAACACAAATTGCGTTCGCGAAGCCCAAATTAGTGTGACAATTATTCAGATGTTGAAAACGAGTCGTTTTCCTTGACGTATACACAATAATTAGCAAAGATTGGTCCCTTTGTGATAGGAGTGTTTATGGCCGAAGGAAATTTCGCAACAGTAATATCATGCAAACTTATATTTGCCCAGGGGGCATGAGTTTGGTTGCATCCAAAGGAATCTATGTCAAGATTATTGTGAATTTTCTTTTGGTCTTAGCCAAATATCAGTCAGTAGGAAACAGAAGGCAAAATTGTTTTCTTGAGTAATGAGCCAAAGGGTAGAAGCAGGAAAACCCATCGTACTCAGTGTCATCGGCTGAACACGAATATCCCGCTTTCCGAAGCCAAACATTGAAGGGCTTAATTAATCTGTCCGTCGTGATCTTCCCAACCTCTTGTTCGATTTATACTTTTCTTGTTCCAATATCTTTGTAAGATTTTAGGCTTTTATGCAAAATTCATTTCATTTTGCTCATGAAATGACTGTGGGTAGCTGTATTTTATTACATTTTCGCTTTACTTTATTTCACGTCAAGAAGGAGAGTGGATTTTCATCTTCCTCGAGGACCCACTGCTGCTAGACACGAGCTAAGAGTTTCAAAACTCACAAACCATGTTTAGTCGGACAAAAGGCTCTATGGGCAGTTTTGAAACTCTTGGCTCGTGTCTAGCAGCAGTGGGTCCTCGAGGAAGATGCAAATCCACTCTCCTTCTCAATGTGAAATGGAGACAAACCCATTGAGTTATCAGGCTGTTTTCGCAAAAAATGCTTGGAATTGACTCATTTTGTTGCAAAACCTCATCAAATACAACCAACAGTAGCTATGTATTTACCTTGTGCCTTGGTTCCAGGATTACCCTGGCTGGTTCCTAAACATTTTAGGCTGCAAGACTTTTTGTTATTATTTCGTTATAATTTTTTCATTCGTTTAACGAAAAAATTGTACCGTTTTCATATGAAACTTTAGCCAGTTTGACCAATTTAACTTTGTTTTACGCTGGGGTCCGGCTACCCTTAAGCTAAGAGTTTCAAAACTAACAAGCTTTCTTTGATCACGGTGGAGTTGACCCATATAATATTCTAGCTGGTCAGGTTCCCTACCCACTGAGTTTGCAACTTATCAGGGCACGCATTCTCCTGCTTTGGTGGGTGGGAGAGGAATCCCTTAGGGAGGAAGTGGCCGTGCTACCTGTAAACAAACAAATACGTCATATCAGTACAGTTTTTAGTAGGAAATGCATCTGCACAACCCTGATTAGTTCAAATGCTCTGGGAAAAGAATAGATTTCCAATGTTGCCAGTGTTCGTACCATACACGGCCAGTATGATATTGGTCTTGGTCCGTTACTCGACCGTTGTTTGTCCACAGATCGGGGATCGGCCGTCGGCACGGAAACCAAACGCCCAACGCGGCTACCAAGCGACTTGGAGCCGTCGTCACGATAACGTCTCGGTCGGCGCAAGGAGCAACAGGTACGAAGCCACGTCGAGGACATGGTCTTGCAACTAGACACTTGGCTGTCATTTGAGTTCTTTGCGTGTCGAAAACAACGATGCACTTATGAAAGTAAATTCTTGGTAGCAGCAGTGTACAGCTGTTCCTGAAGAGTTTTGTAGACAGGTTGCAAAATACAGAGGGTTTGCAGAAACTAATTTTGGATATAGCAATATTTTGGTAGCAACAATTACTGATGTACTCACTGTGATGTACTACTGTGCCTGGGTAGCAGCTGGTTTTAGCCACATATCTTGGTGGTTTCTTCCTGGCATCCTAAGAATCCTGGAAACCTGATTGTGCTATGTGTTTGTTATTTCATTTCCAGTCCTTGTTGCAGTAGTTTTCCAGGACATTCCTTTGCTTCCATCTAGAGCCCAGCCAGCCTTCCAGCACAGAGTTTGCTATTCCATTTCCAGCCCTTATCATTTTAGTGTTCCGGTACATTCCATTTGTTACTTCCATGATCCAGGCCAGGGTTTTCCCCGGAAGCCGTTGATTTCGGCATTCCCGGACCGTAGTCCAAGCCGCTTCCAGCCGGGAACCCTTTGTGGCTCGCCGCAGATCCGTCCCCTTCCAGATCCCGGTTCCGGAAGAGCGTGGAAGAGCGGACGTGCGCAAGACGTGCAATGTTTCCACGCTGTTTGCAGACCTGGAGGCCTCCGTTGCCGTGACGAATGGCGGATCGGATCTCAACATCGGCACAGCGGCGTTCCACACGTGGCTTCGTTGGCGGCGTCCTCTGAGTGATTTGTGTCCAGGGTTTGCTGCCAGCAGTGTTAGTAGCTCGTGGTGCAGACAGTGTCAGTAGCTGGTTGCATGGAGCTGGGATTTGGAGATACCAACTTTATGGAGCTGGGAGTTTGAATGGGGTCAAAGCGCATTTTATTTAAACATCAAAATGAAACTGCGCACGCCATTGCTTGCAATCGTATCCAAAATATGGCTTTATTATCCATCCACATGATTGACCAGTGTGAATTAAACACCCAACACTCAAAACACCCAAAACATCTAGCTCCCAAAGATAACAAAAGAACGTTACACATACCGCAGAAAAAGGACCGCATACAAAAAAAAATTAAACCCATTATTATTCGACAGCCCTTCGATAAAGGGGTTGGGGCCAGGTCCCAAGACGTTCCCCTTGACCTACCCTAACACCCTCCAGTGTCCAAAATCCATGTGCCCTGACCGTAGTCCAGCTAGTAGTCCAACACCCAAAATTTACAAAGTGTATAACTTGACAACCATTCGATATAGGGGTTGGGGTAAAGCGCCAAAACGTTCCCCTCGACCTACCCTTACACCCTCCAGTGTCCAAAATCCATGTGCCCTGACCGTAGTCCAGCTAGTAGTCCAACACCCAAAATTTACAAAGTGTTTAACTTGACAACCATTCGATATAGGGGTTGGGGTAAAGCGCCAAAACGTTCCCCTCGACCTACCCTAACACCCTCCAGTGTCAAAAATCCATGTGCCCTGACAGTAGTCCAGCAATTAGTCCAACACCCAAAATTTACAAAGTGTATATCTTGACAACCATTCGATATAGGGGTTGGGGTAAAGCGCCAAAACGTTCCCCTCTACCTACCCTTACACCCTCCAGTGTCCAAAATCCATGTGCCCTGACCGTAGTCCAGCTAGTAGTCCAACACCCAAAATTTACAAAGTGTTTAACTTGACAACCATTCGATATAGGGGTTGGGGTAAAGCACCAAAACGTTCCCCTCGACCTACCCTTACACCCTCCAGTGTCCAAAATCCATGTGCCCTGACCGTAGTCCAGCTAGTAGTCCAACACCCAAAATTTACAAAGTGTATAACTTGACAACCTTTCGATAGAGGGGTTGGGGTAAAGCGCCAAAACGTTCCCCTCGACCTACCCTAACACCCTCCAGTGTCCAAAATCCATATGCCCTGACCGTAGTCCAGCAAGTAGTCCAACACCCAAAATTTACAAAGTGTATAACTTGACAACCATTCGATATAGGGGTTGGGGTAAAGCGCCAAAACGTCCCCCTCGATCAACCCTTACACCGCTTAGTGTCCAAAATCCATGTGCCCTGACCGTAGTCCAGCTAGTAGTCCAACACCCAAAATTTACAAAGTGTATAACTTGACAACCATTCGATATAGGGGTTGGGGTAAAGCGCCAAAACGTTCCCCTCGATCAACCCTTACACCCCTTAGTGTCCAAAATCCATGTGCCCTGACCGTAGTCCAGCTAGTAGTCCAACACCCAAAATGTACAAAGTGTTTTATTCGTCAGCAGCGCGGGGAAATCGAATAACCATGCTATGAAGTTTGCGCTTTGGGATTTCTGTAACTGCAGTATTGTTAGCAATGATTTAAGTTCCTCTCTATTTTCGTATTATCTTCTCTTTCTCTTGTAGAAAACTTGGTAACATATTTTTTCCTGGCAGTTATGCTTAATTTTCAGCATACCACAAAATCAGTTCTTATGCCGTTTCTGAATTGGCTGTTCCATGCGGTCTCGCGTCCTCGTTCTTGGCAAATGACGTCACAAGTCCTGTCCGAATTGCAAAACCACCGAGACCAAGGACGTGTCTGAATTGTCTCGGTCTCGCGATTTGGTCTTGGTCTTGCGTACTTGGTATCGGTGACTTCATTTGTTTCATATCCGTACTGATACCTTTTGCCACCTGACATAATCACGGTACCGACCGCCATTTGATAACAGGCAGTCACCGAGACCGAGACTGCGAGACTGCATCGTCCAAGTCTCGCGTACTCACTCTGTTTTTCAGTGGATTTGCAATTCGGACAGTACTTGTGACGTCATTTGTCAAGAACGAGTACGCGAGACCGCATGAAACAGCCAATTCAGACACGGTCCAAGACCGCATAGCAGAGCGAGTACGCGAGACTTGGACGATGCCGTCTCGCAGTCTCGGTCTCGGTGACTGCCTGTCATCAAATGGCGGTCGGTACCGTGATTATGTCAGGCAGCAGAAGTCAGCTGTACGAATATGAAACAAAATGAAGTCACCGAGACCAAGTAGGCAAGACCAAGACCGAACCGACTCAGAAACGTTTCAAATTTATTTGCTGTCTGTTATATTTTGGATGGCATGGGTCAACGGACGGTTCACTTCGCCTTGCTGGGTAGGCAGCCCTTGTAGCACGGCTTGTTTGATGCATCTGTGGCCTAGCACAAATGTAAAAAGTTCTGAATAGGTATTTATCAATATCCCAAAGAATGACAAAAAAAAAAATACGTGGATGAAAGCCGCAAGAAGTGTTGGAACGTTGCCCCCTGCCTTCACATGCATTATACAGCTGCTGTACTGTGTTACGGCGTGCATCAGTGGCGGCTTGGCAATAGTAATTTGGAGCGGGCGCTCCAGTACCTCGAGGGCGTGGGTGGTGGTGTGCGTGATGATGGGTGGGTCCGTGGATCGGTGGGACCGTGGTTGGTACGTTGGGACTGTGGGGGGATGTTATGATGGGTGGGTACATGTTTACTGGCACCCAACATGTCAGCAACAACATCGACGACTTTAATATAGAAAAATGTTTTATAAATAATAATGGAAAACAAAACCACAGACTTTAAGTTATTTTGTAACCTAAGGTATGATACGTAAAAGTAATCCACAATGCAAAAAATGTTGGTTCTGTTATCACCTTGCATCCAATTCACATTTCTACATGAGCTCGCATAAAAAATGCAATCTCAGCATTCTAATTCTGAATTAAATATCCTCTAATCAACCGGCGTATCGCGCAAAATCCCGGGGCCCCTCGTCCCAATTAAAAATTGCAATATGGAAATTAGATAAAGGCCGATTTAAAAATCATGGTTTGATTCATTCGACTCATTACTGCGAGGCGGGACTGTCTCCTTATGGCCAGAAAGATGCTTTCAGACCAAATTTTGCATACTCTTCCAGGCCACACGGTTTAAGTTATCATTCCAATATTCGAGCTTCTTCCAAAACAAGTGTATCACACACAACCACCCACCACCCGTGTGGGTTGTTTAGCTGGCGCACTGAGTTAGAATAATACACGCAAACTGTTTTGTTATTGAACCGAGTAGGTATAGCGATGTTCCATGAAATTTGATGTTACTTCGAACCAAAAAACCATCGCCTTATCCGTACTCGCTGTAATTCATTCACGCTGTGCTCGAATTCTGCCAAGTCGGTGCAGTCACAAAACTTATTTCGGCAAATTTGATAAGGCAGTTCAGAAAATTTGATTTCGAGCTTTAGGACAAGCTAGCCCAAAATATTTCTAGTTTATATTCAGTCCTCTAGTTGCTTTCGCGGCAGTAAGTCGATTACACACGTCATACCAATCTCGTTAAAAACGCGTGTGGCAAGAGTTTTGCTTTTTCGATTTTGTGACCCGCAGTCGGCAAGCTTTTGCTGGCTGTACCTAGGTATTGATGATGAGTGATGGGTAGCTACGAGCTATTAATTGCTAATATTTTGCGTGTTTGTTACACAAACACAAGACACAAGACACAAGTCTCTAAACAAAATGAGTGTTCGACAATTGACGAGGTGTCATTGTGGGAGAGAAAGAGGTGATATGAACCAGACGAATTGGTCGTGACACGTAGAATCATTCCAACGCATGATACCTAGAATTAAAGGAAAGCGCAAGCCCGATGCTGCAAGTGCAAGTTCAACCACAACTACCTGGGATGGATTTTTCAAAAAACCTTGTCCTAGCATTAGTAAGCAACGCAACATTTATTTCTTTTAATTAGAAAAACATATCACAATAGTATTTAAGTATTTTGTTGGCGGTGGGAAATCCTTATTATCTCAATGTGCTTGTCTGTTCGATGAGTCCAGCGCTGTAGTCAGTTCTACACAGACTACGAATTTGGCCCAATTTGATAGAGCACGAGAGTTAATTAAATCCCTTATATGCATTTGTATAAACTAAAGAGTAGCATCTGTACGAGTAAACGAATTGGGCAAGAATGGCATCGGACTCGATGCCACTGTTTGAATATTTTTATTTTTTAAAATAAATAACATAATGTGCCTTGTAAAATTCAGGTGACACATGTATCGATCAAATGTCACTGTCAGCGGTCATTGATGACGATATTTCCATGTCCGTGAGCTTTAATGAACAATATGTTTATGCTATCAACATCATTCAAGTATAGATGATAGACAATCAAGATTATCAATCAACACTCGCAGAGTTATAGACACGTGAAAATACAAGCTCCTGCGCATTGGAATTGGATGACTCTTTAAAGAAGTTCGGTTCTTCCACCAACTATGGTGAGCAATGCGAGATAATTTTTCTATCACTTTGAGCAAGCTAACGAGCAAAAGCCTATAACTTGGATGGTAATGTGGCTTTTAAATATTTATAATTTCAATTTTCAAAATGATTTTTTCATTACTCTATAAAATTTAATACGCTGCACGTTTCTTTAACGGGTATCAATCCCACGTGAACTCGCAAATGTTGCTTAATGTGTTTTTCCGCCAGATCAGTCGTTCCCCAACTCTCAAGGCAGAAGGACGTGTTTTCTCACGCTCATGGTCTTATGTCCCGCAAACCATCGCAGTCCAACTCTGCCAATGCTTGCACCTTGCTTGCACCGTGCCCCCCACCCCCGTTCACAAGTAAGACTTCCAAACCTCAAAACAGAAACAATCGAGTCCCGAGCGACACCTCAACATCATAAATACATGCCAAGCTTATCGCTCCGGACGGATTATTTTTTATCGCTGTATTTAAAAAACAATCCACTTGACTATAAAAAAAACCTACAAAATCAGAAAATGTTTAATTTTTTTGATACATCTGGATTCGTGACGTCATACAGAACGTGTATCATTTTGAATCAAAGTGATCGGGTGAATATTGCGGATATTAGATCGATCAAGTTCGCAGTCTTCTAAACTCGATGTCTGGTCATGGCAAAACCCGGCACTAAGCCGCTTATCGCCTGGCAGATGTTGATATTATGCTACATTCCCAGAAATAATTTGTAGTTGTCAATCTGAAAATCGATTTCTTTCTAATTTAGAATTTTTTAGATAATTCCAATGTAGAGGATTGCTCGTGCGATTGAGAATTCCTTTTGAAACGAAGTTTTCAAGTTAAATTTGACGGAGGTACCTAGCTTTTTTATGTGCAAGTTCATGAATATGACTGACACCTTTCTCTGGGCTGACATAAAGAAAAACTTTCGCCGAAATATGTATGGATCTAATAAAAGTTTATTAAAAACACATCTGAAACGTTTATTGCTATAAGGCCAGCCACAGCACGGTATGGCCTCATGCATGCAAGCAGAATACAGTGTTACCTACATAAATACAGAATACTGCATAGCATGTTACCGAATTATAAGTACATATGAGATCAAATAATAAAATTTGTTATAATACAAAGTGAAAAATACAGTGAGATAGTAATAATTATGATCAGAACTAATAGGGGTTTGCTAACTAGGTAACGCGTAGCATCATTTTCAGCAAGAGAAAAGTTATGGGTATTAGTGTTCATTAGAGCGGGAATGGAAGTACCTAATTTGACATAGGTATCATTGCATACTTTCCTCCTCCTCATTTTCAAAGCCGAAAGGCTATGCAAAGGTATATGTCGGAGATAAGATATAAAATACGAGCCTCTTTAGGCAGTCATTTATAAGACATAGGTACATAGGTAACTAAGTTCCGCCGGTCCCCGGTTCAGTTGTCAGCTAAAATATGTCGATCGGTAACGGATCGATAACTAAATGTTACCATGCTTATTTCAATAGGTCGTGTTACCTAAGAACATCGATAACTTTACACAATCGCTACCCTGATCACAATAATGAGGATAACACCGCGTTAGAACGAATGGCCGCCAAAAATGATACAAAGCAATTTTCTTGAACAAAATTCTGTCGCGCGAATTCTGCAGAGCCGGTCGATGCAACCGATGCAACTACGTTTCCACACCACCCGAGAGGTAGTAGTAAAGGGTGCGCTTTTTTTTTTATCACAGGTGTCCCAACTTAGGCCTACTCCTGTATTTTCGTTAGCTTATGCCATTTTTCCGCGTCACCGCGTCATCTTGTCCGCCGCGTGGGAAAGCATCGCTATTCTCGCGTGAAATATGTACAATATATGTGTGTGTATGTGTAACACAATATGTGTGTAACACAATTGTGCAACACACTGTGAAGTGTCTGTCAGCAACCACGACGTGTCCAGCGCAAGTCCGCCGTCCTTTCGCGATTCTCAGGTGTAATAATGTGCATCTGTTAAAAAATCTCCGCAACGATTGACAAAATGTAGAACGTATGTATGTACAACCGTATGTAGAACAGCGTTTTCTTCAATTCTAATATCTGTAAATATTTTTAAATAGACTGGTGGCACGACTCGCGCGCGCATATATATTATTTATCATTATCTATCTGTATTTTTATATATGTACTACTATAGTTCATCGTAAAGATATTATATTCTTTCCGGCACGAAATTGCCACTATGTTATCAACTACGATATTTACGGTAAACGTAATGTTGTCCATAGTACTAACGATCATTAATTATTATAGATTGAAGTTTCGGACATTTCAAATACAATGTTTCGTGGTCTAGCTTGCAGAATTGAATCTGACTTTAATGGCACACAACTGGAAAAAGCAATAACACTAGGTCACTCAGATCTCTGATTGTAATAGAATATCAAGGAAGGGAAGACAAAGGAATCGTGAAGCTGCCAATCGCGATATTGTCGCACGGAAGTCCGAGTGCGGTCGTCTTGTATTTGCCGCCCGCGAGGTTGACTCCTCATCGGCCGGGATCTGCGAGGTGCGGCGATGCAAAATAAGTTGAGAATCTATTTCAACGCTCAGCAAGCGAAACACTTCGCATATCATGATGTTTATTTATACACATAATTTCCGTCACCGCAAAAAACTGAAAATATAAACTCGGGGATTATAAGATAACGCTCCGCGCAGACTAGTACTTTTGCTCCCACATCACCCAAGGTCGCTCTCGATAGCAAGCACTAGAGACGATTTCAAGCCTGCAGCTATGCAATCCTCGTAAATCTGACTTGCTGGCGGCTCAAAAATTTTAATTCGCGCAAGGGTTTCCACGGACGGGTCAGGCTTCTACACTAATTGTCCGATCAAGATGCGACACACTTTTTTGGAATCTACAAGCTTCAGGCTTTATGGCAAGGGGTTTTAAATTTCAAAATGTGTCTTATTTTTCTGCTGACAGTTAGTTAAAAAACACTATAATCTTGCCCCATTTTTTTCGAGTTTTCAAAAATCGATATCTCAGCCAATATAACTCTACGATCATGGCTTTTTGCTTGCCATGACAAGACAGTTATTCTGCGTTAATAAAAAAATACCGCAACTTGCTATCTATAATATTGTGTCTTCCTGACCCGTCCAAAGGATTCACCCTTTTTTTTTTAGGGTTGCCCAAAAATTTTCCAACAGAAAATTACAAAATACTTTCTGTGTATTTGTCTTATTACAAATGGGTCACAACATAACCATTTCCCTAAAATAATTGGTAAAAACAATGAGAACTCCCTGGTAAAAACACGTGGTTTGATACGCCTTAAGCCGAGTCTGCAAGTGGCGATACCGTCAATTCTGTCTCTGATCACGATCAGATAATAGGTACTGATTCCTAGCTTAACCCCACACGCTGTCGCCGCTGCACCAATACCGCCACGTCCAGGTAAGACAGCAATAATGTATTATATTATAGTATATATGCCATGCTAAATTGTGAAAACGTTTACTTATGGTCCTCCTAGGATATAGGTAAAACCGTTGGTACATAATGATATGGGATTCAAATGTCACTCAATTTGAGCAAGTTTCCACACAAGTAGAATTAATAACCCTATTTTCAATTATAGGTGAGACAAATTATAATGATCTGTCAGATATTGTCGACTATAGTGCTGTTGACTTCGAAGATGAGGTAGAAAGTGCAAGTTTAATGTGCAGTCTTTTACAAGATGATGAAGACATTCAAGATCCAGCGATACATGCAGGAAAAGTATTGTCTGATGACCTTAGAATGAAACAAACACATCTCGGAGCAGCGCAGCCGAAATCAATTGATTTACCAGCAGGAAAATATCCAAAAACTAATTTTCGCTCAATTGATCGTAGCTTTTCAGAGCTCCATTACACCAAAAAAATATCCAATGGGTCATATGTTAAAAGAGACTGCATGGTTGGCCTACTCAAAAAGCAAAGACAAGGCATTTTGTCAGTCATGTATGCTCCATGGAAAACCTCTGCACAGAAGGCACCCGTAGTCTCTAAAGGAACTGGAATCTGGAACCACATAGAAGAATCTTGCGTGATCACGAGGCCAGTGATGGCCAAATTATTTACTGTGAAATCAACAAAGAGTTGTACCTTTCTGCAGGCGTATCGGTCAAGAGCTATTATTTACTGTGAAATCAACAAAGAGTTGTACCTTTCTGCAGGCGTATCGGTCAAGAGCTATTATTTACTGTGAAATCAACAAAGAGTTGTACCTTTCTGCAGGCGTATCGGTCAAGAGCTATTATTTACTGTGAAATCAACAAAGAGTTGTACCTTTCTGCAGGCGTATCGGTCAAGAGCTATTATTTACTGTGAAATCAACAAAGAGTTGTACCTTTCTGCAGGCGTATCGGTCAAGAGCTATTATTTACTGTGAAATCAACAAAGAGTTGTACCTTTCTGCAGGCGTATCGGTCAAGAGCTATTATTTACTGTGAAATCAACAAAGAGTTGTACCTTTCTGCAGGCGTATCGGTCAAGAGCTATTATTTACTGTGAAATCAACAAAGAGTTGTACCTTTCTGCAGGCGTATCGGTCAAGAGCTATTATTTACTGTGAAATCAACAAAGAGTTGTACCTTTCTGCAGGCGTATCGGTCAAGAGCTATTATTTACTGTGAAATCAACAAAGAGTTGTACCTTTCTGCAGGCGTATCGGTCAAGAGCTATTATTTACTGTGAAATCAACAAAGAGTTGTACCTTTCTGCAGGCGTATCGGTCAAGAGCTATTATTTACTGTGAAATCAACAAAGAGTTGTACCTTTCTGCAGGCGTATCGGTCAAGAGCTATTATTTACTGTGAAATCAACAAAGAGTTGTACCTTTCTGCAGGCGTATCGGTCAAGAGCTATTATTTACTGTGAAATCAACAAAGAGTTGTACCTTTCTGCAGGCGTATCGGTCAAGAGCTATTATTTACTGTGAAATCAACAAAGAGTTGCACCTTTCTGCAGGCGTATCGGTCAAGAGCTATTATTTACTGTGAAATCAACAAAGAGTTGTACCTTTCTGCAGGCGTATCGGTCAAGAGCTATTAGGTTCCCTCAACACCCAGATTGAGGAGAACAAAGCAATGGTGCGAGAAATAATGGAAACAATTCTAGATTTGGCTACTCACAATAATGACTCGAGAGCTGGCGCAGAGAAAAAATTACCGCTCTTAATCGTGGTAAATTTTTAGACCTGTTATCTCTTGTAGGTAAAAATAACCAATACCTTCACGCTCATCTAAAAAAATCGAGCATAATCAGTTGATTGGCGAAAAGAATAGCACTACAGCCAGTAGTAGTAGCCAGTCCCAAGTAGCCTGACGTAGCCAGGGATCTCTAGCCATCACTAGTGCTGCACGGAAGTAGCTAGGGCTAGCTAGTAGTAGCCAGTCCCAGGTAGCCTGACGTAGCCAGGAATCTCTAGCCATCACTAGTGCTGCACGGAAGTAGCTAGGGCTAGCTAGTAGTAGCCAGTCCCAAGTAGCCTGACGTAGCCAGGGATCTCTAGCCATCTGCACGGAAGTAGCTAGGGCTAGCTTGTAGTAGCCAGTCCCAAGTAGCCTGACGTAGCCAGGGATCTCTAGCCATCACTAGTGCTGCACGGAAGTAGCTAGGGCTAGCTAGTAGTAGCCAGTCCCAAGTAGCCTGACGTAGCCAGGGATCTCTAGCCATCACTAGTGCTGCACGGAAGTAGCTAGGGCTAGCTAGTAGTAACCACTCCCAAGTAGCCTGATGTAGCCAGGGATCTCTAGTCATCACTAGTGCTGCACCGAAGTAGCTAGGGCTAGTTAGTACTAGCCGGTCCCAAGTAGCCTGACGTAGCCAGGGATCTCTAGCCATCACTAGTGCTGCACGAAAGTAGCTAGGGCTAGCTAGTAGTAGCCAGTCCCAAGTAGCCTGACGTAGCCAGGGATCTCTAGCCATCACTAGTGCTGCACGAAAGTAGCTAGGGCCAGCTAGAAGTAGCCAGTCCCAAGTAGCCTGACGTAGCCAGGGATCTCTAGCCATCACTAGTGCTGCACGGAAGTAGCTAGGGGTAGCTAGTAGTAGCCAGTCCCAAGTAGCCTTACGTAGCAAGGAATCTCTAGCAATCTGCACGGAAGTAGCTAGGGCTAGCTTGTAGTAGCCAGTCCCAAGTAGCCTGACGTAGCCAGGGATCTCTAGCCATCACTAGTGCTGCACGGAAGTAGCTAGGGCTAGCTAGTAGTAGCCAGTCCCAAGTAGCCTGACGTAGCCAGGGATCTCTAGCCATCACTAGTGCTCCACGGAAGTAGCTAGGGCTAGCTAGTAGAAGCCTGTCCCAAGTAGCCTGACGTAGCCAGGGATCTTTAGCCATTACTAGTGTTGCACGGAAGAAGCTAGGGCTAGGTAGCTAGAGCCAGTCACAAGTAGCCTGACGTGGCCAGGGATCTCTAGCCAAAACTAGTGCTGCACGGAAGTAGCGTGGGCTAGCTAGTAGTAGCCAGTCCTCGGCGGGGCTTCCCCCTCCAGCGGGGCCTCCGCCGGAGCCACCCCCTCCTCCGGGGAACTCGGCGGGGGTTCCCCCTCCACCTGACGACTCGGCGGGGCTTCTCCCTCCTCAGGGGAACTTGGCGGGGGATCCCCCTCCTCCAAGGAACTTGGCGGGGGTTCACCCTCCTCCGGGGGACTCGGCGGGGGTTCCCCCTCTTCCGGGGCCTCCGGGGCCTCCGGCGGGGGTTCCCCCTCCTCCGGGGGACTCAGCGGGGCTTCCCTCTATTCCAAAGAACTCGTCGGGGGTTCCCCCTCCTCCAGGAAACTCGGTGGGGTTTCCCCCTTCTCCGGGGGACTCGGCGGGGCTTCCCCCTTCTCGAGGGAACTCGGCGGGGCTTCCCCCTCCACCGGGGCCTCCGCCGGAGCCTACCCCTCCTCCTGGGAACTCGGCGGGGGTTCCCCCTCCTCCAGGGGACTCGGTGGGGTTTCCCCCTCCTACGGGGGACTCGGCGGGGCTTCTTCCTTCTCCAGGGAACTCGGTGGGGGTTCCCCCTCCTCCGGAGCCTCCGCCGGGGGTTCCCCCTCCTCCGGGGGATTTGGCGGGGGTTTCCCCTCAACCGGGGAACTTGGCGGGGCTTCCCCCTCCTCCGGGGGACTCGGCGGGGCTTCCCCCATCTCCGGGGGAACTCGTCGGGGGTTTCTTCTCCTCCGGGGGACTCGGCGGGGGTTTTCCCTTCACCGGGGAACTCGGCGGGGGTTCCCCCTCCTCCGAGGGACTCGGTGGGGCTCTCCCCTATTCCGGGGGACTCGGCGGGGGTTCCCCCTCCTCCGGGGAACTCGGCGGGGGTTCCCCCTTCTCCGAAGCCTCCGCCGGGGCTTTCCCCTCTTCCGTGGGACTCGGCGGGGCTTCCCCCTCCTCCGGGGAACTCGGCAGGGGTTCCCCCTACTCCGGGGGACTCGGTGGGGATTCCCCCTCCTTCGGGGGACTCGGCGGGGGTTCTTCTCCTCCGGGGAGCTTTGCGGGGGTTCCCCCTCCTCCGGGGGACTGGGCGGGGCTTCCCCCTCCTCCAGGGCCACCGCCGGGGCTTCCCCCTCCACCGGGGGACTAGGCGGGGGTTCCCACTCCACCAGGCCCACCGCCGGGGCTTCCCCCTCCTCCGGGGAACTTGGCCGGGATTCCCCCACCTCCGGGGGACTGCGCGGGGCTTCCCCCTCCTACGGGGAACTTGGCGGAGGTTCCCCCTCCTCCGGAGGACATGCCGGGATTCGCCCTACTCCGGGGGACTGGGCGGGGCTTCCCCCTCCTCCGAGGCCACCGCCGGGGGTTCCCCCTCCTCCGGGGGACTCGGCGGGAATTCCCTCTACTCCGGGGGACTCGGCGGGGGTTTCCCCTCCTACGGGGATCTTGGCGGGGTGCCCCCTCCTCCGGGGGACTCGGCGGGGATTCCCCCTACTCCGGGGGACTCGGCGGGGGTTCCCCCTCCTCCGGGGGACTGGGCGGGGCTTCCCCATCCTCCAGTGCCACCGCCGGGGCTTCCCCCTCCGCCGGGGAACGTGGCCGGGGTTCACCCTCCACCGCGGCCTCCGCCGGGGCTTCTCCCTCTTTCAGGGAACTTGGCGGGGGTGCCCTCTCCTCCGGGGGACTCCGCGGGGATTCCCCCTACTCCGGGGAACTTGGCGATGGTTCCCCCTCCTCCGGGGGACTCGGCGGGAATTCCCTCCACTCCGGGGGACTGGGCGGGGCTTCCCCCTCCTACGGGGAACTTGGCCGGGGTTCCCCCTCCTCCGGGGGACTGGGCGGGGCTTCCCCCTCCTCCGAGGCCACCGCCGGGGCTTCCCCCTCCACCGGGGAACTTGGCCGGGGTTCCACCTCCTCCGGGGGACAGGGCGGGGCTTCCCCCTTCTCCGGGGAACTTGGCGGGGGTTCCCACTCTTCCGGGGCTTCTGCCGGGGCCTTTCCCTACTCCGTGGACTCGGCGGGGCTTCCCCCTCCTCCGGGGGACTTGGTGGGGGTTCCCCCTTCTCCGGGGAACTTGACGGGGGTTCCCCCCTCCTCCGGGGGACTCGGCGGGGGTTCCCACTCCACCAGGGCCACCGCCGGGGCTTCCCCCTCCTCCGGGGGACTAGGCGGGGGTTCCCACTCCACCAGGGCCACCGCCGGGGCTTCCCCCTCCTCCGAGAACAGTGCGGGGCTTCTCCCTCAACCAGTTGACTCGGCGGGGGTTCCCCCTCCGCCGGGGCCACCGCCGGGGATTCTCCATCTTCCGATGAACTTGGCGGGGCTTCCCCCTCCTCCAGGGAACTTGGCGGGGGTTCCCTCTCCTCCAGGGAACTTATCGGGGGTTCCAACTCCTCTTGGGCCACCGCCGGGGCCTTCCCCTCCTCCGCGGGACTCGGCGGCGGTTCCCCCTCCTACGGGGAACTTGGTGGGGGTTCCCACACCTCCGGGGCCTCCGCCGGGGCCTTCCCCTCCTCCGGGGGACTCGGCGGCGGTTCACCCTCCTAAGGGGTACTGGGCGGGGCTTCCCCCTCCTCCAGGGACTTTGGCGGGGGTTCCCCCTTCTCCGGGGAACTTGGCGGGGGTTCCCCCTCCTCCAGGGGACTGGGTGGGGCTTCCCCCACCTCCGGGGAACTTGGCGGGGGTTCCCTATCCTAAGGGTTACTGGGCGGGGCTTCCCCCTCCTCCAGGGACTTTGGCGGGGGTTCCCCCTTCTCCGGGGAACTTGGCGGGGGTTCCACCACCTCCAGGGGACTGGGTGGGGCTTCCCCCACCTCCGGGGAACTTGGCGGGGGTTCCCACTCCTCCGGGGCCTCCGCCGGGGCCTTCCCCTCCTCCGGGGGACTCGGCGGTGGTTCCCCCTCCTACGGGGAACTTGGCGGGGGTTCCCCCTCCTCCGGGGGACTCGGCGGCGGTTCCCCCTCCTACGGGGAACTTGGCGGGGGTGCCCCCTCCTCCGGGGGACTCGGCGGGGATTCCCCCTTCTCCTTGGAACTCGGCGGGGGTTCCCCCTCCTACGGGGCCTCCGCCGGGGCTTCCCCCTCCTCCAATGCAACCGCCGGGGCTTCCCCCTCCGCCGGGGAACTTGGTCGGGGTTCCCCCTCTTCCAGGGGACTTGGCGTGGCTTCCCCCTCCTCCGGGGGACTCGGCGGGGGTTCCCCCTCCTCCGGGGGACTGGGCGGGGCTTCCCCCTTCTCCTAGGAACTCGGCGGGGGTACCCCCTCCTCCGGGGGACTCGGCGGGGGTTCCCCCTCCTCCAGGGGATTGGGCGGGGCTTCCCACTTCTCCGGGGGACTCGGCGGGGGTTCCCCCTCCTTCGGTGGACTGGGCGGGGCTTCACCCTCCTCCATTGAACTGGGCGGGGCTTCCCCCTCCTCCGGGGAACTTGGCGGGGGTTCCCCCTCCTAAGGGGTACTGGGCGGGGCTTCCCCCTCCTCCAGGGAACTTGGCGGGGGGTTCCCTCTCCTCCAGGGAACTTATCGGGGGGTCCCACTCCTCCGGGGCCTCCGCCGGGGCCTTCCCCTCCTCCGCGGGACTCGGCGGCGGTTCCCCCTCCTACGGGGAACTTGGCGGGGGTTCCCACTCCTCCGGGGCCTCCGCCGGGGCCTTCCCCTTCTCCGGGGGACTCGGCGGGGTCTCCCCCTCCTCCGGGGGACTGCGCGTGGCTTCCCCCTTCTCCGGGGAACTCGGCGGGGGTTCCCTCTCCTCCGGGGGACTGCGCGTGGCTTCCCCCTCCTCCTGGGAACTCGGCGGTGCTTCCCTCTCCTCCAGGGAACTTATCGGGGGTTCCCACTCCTCCGGGGCCTACGTTGGGGCCTTCCCCTCCTCCGCGGGACTCGGCGGAGGTTCCCCCACCTACGGGGAACTTGGCGGGGGTTCCCCCTCCTCCGGGGGACTCGGCGGCGGTTCCCCCTCCTACGGGGAACTTGGCGGGGGTGCCCCCTCCTCCGGGGGACTCGGCGGAGATTCCCCCTTCTCCTTGGAACTCGGCGGGGGTTCCCCCTCCTCCGGGGCCACCGCCGGGGCTTACCCCTTTAGGGGAACTTGGCGGGGGTTCCCCCTCCTACGGGGAACTTGGCGTGGCTTCCCCCTCCTCCGGGGGACTCGGCGGGGGTTCCCCCTCCTCCGGGGGACTGGGCGGGGCTTCCCCCTTCTCCTAGGAACTCGGCGGGGGTTCCCCCTCCTCCGGGGGACTCGGCGGGGGTTCCCCCTCCTCCAGGGGATTGGGCGGGGCTTCCCCCTTCTCCGGGGAGCTTGGCGGGGGTTCCCCCTCCTCCGGGGGACTCGGCGGTAATTTCCTCTACTCCGGGGGACTCTGCGGGGATTCCCACTTCTCCGGGGGACTCGGCGGCGGTTCCCACTCCTACGGGGGACTAGGCGGGGCTTCCCCCTCCTCCAGGGACTTTGGCGGGGGTTCCCCCTTCTCCAGGGAACTTGGCGGGGGTTCCCCCTCCTCCAGGGGACTGGGCGGGGCTTCCCCCACCTCCGGGGAACTTGGCGGGGGTTCCCACTCCTCCGGGGCCTCCGCCGGGGCCTTCCCCTCCTCCGGGGGACTCGGCGGCGGTTCCCCCTCCTACGGGGAACTTGGCGGGGGTTCCCCCTCCTCCGGGGGACTCGGCGGCGGTTCCCCCTCCTACGGGGAACTTGGCGGGGGTGCCCCCTCCTCCGGGGGACTCGGCGGGGATTCCCCCTTCTCCTTGGAACTCGGCGGGGGTTCCCCCTCCTACGGGGCCTCCGCCGGGGCTTCCCCCTCATCCAATGCAACCGCCGGGGCTTCCCCCTCCGCCGGGGAACTTGGTCGGGGTTCCCCCTCTTCCAGGGGACTTGGCAGGGCTTCCCCCTCCTCCGGGGGACTCGGCGGGGGTTCCCCCTCCTCCGGGGGACTGGGCGGTGCTTCCCCCTTCTCCTAGGAACTCGGCGGGGGTTCCCCCTCCTCCGGGGGGATTCGGCGGCGGTTCCCCCTCCTACGGGGAACTTGGCGGGGGTGCCCCCTCCTCCGGGGGACTCGGCGGAGATTCCCCCTTCTCCTTGGAACTCGGCGGGGGTTCCCCCTCCTACGGGGCCTCCGCCGGGGCCTTTCCCTTCTCTTGGAGACCCGGCGGGAGTTCCCCCTCCTCCAGGGGACTGGGCGGGGCTTCCCCCTCCTCCATTGAACTGGGCGGGGCTTCCCCCTCCTCCGGGGGACTCGGCGGGGGTTCCACCTCCTCCGAGGCCACCGCCGGGGATTCCCCCTTCTCCGGGGGACTCGGCGGGGGTTCCCCCTCCTCCGCGGCCACCGCCGGGGATTCCCCCTACTCCGGGGGACTTGGCGATGGTTCCCCCTCCTCCGGGGGACTCGGCGGGAATTCCCTCTACTCCGGGGGACTGGGAAGGGCTTCCCTCTCTTACGGGGAACTTAGCGGGGGTGCCCCCGCCTCCGGGGGACTCGGCGGGGGTTCCCCCTCCTCCGGGGGACTGGGCGGGGCTTCCCCCTCCTCCAGGGAACTTGGCGGGGGTTCCCCCTCCTCCGGGGAACTTGGCCGGGGTTCCACCTCCTCCGGGGAACTTATCGGGGGGTCCCACTCCTCCGGGGCCTCCGCCGGGGCCTTCCCCTCCTCCGCGGGACTCGGCGGCGGTTCCCCCTCCTACGGGGAACTTGGCGGGGGTTCCCACTCCTCCGGGGCCTCCGCCGGGGCCTTCCCCTTCTCCGGGGGACTCGGCGGGGTCTCCCCCTCCTCCGGGGGACTGCGCGTGGCTTCCCCCTTCTCCGGGGAACTCGGCGGGGGTTCCCTCTCCTCCGGGGGACTGCGCGTGGCTTCCCCCTCCTCCTGGGAACTCGGCGGTGCTTCCCTCTCCTCCAGGGAACTTCTCGGGGGTTCCCACTCCTCCGGGGCCTACGTTGGGGCCTTCCCCTCCTCCGCGGGACTCGGCGGAGGTTCCCCCACCTACGGGGAACTTGGCGGGGGTTCCCCCTCCTCCGGGGGACTCGGCGGTAATTTCCTCTACTCCGGGGGACTCTGCGGGGATTCCCACTTCTCCGGGGGACTCGGCGGCGGTTCCCCCTCCTACGGGGGACTAGGCGGGGCTTCCCCCTCCTCCAGGGACTTTGGCGGGGGTTCCCCCTTCTCCAGGGAACTTGGCGGGGGTTCCCCCTCCTCCAGGGGACTGGGCGGGGCTTCCCCCACCTCCGGGGAACTTGGCGGGGGTTCCCACTCCTCCGGGGCCTCCGCCGGGGCCTTCCCCTCCTCCGGGGGACTCGGCGGCGGTTCCCCCTCCTACGGGGAACTTGGCGGGGGTTCCCCCTCCTCCGGGGGACTCGGCGGCGGTTCCCCCTCCTACGGGGAACTTGGCGGGGGTGCCCCCTCCTCCGGGGGACTCGGCGGGGATTCCCCCTTCTCCTTGGAACTCGGCGGGGGTTCCCCCTCCTACGGGGCCTCCGCCGGGGCTTCCCCCTCATCCAATGCAACCGCCGGGGCTTCCCCCTCCGCCGGGGAACTTGGTCGGGGTTCCCCCTCTTCCAGGGGACTTGGCAGGGCTTCCCCCTCCTCCGGGGGACTCGGCGGGGGTTCCCCCTCCTCCGGGGGACTGGGCGGTGCTTCCCCCTTCTCCTAGGAACTCGGCGGGGGTTCCCCCTCCTCCGGGGGACTCGGCGGGGGTTCCCCCTCCTCCGGGGGACTCGGCGGCGGTTCCCCCTCCTACGGGGAACTTGGCGGGGGTGCCCCCTCCTCCGGGGGACTCGGCGGAGATTCCCCCTTCTCCTTGGAACTCGGCGGGGGTTCCCCCTCCTACGGGGCCTCCGCCGGGGCCTTTCCCTTCTCTTGGAGACCCGGCGGGAGTTCCCCCTCCTCCAGGGGACTGGGCGGGGCTTCCCCCTCCTTCATTGAACTGGGCGGGGCTTCCCCCTCCTCCGGGGGACTCGGCGGGGGTTCCACCTCCTCCGAGGCCACCGCCGGGGATTCCCCCTTCTCCGGGGGACTCGGCGGGGGTTCCCCCTCCTCCGCGGCCACCGCCGGGGATTCCCCCTACTCCGGGGGACTTGGCGATGGTTCCCCCTCCTCCGGGGGACTCGGCGGGAATTCCCTCTACTCCGGGGGACTGGGAAGGGCTTCCCTCTCTTACGGGGAACTTAGCGGGGGTGCCCCCGCCTCCGGGGGACTCGGCGGGGGTTCCCCCTCCTCCGGGGGACTGGGCGGGGCTTCCCCCTCCTCCAGGGAACTTGGCGGGGGTTCCCCCTCCTCCGGGGAACTTGGCCGGGGTTCCACCTCCTCCGGGGGACAGGGCGGGGCTTCCCCCTTCTCCGGGGAACTTGGCGGGGGTTCCCACTTTTCCGGGGCCTCCGCCGGGGCCTTTCCCTACTCCGGGGGACTCGGAGGGGATACCCCCTCCTCCGGGGGACTCGGCGGGGATTCCCCCTCTTCCAGGAAAATGGGCGGGGCTTCCCACTCCTCCGGGGAACTTGGCGGGGGTTCCCCCTTCTCCGGGGGACTTGGCCGGGGTTCCCCTTCCTCCGGGTGACTGGGCTGGGCTTCCCCCTCCTCCGGGGAACTTGGCGGGAGTTCCCCCTCCTCCGGGGCCTCCGCGGGGGCCTTTCCCTTCTCCGGGAGACCCGGCGGGGGTTCCCCCTCCTCCGGGGAACTTGGCCGGGGTTCCCCCTCCTCCGGGGGACTGGGCGGGGCTTCCCCCTCCTCCGGGGGACTGGGCGGGGCTTTCCCCTCCTCCGGGGAACTTGGCGGGGGTTCCCCCTCCTAATGGGTACTGGGCGGGGCTTCCCCCTCCTCCAGGGAACTTGGCGGGGGTTCCCCCTTCTCCGGGGAACTTGGCGGGGGTTCCCCCTTCTCCGGGGCCACTGCCGGGGATTCCCCCTCCTCCGGGGGACTCGGCGGGGATTCCCCCTCCTCCAGGGGATTAGGCCGGGAATTCCCCCTCCTGCGGGGAACTTGGCGGGGGTTTCCCCTCCTCCGGGGGACTCGGCGGGGGTTTCCTCTACTACGGGGTACTTGGCGGGGGTGCCCCCTTCTCCGGGGGACTCGGCGAGGGTTTTCACTCCACCAGGCCCACCGCCGGGGCTTTCCCCTCCTCCGGGGGACTCGGCGGGGGTTCCCACTTCACCGGAGGACTCGGCGGGGGTTCCCACTCCACCAGGCCCACCGCCGGGGCTTTCCCCTCCTCCGGGGGACTCGGCGGGGGTTCCCCCTCCTCCAGGGAACTTGGCGGGGCTTCCCCCTCCTCCGAGGAATTTGGCGGGGGTTCCCCTTCCTTCGGGGAACTTGACTGGGGTTCCCCCTCCACCGGGGGACTCGGCGAGAAATACCCCTACTCCGGGGGACTTGGCGGGGGTTCCCCCTCCTCCGGGGCCACCGCCGGGGTTCCCCCTCCTCCGGGTGACTGGGCTGGGCTTCCCCCTCCTCCGGGGAACTTGGCGGGAGTTCCCCCTCCTCCGGGGCCTCCGCGGGGGCCTTTCCCTTCTCCGGGAGACCCGGCGGGGGTTCCCCCTCCTCCGGGGAACTTGGCCGGGGTTCCCCCTCCTCCGGGGGACTGGGCGGGGCTTCCCCCTCCTCCGGGGGACTGGGCGGGGGTTTCCCCTCCTCTAGGGAACTAGGTGGGGATTCCCCCTACTCCGGGGGACTCGGCGGGGGTTCCCCCTCCTCCGGGGGACTGGGCGGGGCTTCCCCCACCTCCATGGAACTTGGCGGGGGTTCCCCCTCCTCCTGGGGACTGGGCGGGGCTTCCCCCTTCTCTGGGGAACTGGGCGGGGCTTCCCCCTCCTCCAGGGAACTTGGTGGGGATTCCCCCTACTCCGGGGAACTGGGCGGGGCTTCCCCCTCCTCCGAGGGACTCGGCGGGGGTTCCCCCTTCTCTGGGGAAATGGGCGGGGCTTCCCCCTCCTCTAGGGAACTTGGTGGGGATTCCCACTACTCCGGGGGACTCGGCGGGGATTCCCCCTCCTCCGGGGGACTAGGCGGGGCTTCCCCCTCCTCCAGGGAACTCGGCGGGGGTTTCCTCTACTACGGGGTACTTGGCGGGGGTTCCCCCTCCTCCGGGGGACTGGGCGGGGTTTCCCCTACCTCCATGGAACTTGGTGGGGGTTCCCCCTCCTCCTGGGGACTGGGCGGGGCTTCCCCCTCCTCCGGGGGACTCGGCGGGGATTCCCCCTACTCCGGGGGACTGGGCGGGGCTTCCCCCTCCTCTAGGGAACTAGGTGGGGATTCCCCCTACTCCGTGGGACTCGGCGGGGGTTCCCCCTCCTCCGGGGGACTGGGCGGGGCTTCCCCCACCTCCATGGAACTTGGCGGGGGTTCCCCCTCCTCCTGGGGACTGGGCGGGGCTTCCCCCTTCTCTGGGGAACTGGGCGGGGCTTCCCCCTCCTCCAGGGAACTTGGTGGGGATTCCCCCTACTCCGGGGAACTGGGCGGGGCTTCCCCCTCCTCCGAGGGACTCGGCGGGGGTTCCCCCTTCTCTGGGGAAATGGGCGGGGCTTCCCCCTCCTCTAGGGAACTTGGTGGGGATTCCCACTACTCCGGGGGACTCGGCGGGGATTCCCCCTCCTCCGGGGGACTAGGCGGGGCTTCCCCCTCCTCCAGGGAACTTGGTGGGGATTCCCCCTACTCCGGGGAACTGGGCGGGGCTTCCCCCTCCTCTAGGGAACTAGGTGGGGATTCCCCCTACTCCTGGGGACTCGGCGGGGATTCCCCCTACTCCGGGGGACTGGGCGGGGCTTCCCCCTCCTCCGTGGGACTTGGCGGGGATTCCCCCTACTCCGGGGGACTCGGCGGGGATTCCCCCCACTCCGGGGCCACCGCCGGGGATTCCCCCTCCACCGGGGGACTTGGCGGGGATTCCCCCTACTCCGTGGGACTCGGCGGGGGTTCATCCTCCTCCGGGGGACTGGGCGGGGCTTCCCCCTCCTCTAGGGAACTTGGTGGGGATTCCCCCTACTCCGGGGGACTCGGCGGGGATTCCCCCTCCTCCGGGGGACTCGGCGGGGATTCCCCCTACTCCGGGGGACTCGGCGGGGATTCCCCCTCCTCCGGGGGACTCGGCGGGGATTCCCCCTACTCCGGGGGACTGGGCGGGGCTTCCCCCTCCTCCGTGGGACTCGGCGGGGATTCCCCCTACTCCGGGGGACTCGGCGGGGATTCCCCCCACTCCGGGGCCACCGCCGGGGATTCCCCCTCCACCGAGGGACTTGGCGGGGATTCCCCCTACTCCGTGGGACTCGGCGGGGGTTCCCCCTCCTCCGGGGGACAGGGCGGGGCTTCCCCCTCCTCCAGGGAACTCCGCGGGGGTTCCCCCTCCTCCGGGGGACTGGGCGGGGCTTCCCCCTCCTCTAGGGAACTAGGTGGGGATTCCCCCTACTCCGGGGGACTCGGCGGGGATTCCCCCTACTCCGGGGGACTGGGCGGGGCTTCCCCCTCCTCCGTGGGACTCGGCGGGGGTTCCCCCTTCTCTGGGGAACTGGGCGGGGCTTCCCCCTACTCCGTGGGACTGGGCGGGGCTTCCCCCTCCTCTAGGGGACTGGGCGGGGCTTCCCCCTCCTCCGTGGGACTCGGCGGGGATTCCCCCCACTCCGGGGCCACCGCCGGGGATTCCCCCTCCACCGGGGGACTTGGCGGGGATTCCCCCTACTCCGTGGGACTCGGCGGGGGTTCTTCCTCCTCCGGGGGACTGGGCGGGGCTTCCCCCTCCTCTAGGGAACTTGGTGGGGATTCCCCCTACTCCGGGGGACTCGGCGGGGATTCCCCCTCCTCCGGGGGACTCGGCGGGGATTCCCCCTACTCCGGGGGACTCGGCGGGGATTCCCCCCACTCCGTGGCCACCGCCGGGGCTTCCCCCTCCTCCGGGGGACTCGGCGGGGATTCCCCCTACTCCGGGGGACTGGGCGGGGGTTCCCCCTTCTCTGGGGAACTGGGCGGGGCTTCCCCCTCCTCCAGGGAACTTGGTGGGGATTCCCCCTACTCCGGGGAACTGGGCGGGGCTTCCCCCTCCTCCGAGGGACTCGGCGGGGGTTCCCCCTTCTCTGGGGAACTGGGCGGGGCTTCCCCCTCCTCTAGGGAACTTGGTGGGGATTCCCACTACTCCGGGGGACTCGGCGGGGATTCCCCCTCCTCCGGGGGACTAGGCGGGGCTTCCCCCTCCTCCAGGGAACTTGGTGGGGATTCCCCCTACTCCGGGGAACTGGGCGGGGCTTCCCCCTCCTCTAGGGAACTAGGTGGGGATTCCCCCTACTCCGGGGGACTCGGCGGGGATTCCCCCTACTCCGGGGGACTGGGCGGGGCTTCCCCCTCCTCCGTGGGACTTGGCGGGGATTCCCCCTACTCCGGGGGACTCGGCGGGGATTCCCCCCACTCCGGGGCCACCGCCGGGGATTCCCCCTCCACCGGGGGACTTGGCGGGGATTCCCCCTACTCCGTGGGACTCGGCGGGGGTTCTTCCTCCTCCGGGGGACTGGGCGGGGCTTCCCCCTCCTCTAGGGAACTTGGTGGGGATTCCCCCTACTCCGGGGGACTCGGCGGGGATTCCCCCCACTCCGGGGCCACCGCCGGGGATTCCCCCTCCACCGAGGGACTTGGCGGGGGTTCCCCCTCCTCCGGGGGACAGGGCGGGGCTTCCCCCTCCTCCAGGGAACTCCGCGGGGGTTCCCCCTCCTCCGGGGGACTGGGCGGGGCTTCCCCCACCTCCATGGAACTTGGCGGGGGTTCCCCCTCTCCCTGGGGACTGGGCGGGGCTTCCCCCTCCTCCGGGGGACTCGGCGGGGATTCCCCCTACTCCGGGGGACTGGGCGGGGGTTCCCCCTTCTCTGGGGAACTGGGCGGGGCTTCCCCCTACTCCGTGGGACTGGGCGGGGCTTCCCCCTCCTCTAGGGAACTTGGTGGGGATTCCCCCTACTCCGGGGGACTCGGCGGGGATTCCCCCTACTCCGGGGGACTCGGCGGGGATTCCCCCCACTCCGGGGCCACCGCCGGGGATTCCCCCTCCACCGAGGGACTGGGCGGGGCTTCCCCCTCCTCCGTGGGACTCGGCGGGGATTCCCCCTACTCCGGGGGACTCGGCGGGGATTCCCCCCACTCCGGGGCCACCGCCGAGGGACTCGGCGGGGGTTCCCCCTCCTCCGGGGGACAGGGCGGGGCTTCCCCCTCCTCCAGGGAACTCCGCGGGGGTTCCCCCTCCTCCGGGGGACTGGGCGGGGCTTCCCCCTCCTCCGGGGGACTCGGCGGGGATTCCCCCTCCACCGGGGGACTCGGCGGGGATTCCCCCTCCACCGGGGGACTTGGCGGGGGTTCCCCCTCCTCCGGGGGACTGGGCGGGGCTTCCCCCTCCTCCGGGGGACTCGGCGGGGATTCCCCCTCCACCGGGGGACTCGGCGGGGGTTCCCCCTCCTCCGGGGGACAGGGCGGGGCTTCCCCCTCCTCCAGGGAACTCCGCGGGGGTTCCCCCTCCTCCGGGGGACTGGGCGGGGCTTCCCCCTCCTCCGGGGGACTCGGCGGGGATTCCCCCTCCACCGGGGGACTCGGCGGGGGTTCCCCCTCCTCCGGGGGACTGGGCGGGGTTTCCCCTACCTCCATGGAACTTGGTGGGGGTTCCCCCTCCTCCTGGGGACTGGGCGGGGCTTCCCCCTCCTCCGGGGGACTCGGCGGGGATTCCCCCTACTCCGGGGGACTGGGCGGGGCTTCCCCCTCCTCCGGGGAACTCGGCGGGGATTCCCCCTACTCCGGGGGACTGGGCGGGGCTTCCCCCTCCTCTAGGGAACTTGGTGGGGATTCCCCCTACTTCGGGGGACTCGGCGGGGATTTCCCCCACTCCAGGGCCACCGCCGGGGATTCCTCCTCCACCGGGGGACTCGGCGGGGATTCCCCCCACTCCGGGGCCACCGCCGAGGATTCCCCCTCCTCCGGGGGACTGGGCGGGGGTTCCCCCTTCTCTGGGGAACTGGGCGGGGCTTCCCCCTCCTCCAGGGAACTTGGTGGGGATTCCCCCTACTCCGTGGGACTCGGCGGGGGTTCCCCCTTCTCTGGGGAACTGGGCGGGGCTTCCCCCTCCTCCAGGGAACTTGGTGGGGATTCCCCCTACTCCGGGGGACTGGGCGGGGCTTCCCCCTCCTCCGGGGGACTCGGCGGGGATTCCCCCTACTCCGGGGGACTGGGCGGGGGTTCCCCCTTCTCTGGGGAACTGGGCGGGGCTTCCCCCTCCTCCAGGGAACTTGGTGGGGATTCTTCCTACTCCGGGGAACTGGGCGGGGCTTCCCCCTCCTCTAGGGAACTAGGTGGGGATTCCCCCTACTCCGGGGGACTGGGCGGGGCTTCCCCCTCCACCGGGGGACTTGGCGGGGATTCCCCCTACTCCGTGGAACTCGGCGGGGGTTCCCCCTACTCCGGGGGACTAGGCGGGGCTTCCCCCACCTCCATGGAACTTGGCGGGGGTTCCCCCTCCTCCTGGGGACTGGGCGGGGCTTCCCCCTCCTCCGGGGGACTGGGCGGGGCTTCCCCCTCCTCCGGGGGACTCGGCGGGGATTCCCCCTACTCCGGGGGACTGGGCGGGGCTTCCCCCTTCTCCGGGGGACTCGGCGGGGGTTCCCCCTTCTCTGGGGAACTGGGCGGGGCTTCCCCCTCCTCTAGGGAACTTGGTGGGGATTCCCCCTACTCCGGGGGACTCGGCGGGGATTCCCCCCACTCCGGGGCCACCGCCGGGGATTCCCCCTCCACCGGGGGACTTGGCGGGGATTCCCCCTAAACCGTGGGACTCGGCGGGGGTTCCCCCTCCTCCGATGGACAGGGCGGGGCTTCTTCCTCCTCCAGGGAACTCCGCGGTGGTTCCCCCTCCTCCGGGGGACTGGGCGGGGCTTCCCCCTCCACCGGGGGACTTGGCGGGGATTCCCCCTACTCCGTGGGACTCGGCGGGTGTTCCCCCTCCTCCGGGGGACAGGGCGGGGCTTCTCCCACCTCCATGGAACTTGGCGGGGGTTCCCCCTCCTCCTGGGGACTGGGCGGGGCTTCCCCCTCCTCCGGGGGACTCGGCGGGGATTCCCCCTACTCCGGGGGACTGGGCGGGGCTTCCCCCTCCTCCGGGGGACTCGGCGGGGATTCCCCCTACTCCGGGGGACTGGGCGGGGCTTCCCCCTCCTCCGGGGGACTCGGCGGGGCTTCCCCCTCCTCCAGGGAACTTGGTGGGGATTCCCCCTACTCCGGGGAACTGGGCGGGGCTTCCCCCTCCTCTAGGGAACTAGGTGGGAATTCCCCCCACTCCGGGGCCACCGCCGGGGATTCCCCCTCCACCGGGGGACTTGGCGGGGATTCCCCCTACTCCGTGGGACTCGGCGGGTGTTCCCCCTCCTCCAGGGAACTCCGCGGGGGTTCCCCCTCCTCCGGGGGACTGGGCGTGGCCTCCCCCTCCTCCGTGGGACTCGGCGGGGATTCCCCCTACTCCGGGGGACTCGGCGGGGGTTCCCCCTCCTCCGGGGGACTGGGCGGGGCTTCCCCCACCTCCATGGAACTTGGCGGGGGTTCCCCCTCCTCCTGGGGACTGGGCGGGGCTTCCCCCTCCACCGGGGGACTCGGCGGGGATTCCCCCTACTCCGGGGGACTGGGCGGGGGTTCCCCCTCCTCTGGGGAACTGGGCGGGGGTTCCCCCTTCTCTGGGGAACTGGGCGGGGCTTCCCCCTCCTCCAGGGAACTTGGTGGGGATTCCCCCTACTCCGGGGGACTCGGCGGGGATTCCCCCAACTCCAGGGCCACCGCCGGGGATTCCCCCTCCACCGGGGGACTCGGCGGGGATTCCCCCCACTCCGGGGCCACCGCCGAGGATTCCCCCTCCTCCGGGGGACTGGGCGGGGCTTCCCCCTACTCCGAGGGACTCGGCGGGGATTCCCCCTACTCCGGGGGACTCGGCGGGGATTCCCCCTCCTCCGGGGGACTCGGCGGGGCTTCCCCCTCCTCCGGGGGACTGGGCGGGGCTTCCCCCTCCTCCAGGGAACTTGGTGGGGATTCCCCCTACTCCGGGGAACTGGGCGGGGCTTCCCCCTCCTCTAGGGAACTAGGTGGGGATTCCCCCTACTCCGGGGGACTCGGCAGGGATTCCCCCTACTCCGGGGGACTCGGCGGGGGTTCCCCCTCCTCCTGGGGACTTGGCGGGGCTTCCCACTCCACCGGGGGACTCGGCGGGGATTCCCCTCACTCCGGGGGACTCGGCGGGGGTTCCCCCTCCTCCGGGGGACTGGGCGGGGCTTCCCCCACCACCATGGAACTTGGCGGGGGTTCCCCCTCCTCCTGGGGACTGGGCGGGGCTTCCCCCTCCTCCGGGGGACTCGGCGGGGATTCCCCCTACTCCGGGGGACTGGGCAGGGCTTCCCCCTCCTCCGGGGGACTCGGCGGGGATTCCCCCTACTCCGGGGGACTGGGCGGGGCTTCCCCCTCCTCCGGGGGACTCGGCGGGGATTCCCCCTACTCCGGGGAACTGGGCGGGGCTTCCCCCTCCTCTAGGGAACTTGGTGGGGATTCCCCCTACTCCGTGGGACTCGGCGGGGGTTCCCCCTTCTCTGGGGAACTGGGCGGGGCTTCCCCCTCCTCCAGGGAACTTGGTGGGGATTCCCCCTACTCCGGGGGGTCCGGCGGGGGTTCCCCCTCTTCCAGGGGACTCGGCGGGGATTCCCCCTACTCCGGGGGACTCGGCGGGGATTCCCCCTCCTCCGGGGGACTCGGCGGGGATTCCCCCTACTCCGGGGGACTGGGCGGGGCTTCCCCCTCCTCCGGGGGACTCGGCGGGGATTCCCCCTACTTCGGAGGACTCGGCGGGGATTCCCCCTACTCCGGGGGACTGGGCGGGGCTTCCCCCTCCTCCGGGGAACTCGGCGGGGATTCCCCCTACTCCGGGGGACTGGGCGGGGCTTCCCCCTCCTCTAGGGAACTTGGTGGGGATTCCCCCTACTTCGGGGGACTCGGCGGGGATTTCCCCCACTCCAGGGCCACCGCCGGGGATTCCTCCTCCACCGGGGGACTCGGCGGGGATTCCCCCCACTCCGGGGCCACCGCCGAGGATTCCCCCTCCTCCGGGGGACTGGGCGGGGGTTCCCCCTTCTCTGGGGAACTGGGCGGGGCTTCCCCCTCCTCCAGGGAACTTGGTGGGGATTCCCCCTACTCCGTGGGACTCGGCGGGGGTTCCCCCTTCTCTGGGGAACTGGGCGGGGCTTCCCCCTCCTCCAGGGAACTTGGTGGGGATTCCCCCTACTCCGGGGGACTGGGCGGGGCTTCCCCCTCCTCCGGGGGACTCGGCGGGGATTCCCCCTACTCCGGGGGACTGGGCGGGGGTTCCCCCTTCTCTGGGGAACTGGGCGGGGCTTCCCCCTCCTCCAGGGAACTTGGTGGGGATTCTTCCTACTCCGGGGAACTGGGCGGGGCTTCCCCCTCCTCTAGGGAACTAGGTGGGGATTCCCCCTACTCCGGGGGACTGGGCGGGGCTTCCCCCTCCACCGGGGGACTTGGCGGGGATTCCCCCTACTCCGTGGAACTCGGCGGGGGTTCCCCCTACTCCGGGGGACTAGGCGGGGCTTCCCCCACCTCCATGGAACTTGGCGGGGGTTCCCCCTCCTCCTGGGGACTGGGCGGGGCTTCCCCCTCCTCCGGGGGACTGGGCGGGGCTTCCCCCTCCTCCGGGGGACTCGGCGGGGATTCCCCCTACTCCGGGGGACTGGGCGGGGCTTCCCCCTTCTCCGGGGGACTCGGCGGGGGTTCCCCCTTCTCTGGGGAACTGGGCGGGGCTTCCCCCTCCTCTAGGGAACTTGGTGGGGATTCCCCCTACTCCGGGGGACTCGGCGGGGATTCCCCCCACTCCGGGGCCACCGCCGGGGATTCCCCCTCCACCGGGGGACTTGGCGGGGATTCCCCCTAAACCGTGGGACTCGGCGGGGGTTCCCCCTCCTCCGATGGACAGGGCGGGGCTTCTTCCTCCTCCAGGGAACTCCGCGGGGGTTCCCCCTCCTCCGGGGGACTGGGCGGGGCTTCCCCCTCCACCGGGGGACTTGGCGGGGATTCCCCCTACTCCGTGGGACTCGGCGGGTGTTCCCCCTCCTCCGGGGGACAGGGCGGGGCTTCTCCCACCTCCATGGAACTTGGCGGGGGTTCCCCCTCCTCCTGGGGACTGGGCGGGGCTTCCCCCTCCTCCGGGGGACTCGGCGGGGATTCCCCCTACTCCGGGGGACTGGGCGGGGCTTCCCCCTCCTCCGGGGGACTCGGCGGGGATTCCCCCTACTCCGGGGGACTGGGCGGGGCTTCCCCCTCCTCCGGGGGACTCGGCGGGGCTTCCCCCTCCTCCAGGGAACTTGGTGGGGATTCCCCCTACTCCGGGGAACTGGGCGGGGCTTCCCCCTCCTCTAGGGAACTAGGTGGGAATTCCCCCCACTCCGGGGCCACCGCCGGGGATTCCCCCTCCACCGGGGGACTTGGCGGGGATTCCCCCTACTCCGTGGGACTCGGCGGGTGTTCCCCCTCCTCCAGGGAACTCCGCGGGGGTTCCCCCTCCTCCGGGGGACTGGGCGTGGCCTCCCCCTCCTCCGTGGGACTCGGCGGGGATTCCCCCTACTCCGGGGGACTCGGCGGGGGTTCCCCCTCCTCCGGGGGACTGGGCGGGGCTTCCCCCACCTCCATGGAACTTGGCGGGGGTTCCCCCTCCTCCTGGGGACTGGGCGGGGCTTCCCCCTCCACCGGGGGACTCGGCGGGGATTCCCCCTACTCCGGGGGACTGGGCGGGGGTTCCCCCTTCTCTGGGGAACTGGGCGGGGGTTCCCCCTTCTCTGGGGAACTGGGCGGGGCTTCCCCCTCCTCCAGGGAACTTGGTGGGGATTCCCCCTACTCCGGGGGACTCGGCGGGGATTCCCCCCACTCCAGGGCCACCGCCGGGGATTCCCCCTCCACCGGGGGACTCGGCGGGGATTCCCCCCACTCCGGGGCCACCGCCGAGGATTCCCCCTCCTCCGGGGGACTGGGCGGGGCTTCCCCCTACTCCGAGGGACTCGGCGGGGATTCCCCCTACTCCGGGGGACTCGGCGGGGATTCCCCCTCCTCCGGGGGACTCGGCGGGGATTCCCCCTCCTCCGGGGGACTGGGCGGGGCTTCCCCCTCCTCCAGGGAACTTGGTGGGGATTCCCCCTACTCCGGGGAACTGGGCGGGGCTTCCCCCTCCTCTAGGGAACTAGGTGGGGATTCCCCCTACTCCGGGGGACTCGGCAGGGATTCCCCCTACTCCGGGGGACTCGGCGGGGGTTCCCCCTCCTCCTGGGGACTTGGCGGGGCTTCCCACTCCACCGGGGGACTCGGCGGGGATTCCCCTCACTCCGGGGGACTCGGCGGGGGTTCCCCCTCCTCCGGGGGACTGGGCGGGGCTTCCCCCACCACCATGGAACTTGGCGGGGGTTCCCCCTCCTCCTGGGGACTGGGCGGGGCTTCCCCCTCCTCCGGGGGACTCGGCGGGGATTCCCCCTACTCCGGGGGACTGGGCAGGGCTTCCCCCTCCTCCGGGGGACTCGGCGGGGATTCCCCCTACTCCGGGGGACTGGGCGGGGCTTCCCCCTCCTCCGGGGGACTCGGCGGGGATTCCCCCTACTCCGGGGAACTGGGCGGGGCTTCCCCCTCCTCTAGGGAACTTGGTGGGGATTCCCCCTACTCCGTGGGACTCGGCGGGGGTTCCCCCTTCTCTGGGGAACTGGGCGGGGCTTCCCCCTCCTCCAGGGAACTTGGTGGGGATTCCCCCTACTCCGGGGGGTCCGGCGGGGGTTCCCCCTCTTCCAGGGGACTCGGCGGGGATTCCCCCTACTCCGGGGGACTCGGCGGGGATTCCCCCTCCTCCGGGGGACTCGGCGGGGATTCCCCCTACTCCGGGGGACTGGGCGGGGCTTCCCCCTCCTCCGGGGGACTCGGCGGGGATTCCCCCTACTTCGGAGGACTCGGCGGGGATTCCCCCTACTCCGGGGGACTGGGCGGGGCTTCCCCCTCCTCCGGGGGACTCGGCCGGGATTCCCCCTACTCCGTGGGACTCGGCGGGGATTCCCCCTACTCCGTGGGACTCGGCGGGGGTTCCCCCTCCTCCAGGGAACTAAGTGTGGATTCCCCCTACTCCGGGGAACTGGGCGGGGCTTCCCCCTCCTCCGAGGGACTCGGCGGGGATTCCCCCTACTCCGGGGGACTCGGCGGGGATTCCCCCTCCTCCGGGGGACTCGGCGGGGATTCCCCCTACTCCGGGGGACTGGGCGGGGCTTCCCCCTCCTCCGTGGGACTCGGCGGGGATTCCCCCCACTCCGGGGCCACCGCCGGGGATTCCCCCTCCACCGGGGGACTTGGCGGGGATTCCCCCTACTCCGTGGAACTCGGCGGGGGTTCCCCCTCCTCCGGGGGACAGGGCGGGGCTTCCCCCTCCTCCAGGGAACTCCGCGGGGGTTCCCCCTCCTCCGGGGGACTGGGCGGGGCTTCCCCCTCCTCCGGGGGACTCGGCGGGGATTCCCCCTACTCCGGGGGACTCGGCGGGGGTTCCCCCTCCTCCGGGGGACTGGGCGGGGCTTCCCCCACCTCCATGGAACTTGGCGGGGGTTCCCCCTCCTCCAGGGAACTTGGTGGGGATTCCCCCTACTCCGGGGGACTCGGCGGGGATTCCCCCTACTCCGGGGGACTGGGCGGGGGTTCCCCCTTCTCTGGGGAACTGGGCGGGGGTTCTTCCTCCTCCGGGGGACTGGGCGGGGCTTCCCCCTCCTCTAGGGAACTTGGTGGGGATTCCCCCTACTCCGGGGGACTCGGCGGGGATTCCCCCTCCTCCGGGGGACTCGGCGGGGATTCCCCCTACTCCGGGGGTCTCGGCGGGGATTCCCCCTCCTCCGGGGGACTCGGCGGGGATTCCCCCTACTCCGGGGGACTAGGCGGGGCTTCCCCCTCCTCCGTGGGACTCGGCGGGGATTCCCCCTACTCCGGGGGACTCGGCGGGGATTCCCCCCACTCCGGGGCCACCGCCGGGGATTCCCCCTCCACCGAGGGACTTGGCGGGGATTCCCCCTACTCCGTGGGACTCGGCGGGGGTTCCCCCTCCTCCGGGGGACAGGGCGGGGCTTCCCCCTCCTCCAGGGAACTCCGCGGGGGTTTTCCCTCCTCCGGGGGACTGGGCGGGGCTTCCCCCACCTCCATGGAACTTGGCGGGGGTTCCCCCTCTCCCTGGGGACTGGGCGGGGCTTCCCCCTCCTCCGGGGGACTCGGCGGGGATTCCCCCTACTCCGGGGGACTGGGCGGGGGTTCCCCCTTCTCTGGGGAACTGGGCGGGGCTTCCCCCTCCTCCAGGGAACTTGGTGGGTATTCCCCCTACTCCGGGGAACTGGGCGGGGCTTCCCCCTCCTCCGAGGGACTCGGCGGGGGTTCCCCCTTCTCTGGGGAACTGGGCGGGGCTTCCCCCTCCTCTAGGGAACTTGGTGGGGATTCCCCCTACTCCGGGGGACTCGGCGGGGATTCCCCCTCCTCCGGGGGACAGGGCGGGGCTTCCCCCTCCTCCAGGGAACTCCGCGGGGGTTCCCCCTCCTCCGGGGGACTGGGCGGGGCTTCCCCCTCCTCCGGGGGACTCGGCGGGGATTCCCCCTCCTCCGGGGGACTCGGCGGGGATTCCCCCTACTCCGGGGGACTCGGCGGGGATTCCCCCCACTCCGGGGCCACCGCCGAGGATTCCCCCTCCTCCGGGGAACTGGGCGGGGCTTCCCCCTCCTCCGAGGGACTCGGCGGGGGTTCCCCCTTCTCTGGGGAACTGGGCGGGGCTTCCCCCTCCTCTAGGGAACTTGGTGGGGATTCTACCTACTCCGGGGGACTCGGCGGGGATTCCCCCCACTCCGGGGCCACCGCCGGGGATTCCCCCTCCACCGGGGGACTTGGCGGGGATTCCCCCTACTCCGTGGGACTCGGCGGGGGTTCCCCCACCTCCGGGGGACAGGGCGGGGCTTCCCCCTCCTCCAGGGAACTCCGCGGTGGTTCCCCCTCCTCCGGGGGACTGGGCGGGGCTTCCCCCTCCTCCGGGGGACTCGGCGGGGATTCCCCCTACTCCGGGGGACTCGGCGGGGAATCCCCCCACTCCGGGGCCACCGCCGGGGATTCCCCCTCCACCGAGGGACTTGGCGGGGATTCCCCCTACTCCGTGGGACTCGGCGGGGGTTCCCCCTCCTCCGGTGGACAGGGCGGGGCTTCCCCCTCCTCCAGGGAACTCCGCGGGGGTTCCCCCTCCTCCGGGGGACTGGGCGGGGCTTCCCCCTCCTCCGGGGGACTCGGTGGGGATTCCCCCTACTCCGGGGGACTGGGCGGGGCTTCCCCCTCCTCCGTGGGACTCGGCGGGGGTTCCACCTTCTCTGGGGAACTGGGCGGGGCTTCCCCCTCCTCCGGGGGACTGGGCGGGGCTTCCCCCTCCTCCATGGAACTTGGCGGGGGTTCCCCCTCCTCCTGGGGTCTGGGCGGGGCTTCCCCCTCCTCCGGGGGACTGGGCGGGGCTTCCCCCTCCTCCGGGGGACTGGGCGGGGCTTCCCCCTTCTCCGGGGGACTCGGCGGGGGTTCCCCCTTCTCTGGGGAACTGGGCGGGGCTTCCCCCTCCTCTAGGGAACTTGGTGGGGATTCCCCCTACTCCGGGGGACTCGGCGGGGATTCCCCCCACTCCGGGGCCACCGCCGGGGATTCCCCCTCCACCGGGGGACTTGGCGGGGATTCCCCCTAAACCGTGGGACTCGGCGGGGGTTCCCCCTCCTCCGATGGACAGGGCGGGGCTTCTTCCTCCTCCAGGGAACTCCGCGGGGGTTCCCCCTCCTCCGGGGGACTGGGCGGGGCTTCCCCCTCCTCCGGGGGACTCGGCGGGGATTCCCCCTACTCCGGGGAACTGGGCGGGGCTTCCCCCTCCTCCGAGGGACTCGGCGGGGGTTCCCCCTTCTCTGGGGAACTGGGCGGGGCTTCCCCCTCCTCTAGGGAACTTGGTGGGGATTCCCCCTACTCCGGGGAACTGGGCGGGGCTTCCCCCTCCTCTAGGGAACTAGGTGGGGATTACCCCTACTCCGGGGGACTCGGCGTGGATTCCCCCTACTCCGGGGGACTGGGCGGGGCTTCCCCCTCCTCCGTGGGACTCGGCGGGGGTTCCCCCTTCTCTGGGGAACTGGGCGGGGCTTCCCCCTCCTCCAGGGAACTTGGTGGGGATTCCCCCTACTCCGGGGAACTGGGCGGGGCTTCCCCCTCCTCTAGGGAACTAGGTGGGGATTCCCCCCACTCCGGGGCCACCGCCGGGGATTCCCCCTCCACCGGGGGACTTGGCGGGGATTCCCCCTACTCCGTGGGACTCGGCGGGTGTTCCCCCTCCTCCAGGGAACTCCGCGGGGGTTCCCCCTCCTCCGGGGGACTGGGCGTGGCCTCCCCCTCCTCCGTGGGACTCGGCGGGGATTCCCCCTACTCCGGGGGACTCGGCGGGGGTTCCCCCTCCTCCGGGGGACTGGGCGGGGCTTCCCCCACCTCCATGGAACTTGGCGGGGGTTCCCCCTCCTCCTGGGGACTGGGCGGGGCTTCCCCCTCCACCGGGGGACTCGGCGGGGATTCCCCCTACTCCGGGGGACTGGGCGGGGGTTCCCCCTTCTCTGGGGAACTGGGCGGGGGTTCCCCCTTCTCTGGGGAACTGGGCGGGGCTTCCCCCTCCTCCAGGGAACTTGGTGGGGATTCCCCCTACTCCGGGGGACTCGGCGGGGATTCCCCCCACTCCAGGGCCACCGCCGGGGATTCCCCCTCCACCGGGGGACTCGGCGGGGATTCCCCCCACTCCGGGGCCACCGCCGAGGATTCCCCCTCCTCCGGGGGACTGGGCGGGGCTTCCCCCTACTCCGAGGGACTCGGCGGGGATTCCCCCTACTCCGGGGGACTCGGCGGGGATTCCCCCTCCTCCGGGGGACTCGGCGGGGATTCCCCCTCCTCCGGGGGACTGGGCGGGGCTTCCCCCTCCTCCAGGGAACTTGGTGGGGATTCCCCCTACTCCGGGGAACTGGGCGGGGCTTCCCCCTCCTCTAGGGAACTAGGTGGGGATTCCCCCTACTCCGGGGGACTCGGCAGGGATTCCCCCTACTCCGGGGGACTCGGCGGGGGTTCCCCCTCCTCCTGGGGACTTGGCGGGGCTTCCCCCTCCTCCGGGGGACTCGGCGGGGATTCCCCTCACTCCGGGGGACTCGGCGGGGGTTCCCCCTCCTCCGGGGGACTGGGCGGGGCTTCCCCCACCACCATGGAAATTGGCGGGGGTTCCCCCTCCTCCTGGGGACTGGGCGGGGCTTCCCCCTCCTCCGGGGGACTCGGCGGGGATTCCCCCTACTCCGGGGGACTGGGCAGGGCTTCCCCCTCCTCCGGGGGACTCGGCGGGGATTCCCCCTACTCCGGGGGACTGGGCGGGGCTTCCCCCTCCTCCGGGGGACTCGGCGGGGATTCCCCCTACTCCGGGGGACTGGGCAGGGCTTCCCCCTCCTCCGGGGGACTCGGCGGGGATTCCCCCTACTCCGGGGGACTGGGCGGGGCTTCCCCCTCCTCTAGGGAACTTGGTGGGGATTCCCCCTACTCCGTGGGACTCGGCGGGGGTTCCCCCTTCTCTGGGGAACTGGGCGGGGCTTCCCCCTCCTCCAGGGAACTTGGTGGGGATTCCCCCTACTCCGGGGGGTCCGGCGGGGGTTCCCCCTCTTCCAGGGGACTCGGCGGGGATTCCCCCTACTCCGGGGGACTCGGCGGGGATTCCCCCTCCTCCGGGGGACTCGGCGGGGATTCCCCCTACTCCGGGGGACTGGGCGGGGCTTCCCCCTCCTCCGTGGGACTCGGCGGGGATTCCCCCCACTCCGGTGCCACCGCCGGGGATTCCCCCTCCACCGGGGGACTTGGCGGGGATTCCCCCTACTCCGTGGAACTCGGCGGGGGTTCCCCCTCCTCCGGGGGACAGGGCGGGGCTTCCCCCTCCTCCAGGGAACTCCGCGGGGGTTCCCCCTCCTCCGGGGGACTGGGCGGGGCTTCCCCCTCCTCCGGGGGACTCGGCGGGGATTCCCCCTACTCCGGGGGACTCGGCGGGGGTTCCCCCTCCTCCGGGGGACTGGGCGGGGCTTCCCCCACCTCCATGGAACTTGGCGGGGGTTCCCCCTCCTCCAGGGAACTTGGTGGGGATTCCCCCTACTCCGGGGGACTCGGCGGGGATTCCCCCTACTCCGGGGGACTGGGCGGGGGTTCCCCCTTCTCTGGGGAACTGGGCGGGGGTTCTTCCTCCTCCGGGGGACTGGGCGGGGCTTCCCCCTCCTCTAGGGAACTTGGTGGGGATTCCCCCTACTCCGGGGGACTCGGCGGGGATTCCCCCTCCTCCGGGGGACTCGGCGGGGATTCCCCCTACTCCGGGGGACTCGGCGGGGATTCCCCCTCCTCCGGGGGACTCGGCGGGGATTCCCCCTACTCCGGGGGACTGGGCGGGGCTTCCCCCTCCTCCGGGGGACTCGGCGGGGATTCCCCCTACTCCGGGGGACTCGGCGGGGGTTCCCCCTCCTCCTGGGGACTTGGCGGGGCTTCCCCCTCCTCCGGGGGACTCGGCGGGGATTCCCCTCACTCCGGGGGACTCGGCGGGGGTTCCCCCTCCTCCGGGGGACTGGGCGGGGCTTCCCCCACCACCATGGAAATTGGCGGGGGTTCCCCCTCCTCCTGGGGACTGGGCGGGGCTTCCCCCTCCTCCGGGGGACTCGGCGGGGATTCCCCCTACTCCGGGGGACTGGGCAGGGCTTCCCCCTCCTCCGGGGGACTCGGCGGGGATTCCCCCTACTCCGGGGGACTGGGCGGGGCTTCCCCCTCCTCCGGGGGACTCGGCGGGGATTCCCCCTACTCCGGGGAACTGGGCGGGGCTTCCCCCTCCTCTAGGGAACTTGGTGGGGATTCCCCCTACTCCGTGGGACTCGGCGGGGGTTCCCCCTTCTCTGGGGAACTGGGCGGGGCTTCCCCCTCCTCCAGGGAACTTGGTGGGGATTCCCCCTACTCCGGGGGGTCCGGCGGGGGTTCCCCCTCTTCCAGGGGACTCGGCGGGGATTCCCCCTACTCCGGGGGACTCGGCGGGGATTCCCCCTCCTCCGGGGGACTCGGCGGGGGTTCCCCCTCCTCCAGGGAACTAAGTGTGGATTCCCCCTACTCCGGGGAACTGGGCGGGGCTTCCCCCTCCTCCGAGGGACTCGGCGGGGATTCCCCCTACTCCGGGGGACTCGGCGGGGATTCCCCCTCCTCCGGGGGACTCGGCGGGGATTCCCCCTACTCCGGGGGACTGGGCGGGGCTTCCCCCTCCTCCGTGGGACTCGGCGGGGATTCCCCCCACTCCGGTGCCACCGCCGGGGATTCCCCCTCCACCGGGGGACTTGGCGGGGATTCCCCCTACTCCGTGGAACTCGGCGGGGGTTCCCCCTCCTCCGGGGGACAGGGCGGGGCTTCCCCCTCCTCCAGGGAACTCCGCGGGGGTTCCCCCTCCTCCGGGGGACTGGGCGGGGCTTCCCCCTCCTCCGGGGGACTCGGCGGGGATTCCCCCTACTCCGGGGGACTCGGCGGGGGTTCCCCCTCCTCCGGGGGACTGGGCGGGGCTTCCCCCACCTCCATGGAACTTGGCGGGGGTTCCCCCTCCTCCAGGGAACTTGGTGGGGATTCCCCCTACTCCGGGGGACTCGGCGGGGATTCCCCCTACTCCGGGGGACTGGGCGGGGGTTCCCCCTTCTCTGGGGAACTGGGCGGGGGTTCTTCCTCCTCCGGGGGACTGGGCGGGGCTTCCCCCTCCTCTAGGGAACTTGGTGGGGATTCCCCCTACTCCGGGGGACTCGGCGGGGATTCCCCCTCCTCCGGGGGACTCGGCGGGGATTCCCCCTACTCCGGGGGACTCGGCGGGGATTCCCCCTCCTCCGGGGGACTCGGCGGGGATTCCCCCTACTCCGGGGGACTGGGCGGGGCTTCCCCCTCCTCCGTGGGACTCGGCGGGGATTCCCCCTACTCCGGGGGACTCGGCGGGGATTCCCCCCACTCCGGGGCCACCGCCGGGGATTCCCCCTCCACCGAGGGACTTGGCGGGGATTCCCCCTACTCCGTGGGACTCGGCGGGGGGTCCCCCTCCTCCGGGGGACAGGGCGGGGCTTCCCCCTCCTCCAGGGAACTCCGCGGGGGTTCCCCCTCCTCCGGGGGACTGGGCGGGGCTTCCCCCACCTCCATGGAACTTGGCGGGGGTTCCCCCTCTCCCTGGGGACTGGGCGGGGCTTCCCCCTCCTCCGGGGGACTCGGCGGGGATTCCCCCTACTCCGGGGGACTGGGCGGGGGTTCCCCCTTCTCTGGGGAACTGGGCGGGGCTTCCCCCTCCTCCAGGGAACTTGGTGGGTATTCCCCCTACTCCGGGGAACTGGGCGGGGCTTCCCCCTCCTCCGAGGGACTCGGCGGGGGTTCCCCCTTCTCTGGGGAACTGGGCGGGGCTTCCCCCTCCTCTAGGGAACTTGGTGGGGATTCCCCCTACTCCGGGGGACTCGGCGGGGATTCCCCCTCCTCCGGGGGACAGGGCGGGGCTTCCCCCTCCTCCAGGGAACTCCGCGGGGGTTCCCCCTCCTCCGGGGGACTGGGCGGGGCTTCCCCCTCCTCCGGGGGACTCGGCGGGGATTCCCCCTACTCCGGGGGACTCGGCGGGGATTCCCCCCACTCCGGGGCCACCGCCGAGGATTCCCCCTCCTCCGGGGAACTGGGCGGGGCTTCCCCCTCCTCCGAGGGACTCGGCGGGGGTTCCCCCTTCTCTGGGGAACTGGGCGGGGCTTCCCCCTCCTCTAGGGAACTTGGTGGGGATTCCCCCTACTCCGGGGGACTCGGCGGGGATTCCCCCCACTCCGGGGCCACCGCCGGGGATTCCCCCTCCACCGGGGGACTTGGCGGGGATTCCCCCTACTCCGTGGGACTCGGCGGGGGTTCCCCCACCTCCGGGGCCACCGCCGAGGATTCCCCCTCCTCCTGGGGACTGGGCGGGGCTTCCCCCTCCTCCGGGGGACTCGGCGGGGATTCCCCCTACTCCGGGGGACTGGGCAGGGCTTCCCCCTCCTCCGGGGGACTCGGCGGGGATTCCCCCTACTCCGGGGGACTGGGCGGGGCTTCCCCCTCCTCCGGGGGACTCGGCGGGGATTCCCCCTACTCCGGGGAACTGGGCGGGGCTTCCCCCTCCTCTAGGGAACTTGGTGGGGATTCCCCCTACTCCGTGGGACTCGGCGGGGGTTCCCCCTTCTCTGGGGAACTGGGCGGGGCTTCCCCCTCCTCCAGGGAACTTGGTGGGGATTCCCCCTACTCCGGGGGGCACGGCGGGGGTTCCCCCTCTTCCAGGGGACTCGGCGGGGATTCCCCCTACTCCGGGGGACTCGGCGGGGATTCCCCCTCCTCCGGGGGACTCGGCGGGGATTCCCCCTACTCCGGGGGACTGGGCGGGGCTTCCCCCTCCTCCGGGGGACTCGGCGGGGATTCCCCCTACTTCGGAGGACTCGGCGGGGATTCCCCCTACTCCGGGGGACTGGGCGGGGCTTCCCCCTCCTCCGGGGGACTCGGCCGGGATTCCCCCTACTCCGTGGGACTCGGCGGGGATTCCCCCTACTCCGTGGGACTCGGCGGGGGTTCCCCCTCCTCCAGGGAACTAAGTGTGGATTCCCCCTACTCCGGGGGACTGGGCGGGGCTTCCCCCTCCTCCGTGGGACTCGGCGGGGATTCCCCCCACTCCGGTGCCACCGCCGGGGATTCCCCCTCCACCGGGGGACTTGGCGGGGATTCCCCCTACTCCGTGGAACTCGGCGGGGGTTCCCCCTCCTCCGGGGGACAGGGCGGGGCTTCCCCCTCCTCCAGGGAACTCCGCGGGGGTTCCCCCTCCTCCGGGGGACTGGGCGGGGCTTCCCCCTCCTCCGGGGGACTCGGCGGGGATTCCCCCTACTCCGGGGGACTCGGCGGGGGTTCCCCCTCCTCCGGGGGACTGGGCGGGGCTTCCCCCACCTCCATGGAACTTGGCGGGGGTTCCCCCTCCTCCAGGGAACTTGGTGGGGATTCCCCCTACTCCGGGGGACTCGGCGGGGATTCCCCCTACTCCGGGGGACTGGGCGGGGGTTCCCCCTTCTCTGGGGAACTGGGCGGGGGTTCTTCCTCCTCCGGGGGACTGGGCGGGGCTTCCCCCTCCTCTAGGGAACTTGGTGGGGATTCCCCCTACTCCGGGGGACTCGGCGGGGATTCCCCCTCCTCCGGGGGACTCGGCGGGGATTCCCCCTACTCCGGGGGACTCGGCGGGGATTCCCCCTCCTCCGGGGGACTCGGCGGGGATTCCCCCCACTCCGGGGCCACCGCCGGGGATTCCCCCTCCACCGAGGGACTTGGCGGGGATTCCCCCTACTCCGTGGGACTCGGCGGGGGTTCCCCCTCCTCCGGGGGACAGGGCGGGGCTTCCCCCTCCTCCAGGGAACTCCGCGGGGGTTCCCCCTCCTCCGGGGGACTGGGCGGGGCTTCCCCCACCTCCATGGAACTTGGCGGGGGTTCCCCCTCTCCCTGGGGACTGGGCGGGGCTTCCCCCTCCTCCGGGGGACTCGGCGGGGATTCCCCCTACTCCGGGGGACTGGGCGGGGGTTCCCCCTTCTCTGGGGAACTGGGCGGGGCTTCCCCCTCCTCCAGGGAACTTGGTGGGTATTCCCCCTACTCCGGGGAACTGGGCGGGGCTTCCCCCTCCTCCGAGGGACTCGGCGGGGGTTCCCCCTTCTCTGGGGAACTGGGCGGGGCTTCCCCCTCCTCTAGGGAACTTGGTGGGGATTCCCCCTACTCCGGGGGACTCGGCGGGGATTCCCCCTCCTCCGGGGGACAGGGCGGGGCTTCCCCCTCCTCCAGGGAACTCCGCGGGGGTTCCCCCTCCTCCGGGGGACTGGGCGGGGCTTCCCCCTCCTCCGGGGGACTCGGCGGGGATTCCCCCTACTCCGGGGGACTCGGCGGGGATTCCCCCCACTCCGGGGCCACCGCCGAGGATTCCCCCTCCTCCGGGGAACTGGGCGGGGCTTCCCCCTCCTCCGAGGGACTCGGCGGGGGTTCCCCCTTCTCTGGGGAACTGGGCGGGGCTTCCCCCTCCTCTAGGGAACTTGGTGGGGATTCCCCCTACTCCGGGGGACTCGGCGGGGATTCCCCCCACTCCGGGGCCACCGCCGGGGATTCCCCCTCCACCGGGGGACTTGGCGGGGATTCCCCCTACTCCGTGGGACTCGGCGGGGGTTCCCCCACCTCCGGGGGACAGGGCGGGGCTTCCCCCTCCTCCAGGGAACTCCGCGGGGGTTCCCCCTCCTCCGGGGGACTGGGCGGGGCTTCCCCCTCCTCCGGGGGACTCGGCGGGGATTCCCCCTACTCCGGGGGACTCGGCGGGGAATCCCCCCACTCCGGGGCCACCGCCGGGGATTCCCCCTCCACCGGGGGACTTGGCGGGGATTCCCCCTACTCCGTGGGACTCGGCGGGGGTTCCCCCACCTCCGGGGGACAGGGCGGGGCTTCCCCCTCCTCCAGGGAACTCCGCGGGGGTTCCCCCTCCTCCGGGGGACTGGGCGGGGCTTCCCCCTCCTCCGTGGGACTCGGCGGGGGTTCCACCTTCTCTGGGGAACTGGGCGGGGCTTCCCCCTCCTCCGGGGGACTGGGCGGGGCTTCCCCCTCCTCTGTGGGACCCGGCGGGGGTTCCCCCTTCTCTGGGGAACTGGGCGGGGCTTCCCCCTCCTCCGGGGGACTCGGCGGGGATTCCCCCTACTCCGGGGGACTCGGCGGGGGTTCCCCCACCTCCATGGAACTTGGCGGGGGTTCCCCCTCCTCCTGGGGGCTGGGCGGGGCTTCCCCCTCCTCTAGGGAACTAGGTGGGGATTCCCCCTACTCCGGGGGACTCGGCGGGGATTCCCCCTACTCCGGGGGACTGGGCGGGGCTTCCCCCTCCTCCGTGGGACTCGGCGGGGGTTCCCCCTTCTCTGGGGAACTGGGCGGGGCTTCCCCCTCCTCCGGGGGACTCGGCGGGGATTCCCCCTACTCCGGGGGACTGGGCGGGGCTTCCCCCTCCTCCAGGGAACTTGGTGGGGATTCCCCCTACTCCGGGGGACTCGGCGGGGATTTCCCCCACTCCAGGGCCACCGCCGGGGATTCCCCCTCCACCGGGGGACTCGGCGGGGATTCCCCCCACTCCGGGGCCACCGCCGAGGATTCCCCCTCCTCCGGGGGACTGGGCGGGGGTTCCCCCTTCTCTGGGGAACTGGGCGGGGCTTCCCCCTCCTCCAGGGAACTTGGTGGGGATTCCCCCTACTCCGTGGGACTCGGCGGGGGTTCCCCCTTCTCTGGGGAACTGGGCGGGGCTTCCCCCTCCTCCAGGGAACTTGGTGGGGATTCCCCCTACTCCGGGGGGTCCGGCGGGGGTTCCCCCTCTTCCAGGGGACTCGGCGGGGATTCCTCCTACTCCGGGGGACTCGGCGGGGATTCCCCCTCCTCCGGGGGACTCGGCGGGGATTCCCCCTACTCCGGGGGACTGGGCGGGGCTTCCCCCTCCTCCGGGGGACTCGGCGGGGATTCCCCCTACTTCGGAGGACTCGGCGGGGATTCCCCCTACTCCGGGGGACTGGGCGGGGCTTCCCCCTCCTCCGGGGGACTTGGCGGGGGTTCCCCCTCCTCCTGGGGACTGGGCGGGGCTTCCCCCTCCACCGAGGGACTCGGCGGGGATTCCCCCTACTCCGGGGGACTGGGCGGGGGTTCCCCCTTCTCTGGGGAACTGGGCGGGGCTTCCCCCTCCTCCAGGGAACTTGGTGGGGATTCTTCCTACTCCGGGGAACTGGGCGGGGCTTCCCCCTCCTCTAGGGAACTAGGTGGGGATTCCCCCTACTCCGGGGGACTCGGCGGGGATTCCCCCTACTCCGGGGGACTGGGCGGGGCTTCCCCCTCCACCGGGGGACTTGGCGGGGATTCCCCCTACTCCGTGGAACTCGGCGGGGGTTCCCCCTACTCCGGGGGACTAGGCGGGGCTTCCCCCACCTCCATGGAACTTGGCGGGGGTTCCCCCTCCTCCTGGGGACTGGGCGGGGCTTCCCCCTCCTCCGGGGGACTGGGCGGGGCTTCCCCCTCCTCCGGGGGACTCGGCGGGGATTCCCCCTACTCCGGGGGACTGGGCGGGGCTTCCCCCTTCTCCGGGGGATCCGGCGGGGGTTCCCCCTTCTCTGGGGAACTGGGCGGGGCTTCCCCCTCCTCTAGGGAACTTGGTGGGGATTCCCCCTACTCCGGGGGACTCGGCGGGGATTCCCCCCACTCCGGGGCCACCGCCGGGGATTCCCCCTCCACCGGGGGACTTGGCGGGGCTTCCCCCTCCTCCGGGGGACTCGGCGGGGATTCCCCCTACTCCGGAGGACTGGGCGGGGCTTCCCCCTACTCCGGGGAACTGGGCGGGGCTTCCCCCTCCTCTAGGGAACTAGGTGGGGATTCCCCCCACTCCGGGGCCACCGCCGGGGATTCCCCCTCCACCGGGGGACTTGGCGGGGATTCCCCCTACTCCGTGGGACTCGGCGGGTGTTCCCCCTCCTCCAGGGAACTCCGCGGGGGTTCCCCCTCCTCCGGGGGACTGGGCGTGGCCTCCCCCTCCTCCGTGGGACTCGGCGGGGATTCCCCCTACTCCGGGGGACTCGACGGGGGTTCCCCCTCCTCCGGGGGACTGGACGGGGCTTCCCCCACCTCCATGGAACTTGGCGGGGGTTCCCCCTCCTCCTGGGGACTGGGCGGGGCTTCCCCCTCCTCCGAGGGACTCGGCGGGGATTCCCCCTACTCCGGGGGACTCGGCGGGGATTCCCCCTCCTCCGGGGGACTCGGCGGGGATTCCCCCTACTCCGGGGGACTGGGCGGGGCTTCCCCCTCCTCCGTGGGACTCGGCGGGGATTCCCCCCACTCCGGTGCCACCGCCGGGGATTCCCCCTCCACCGGGGGACTTGGCGGGGATTCCCCCTACTCCGTGGAACTCGGCGGGGGTTCCCCCTCCTCCGGGGGACAGGGCGGGGCTTCCCCCTCCTCCAGGGAACTCCGCGGGGGTTCCCCCTCCTCCGGGGGACTGGGCGGGGCTTCCCCCTCCTCCGGGGGACTCGGCGGGGATTCCCCCTACTCCGGGGGACTCGGCGGGGGTTCCCCCTCCTCCGGGGGACTGGGCGGGGCTTCCCCCACCTCCATGGAACTTGGCGGGGGTTCCCCCTCCTCCAGGGAACTTGGTGGGGATTCCCCCTACTCCGGGGGACTCGGCGGGGATTCCCCCTACTCCGGGGGACTGGGCGGGGGTTCCCCCTTCTCTGGGGAACTGGGCGGGGGTTCTTCCTCCTCCGGGGGACTGGGCGGGGCTTCCCCCTCCTCTAGGGAACTTGGTGGGGATTCCCCCTACTCCGGGGGACTCGGCGGGGATTCCCCCTCCTCCGGGGGACTCGGCGGGGATTCCCCCTACTCCGGGGGACTCGGCGGGGATTCCCCCTCCTCCGGGGGACTCGGCGGGGATTCCCCCTCCTCCGGGGGACAGGGCGGGGCTTCCCCCTCCTCCAGGGAACTCCGCGGGGGTTCCCCCTCCTCCGGGGGACTGGGCGGGGCTTCCCCCACCTCCATGGAACTTGGCGGGGGTTCCCCCTCTCCCTGGGGACTGGGCGGGGCTTCCCCCTCCTCCGGGGGACTCGGCGGGGATTCCCCCTACTCCGGGGGACTGGGCGGGGGTTCCCCCTTCTCTGGGGAACTGGGCGGGGCTTCCCCCTCCTCCAGGGAACTTGGTGGGTATTCCCCCTACTCCGGGGAACTGGGCGGGGCTTCCCCCTCCTCCGAGGGACTCGGCGGGGGTTCCCCCTTCTCTGGGGAACTGGGCGGGGCTTCCCCCTCCTCTAGGGAACTTGGTGGGGATTCCCCCTACTCCGGGGGACTCGGCGGGGATTCCCCCTCCTCCGGGGGACAGGGCGGGGCTTCCCCCTCCTCCAGGGAACTCCGCGGGGGTTCCCCCTCCTCCGGGGGACTGGGCGGGGCTTCCCCCTCCTCCGGGGGACTCGGCGGGGATTCCCCCTACTCCGGGGGACTCGGCGGGGATTCCCCCCACTCCGGGGCCACCGCCGAGGATTCCCCCTCCTCCGGGGAACTGGGCGGGGCTTCCCCCTCCTCCGAGGGACTCGGCGGGGGTTCCCCCTTCTCTGGGGAACTGGGCGGGGCTTCCCCCTCCTCTAGGGAACTTGGTGGGGATTCTACCTACTCCGGGGGACTCGGCGGGGATTCCCCCCACTCCGGGGCCACCGCCGGGGATTCCCCCTCCACCGGGGGACTTGGCGGGGATTCCCCCTACTCCGTGGGACTCGGCGGGGGTTCCCCCACCTCCGGGGGACAGGGCGGGGCTTCCCCCTCCTCCAGGGAACTCCGCGGGGGTTCCCCCTCCTCCGGGGGACTGGGCGGGGCTTCCCCCTCCTCCGGGGGACTCGGCGGGGATTCCCCCTACTCCGGGGGACTGGGCGGGGCTTCCCCCTCCTCCGTGGGACTCGGCGGGGGTTCCACCTTCTCTGGGGAACTGGGCGGGGCTTCCCCCTCCTCCGGGGGACTGGGCGGGGCTTCCCCCTCCTCTGTGGGACCCGGCGGGGGTTCCCCCTTCTCTGGGGAACTGGGCGGGGCTTCCCCCTCCTCCGGGGGACTCGGCGGGGATTCCCCCTACTCCGGGGGACTCGGCGGGGGTTCCCCCACCTCCATGGAACTTGGCGGGGGTTCCCCCTCCTCCTGGGGGCTGGGCGGGGCTTCCCCCTCCTCTAGGGAACTAGGTGGGGATTCCCCCTACTCCGGGGGACTCGGCGGGGATTCCCCCTACTCCGGGGGACTGGGCGGGGCTTCCCCCTCCTCCGTGGGACTCGGCGGGGGTTCCCCCTTCTCTGGGGAACTGGGCGGGGCTTCCCCCTCCTCCGGGGGACTCGGCGGGGATTCCCCCTACTCCGGGGGACTGGGCGGGGCTTCCCCCTCCTCCAGGGAACTTGGTGGGGATTCCCCCTACTCCGGGGGACTCGGCGGGGATTTCCCCCACTCCAGGGCCACCGCCGGGGATTCCCCCTCCACCGGGGGACTCGGCGGGGATTCCCCCCACTCCGGGGCCACCGCCGAGGATTCCCCCTCCTCCGGGGGACTGGGCGGGGGTTCCCCCTTCTCTGGGGAACTGGGCGGGGCTTCCCCCTCCTCCAGGGAACTTGGTGGGGATTCCCCCTACTCCGTGGGACTCGGCGGGGGTTCCCCCTTCTCTGGGGAACTGGGCGGGGCTTCCCCCTCCTCCAGGGAACTTGGTGGGGATTCCCCCTACTCCGTGGGACTCGGCGGGGGTTCCCCCTTCTCTGGGGAACTGGGCGGGGCTTCCCCCTCCTCCAGGGAACTTGGTGGGGATTCCCCCTACTCCGGGGGGTCCGGCGGGGGTTCCCCCTCTTCCAGGGGACTCGGCGGGGATTCCTCCTACTCCGGGGGACTCGGCGGGGATTCCCCCTCCTCCGGGGGACTCGGCGGGGATTCCCCCTACTCCGGGGGACTGGGCGGGGCTTCCCCCTCCTCCGGGGGACTCGGCGGGGATTCCCCCTACTTCGGAGGACTCGGCGGGGATTCCCCCTACTCCGGGGGACTGGGCGGGGCTTCCCCCTCCTCCGGGGGACTGGGCGGGGGTTCCCCCTCCTCCTGGGGACTGGGCGGGGCTTCCCCCTCCACCGGGGGACTCGGCGGGGATTCCCCCTACTCCGGGGGACTGGGCGGGGGTTCCCCCTTCTCTGGGGAACTGGGCGGGGCTTCCCCCTCCTCCAGGGAACTTGGTGGGGATTCTTCCTACTCCGGGGAACTGGGCGGGGCTTCCCCCTCCTCTAGGGAACTAGGTGGGGATTCCCCCTACTCCGGGGGACTCGGCGGGGATTCCCCCTACTCCGGGGGACTGGGCGGGGCTTCCCCCTCCACCGGGGGACTTGGCGGGGATTCCCCCTACTCCGTGGAACTCGGCGGGGGTTCCCCCTACTCCGGGGGACTAGGCGGGGCTTCCCCCACCTCCATGGAACTTGGCGGGGGTTCCCCCTCCTCCTGGGGACTGGGCGGGGCTTCCCCCTCCTCCGGGGGACTGGGCGGGGCTTCCCCCTCCTCCGGGGGACTCGGCGGGGATTCCCCCTACTCCGGGGGACTGGGCGGGGCTTCCCCCTTCTCCGGGGGACTCGGCGGGGATTCCCCCTACTCCGGGGGACTCGGCGGGGATTCCCCCTCCTCCGGGGGACTCGGCGGGGATTCCCCCTCCTCCGGGGGACTGGGCGGGGCTTCCCCCTCCTCCAGGGAACTTGGTGGGGATTCCCCCTACTCCGGGGAACTGGGCGGGGCTTCCCCCTCCTCTAGGGAACTAGGTGGGGATTCCCACTACTCCGGGGGACTCGGCAGGGATTCCCCCTACTCCGGGGGACTCGGCGGGGGTTCCCCCTCCTCCTGGGGACTGGGCGGGGCTTCCCCCTCCTCCGGGGGACTCGGCGGGGATTCCCCTCACTCCGGGGGACTCGGCGGGGGTTCCCCCTCCTCCGGGGGACTGGGCGGGGCTTCCCCCACCACCATGGAACTTGGCGGGGGTTCCCCCTCCTCCTGGGGACTGGGCGGGGCTTCCCCCTCCTCCGGGGGACTCGGCGGGGATTCCCCCTACTCCGGGGGACTGGGCGGGGCTTCCCCCTCCTCCGGGGGACTCGGCGGGGATTCCCCCTACTCCGGGGCCACCGCCGAGGATTCCCCCTCCTCCGGGGGACTGGGCGGGGGTTCCCCCTTCTCTGGGGAACTGGGCGGGGCTTCCCCCTCCTCCAGGGAACTTGGTGGGGATTCCCCCTACTCCGTGGGACTCGGCGGGGGTTCCCCCTTCTCTGGGGAACTGGGCGGGGCTTCCCCCTCCTCCAGGGAACTTGGTGGGGATTCCCCCTACTCCGGGGGGTCCGGCGGGGGTTCCCCCTCTTCCAGGGGACTCGGCGGGGATTCCTCCTACTCCGGGGGACTCGGCGGGGATTCCCCCTCCTCCGGGGGACTCGGCGGGGATTCCCCCTACTCCGGGGGACTGGGCGGGGATTCCCCCTACTTCGGAGGACTCGGCGGGGATTCCCCCTACTTCGGAGGACTCGGCGGGGATTCCCCCTACTCCGGGGGACTGGGCGGGGCTTCCCTCTCCTCCGGGGGACTGGGCGGGGGTTCCCCCTCCTCCTGGGGACTGGGCGGGGCTTCCCCCTCCACCGGGGGACTCGGCGGGGATTCCCCCTACTCCGGGGGACTGGGCGGGGGTTCCCCCTTCTCTGGGGAACTGGGCGGGGCTTCCCCCTCCTCCAGGGAACTTGGTGGGGATTCTTCCTACTCCGGGGAACTGGGCGGGGCTTCCCCCTCCTCTAGGGAACTAGGTGGGGATTCCCCCTACTCCGGGGGACTCGGCGGGGATTCCCCCTACTCCGGGGGACTGGGCGGGGCTTCCCCCTCCACCGGGGGACTTGGCGGGGATTCCCCCTACTCCGTGGAACTCGGCGGGGGTTCCCCCTACTCCGGGGGACTAGGCGGGGCTTCCCCCACCTCCATGGAACTTGGCGGGGGTTCCCCCTCCTCCTGGGGACTGGGCGGGGCTTCCCCCTCCTCCGGGGGACTGGGCGGGGCTTCCCCCTCCTCCGGGGGACTGGGCGGGGATTCCCCCTACTCCGGGGGACTGGGCGGGGCTTCCCCCTACTCCGGGGGGTCCGGCGGGGGTTCCCCCTTCTCTGGGGAACTGGGCGGGGCTTCCCCCTCCTCCAGGGAACTGGGTGGGGATTCCCCCTACTCCGGGGGACTCGGCGGGGATTCCCCCCACTCCGGGGCCACCGCCGGGGATTCCCCCTCCACCGGGGGACTTGGCGGGGATTCCCCCTACACCGTGGGACTCGGCGGGGCTTCCCCCTCCTCCGAGGGACAGGGCGGGGCTTCTTCCTCCTCCAGGGAACTCCGCGGGGGTTCCCCCTCCTCCGGGGGACTGGGCGGGGCTTCCCCCTCCTCCGGGGGACTCGGCGGGGATTCCCCCTACTCCGGGGAACTGGGCGGGGCTTCCCCCTCCTCCGAGGGACTCGGCGGGGGTTCCCCCTTCTCTGGGGAACTGGGCGGGGCTTCCCCCTCCTCTAGGGAACTTGGTGGGGATTCCCCCTACTCCGGGGAACTGGGCGGGGCTTCCCCCTCCTCTAGGGAACTAGGTGGGGATTACCCCTACTCCGGGGGACTCGGCGTGGATTCCCCCTACTCCGGGGGACTGGGCGGGGCTTCCCCCTCCTCCGTGGGACTCGGCGGGGGTTCCCCCTTCTCTGGGGAACTGGGCGGGGCTCTCCTCTCCTCTAGGGAACTTGGTGGGGATTCCCCCCTACTCCGGGGGACTCTGCGGGGATTCCCCCCACTCCGGGGCCACCGCCGGGGATTCCCCCCTCCACCGGGGGACTTGGCGGGGATTCCCCCTACTCCGGGGGACTCGGCGGGTGTTCCCCCTCCTCCGGCGGACAGGGCGGGGCTTCTCCCACCTCCATGGAACTTGGCGGGGGTTCCCCCTCCTCCTGGGGACTGGGCGGGGCTTCCCCCTCCTCCGGGGGACTCGGCGGGGATTCCCCCTACTCCGGGGGACTGGGCGGGGCTTCCCCCTCCTCCGGGGGACTCGGCGGGGATTCCCCCTACTCCGGGGGACTGGGCGGGGCTTCCCCCTACTCCGGGGAACTGGGCGGGGCTTCCCCCTCCTCTAGGGAACTAGGTGGGGATTCCCCCCACTCCGGGGCCAACGCCGGGGATTCCCCCTCCACCGGGGGACTTGGCGGGGATTCCCCCTACTCCGTGGGACTCGGCGGGTGTTCCCCCTCCTCCAGGGAACTCCGCGGGGGTTCCCCCTCCTCCGGGGGACTGGGCGTGGCCTCCCCCTCCTCCGTGGGACTCGGCGGGGATTCCCCCTACTCCGGGGGACTCGGCGGGGCTTCCCCCTCCTCTAGGGAACTAGGTGGGGATTCCCCCTACTCCGGGGGACTCGGCGGGGATTCCCCCTACTCCGGGGGACTGGGCGGGGCTTCCCCCTCCACCGGGGGACTTGGCGGGGATTCCCCCTCCTCCGTGGACCTCGGCGGGGGTTCCCCCTACTCCGGGGGACTAGGCGGGGCTTCCCCCACCTCCCGGGAACTTGGCGGGGGTTCCCCCTCCTCCGGGGGACTGGGCGGGGCTTCCCCCTCCTCCGGGGGACTGGGCGGGGCTTCCCCCTCCTCCGGGGGACTCGGCGGGGATTCCCCCTACTCCGGGGGACTGGGCGGGGCTTCCCCCTTCTCCGGGGGATCCGGCGGGGGTTCCCCCTTCTCTGGGGAACTGGGCGGGGCTTCCCCCTCCTCTAGGGAACTTGGTGGGGATTCCCCCTACTCCGGGGGACTCGGCGGGGATTCCCCCCACTCCGGGGCCACCGCCGGGGATTCCCCCTCCACCGGGGGACTTGGCGGGGATTCCCCCTAAACCGTGGGACTCGGCGGGGGTTCCCCCTCCTCCGATGGACAGGGCGGGGCTTCTTCCTCCTCCAGGGAACTCCGCGGGGGTTCCCCCTCCTCCGGGGGACTGGGCGGGGCTGCCCCCTCCTCCGGGGGACTCGGCGGGGATTCCCCCTACTCCGGGGAACTGGGCGGGGCTTCCCCCTCCTCCGAGGGACTCGGCGGGGGTTCCCCCTTCTCTGGGGAACTGGGCGGGGCTTCCCCCTCCTCTAGGGAACTTGGAGGGGATTCCCCCTACTCCGGGGAACTGGGCGGGGCTTCCCCCTCCTCTAGGGAACTAGGTGGGGATTACCCCTACTCCGGGGGACTCGGCGGGGATTCCCCCTACTCCGGGGGACTGGGCGGGGCTTCCCCCTCCTCCGTGGGACTCGGCGGGGGTTCCCCCTTCTCTGGGGAACTGGGCGGGGCTCTCCTCTCCTCTAGGGAACTTGGTGGGGATTCCCCCTACTCCGGGGGACTCTGCGGGGATTCCCCCCACTCCGGGGCCACCGCCGGGGATTCCCCCTCCACCGGGGGACTTGGCGGGGATTCCCCCTACTCCGTGGGACTCGGCGGGTGTTCCCCCTCCTCCGGCGGACAGGGCGGGGCTTCTCCCACCTCCATGGAACTTGGCGGGGGTTCCCCCTCCTCCTGGGGACTGGGCGGGGCTTCCCCCTCCTCCGGGGGACTCGGCGGGGATTCCCCCTACTCCGGGGGACTGGGCGGGGCTTCCCCCTCCTCCGGGGGACTCGGCGGGGATTCCCCCTACTCCGGGGGACTGGGCGGGGCTTCCCCCTACTCCGGGGAACTGGGCGGGGCTTCCCCCTCCTCTAGGGAACTAGGTGGGGATTCCCCCCACTCCGGGGCCACCGCCGGGGATTCCCCCTCCACCGGGGGACTTGGCGGGGATTCCCCCTACTCCGTGGGACTCGGCGGGTGTTCCCCCTCCTCCAGGGAACTCCGCGGGTGTTCCCCCTCCTCCGGGGGACTGGGCGTGGCCTCCCCCTCCTCCGTGGGACTCGGCGGGGATTCCCCCTTCTCCGGGGGACTCGGCGGGGGTTCCCCCTCCTCCTGGGGACTGGGCGGGGCTTCCCCCTCCACCGGGGGACTCGGTGGGGATTCCCCCTACTCCGGGGGACTCGGCGGGGATTCCCCCCACTCCAGGGCCACCGCCGGGGATTCCCCCTCCACCGGGGGACTCGGCGGGGATTCCCCCCACTCCGGGGCCACCGCCGAGGATTCCCCCTCCTCCGGGGGACTGGGCGGGGCTTCCCCCTACTCCGAGGGACTCGGCGGGGATTCCCCCTACTCCGGGGAACTCGGCGGGGATTCCCCCTCCTCCGGGGGACTCGGCGGGGATTCCCCCTCCTCCGGGGGACTGGGCGGGGCTTCCCCCTCCTCCAGGGAACTTGGTGGGGATTCCCCCTACTCCGGGGAACTGGGCGGGGCTTCCCCCTCCTCTAGGGAACTAGGTGGGGATTCCCACTACTCCGGGGGACTCGGCAGGGATTCCCCCTACTCCGGGGGACTCGGCGGGGGTTCCCCCTCCTCCGGGGGACTGGGCGGGGCTTCCCCCACCTCCATGGAACTTGGCGGGGGTTCCCCCTCCTCCTGGGGACTTGGCGGGGCTTCCCCCTCCTCCGGGGGACTCGGCGGGGATTCCCCTCACTCCGGGGGACTCGGCGGGGGTTCCCCCTCCTCCGGGGGACTGGGCGGGGCTTCCCCCACCACCATGGAACTCGGCGGGGGTTCCCCCTCCTCCTGGGGACTGGGCGGGGCTTCCCCCTCCTCCGGGGGACTCGGCGGGGATTCCCCCTACTCCGGGGGACTGGGCGGGGCTTCCCCCTCCTCCGGGGGACTCGGCGGGGATTCCCCCTACTCCGGGGCCACCGCCGAGGATTCCCCCTCCTCCGGGGGACTGGGCGGGGGTTCCCCCTTCTCTGGGGAACTGGGCGGGGCTTCCCCCTCCTCCAGGGAACTTGGTGGGGATTCCCCCTACTCCGTGGGACTCGGCGGGGGTTCCCCCTTCTCTGGGGAACTGGGCGGGGCTTCCCCCTCCTCCAGGGAACTTGGTGGGGATTCCCCCTACTCCGGGGGGTCCGGCGGGGGTTCCCCCTCTTCCAGGGGACTCGGCGGGGATTCCTCCTACTCCGGGGGACTCGGCGGGGATTCCCCCTCCTCCGGGGGACTCGGCGGGGATTCCCCCTACTCCGGGGGACTGGGCGGGGCTTCCCCCTCCTCCGGGGGACTCGGCGGGGATTCCCCCTACTCCGGGGGACTCGGCGGGGATTCCCCCTACTCCGGGGGACTGGGCGGGGCTTCCCCCTCCTCCGGGGGACTGGGCGGGGGTTCCCCCTCCTCCTGGGGACTGGGCGGGGCTTCCCCCTCCTCCGGGGGACTCGGCGGGGATTCCCCCTACTCCGGGGGACTGGGCGGGGGTTCCCCCTTCTCTGGGGAACTGGGCGGGGCTTCCCCCTCCTCCAGGGAACTTGGTGGGGATTCTTCCTACTCCGGGGAACTGGGCGGGGCTTCCCCCTCCTCTAGGGAACTAGGTGGGGATTCCCCCTACTCCGGGGGACTCGGCGGGGATTCCCCCTACTCCGGGGGACTGGGCGGGGCTTCCCCCTCCACCGGGGGACGTGGCGGGGATTCCCCCTACTCCGTGGACCTCGGCGGGGGTTCCCCCTACTCCGGGGGACTAGGCGGGGCTTCCCCCACCTCCATGGAACTTGGCGGGGGTTCCCCCTCCTCCGGGGGACTGGGCGGGGCTTCCCCCTCCTCCGGGGGACTGGGCGGGGCTTCCCCCTCCTCCGGGGGACTCGGCGGGGATTCCCCCTACTCCGGGGGACTCGGCGGGGCTTCCCCCTTCTCCGGGGGATCCGGCGGGGGTTCCCCCTTCTCTGGGGAACTGGGCGGGGCTTCCCCCTCCTCTAGGGAACTTGGTGGGGATTCCCCCTACTCCGGGGGACTCGGCGGGGATTCCCCCCACTCCGGGGCCACCGCCGGGGATTCCCCCTCCACCGGGGGACTTGGCGGGGATTCCCCCTAAACCGTGGGACTCGGCGGGGGTTCCCCCTCCTCCGATGGACAGGGCGGGGCTTCTTCCTCCTCCAGGGAACTCCGCGGGGGTTCCCCCTCCTCCGGGGGACTGGGCGGGGCTTCCCCCTCCTCCGGGGGACTCGGCGGGGATTCCCCCTACTCCGGGGAACTGGGCGGGGCTTCCCCCTCCTCCGAGGGACTCGGCGGGGGTTCCCCCTTCTCTGGGGAACTGGGCGGGGCTTCCCCCTCCTCTAGGGAACTTGGTGGGGATTCCCCCTACTCCGGGGAACTGGGCGGGGCTTCCCCCTCCTCTAGGGAACTAGGTGGGGATTACCCCTACTCCGGGGGACTCGGCGTGGATTCCCCCTACTCCGGGGGACTGGGCGGGGCTTCCCCCTCCTCCGTGGGACTCGGCGGGGGTTCCCCCTTCTCTGGGGAACTGGGCGGGGCTCTCCTCTCCTCTAGGGAACTTGGTGGGGATTCCCCCTACTCCGGGGGACTCTGCGGGGATTCCCCCCACTCCGGGGCCACCGCCGGGGATTCCCCCTCCACCGGGGGACTTGGCGGGGATTCCCCCTACTCCGTGGGACTCGGCGGGTGTTCCCCCTCCGCCGGCGGACAGGGCGGGGCTTCTCCCACCTCCATGGAACTTGGCGGGGGTTCCCCCTCCTCCTGGGGACTGGGCGGGGCTTCCCCCTCCTCCGGGGGACTCGGCGGGGATTCCCCCTACTCCGGGGGACTGGGCGGGGCTTCCCCCTCCTCCGGGGGACTCGGCGGGGATTCCCCCTACTCCGGGGGACTGGGCGGGGCTTCCCCCTACTCCGGGGAACTGGGCGGGGCTTCCCCCTCCTCTAGGGAACTAGGTGGGGATTCCCCCCACTCCGGGGCCACCGCCGGGGATTCCCCCTCCACCGGGGGACTTGGCGGGGATTCCCCCTACTCCGTGGGACTCGGCGGGTGTTCCCCCTCCTCCAGGGAACTCCGCGGGGGTTCCCCCTCCTCCGGGGGACTGGGCGTGGCCTCCCCCTCCTCCGTGGGACTCGGCGGGGATTCCCCCTACTCCGGGGGACTCGGCGGGGCTTCCCCCTCCTCTAGGGAACTAGGTGGGGATTCCCCCTACTCCGGGGGACTCGGCGGGGATTCCCCCTACTCCGGGGGACTGGGCGGGGCTTCCCCCTCCACCGGGGGACTTGGCGGGGATTCCCCCTACTCCGTGGAACTCGGCGGGGGTTCCCCCTACTCCGGGGGACTAGGCGGGGCTTCCCCCACCTCCATGGAACTTGGCGGGGGTTCCCCCTCCTCCTGGGGACTGGGCGGGGCTTCCCCCTCCTCCGGGGGACTGGGCGGGGCTTCCCCCTCCTCCGTGGGACTCGGCGGGGGTTCCCCCTTCTCTGGGGAACTGGGCGGGGCTCTCCTCTCCTCTAGGGAACTTGGTGGGGATTCCCCCTACTCCGGGGGACTCTGCGGGGATTCCCCCCACTCCGGGGCCACCGCCGGGGATTCCCCCTCCACCGGGGGACTTGGCGGGGATTCCCCCTACTCCGTGGGACTCGGCGGGTGTTCCCCCTCCTCCAGGGAACTCCGCGGGGGTTCCCCCTCCTCCGGGGGACTGGGCGTGGCCTCCCCCTCCTCCGTGGGACTCGGCGGGGATTCCCCCTACTCCGGGGGACTCGGCGGGGCTTCCCCCTCCTCTAGGGAACTAGGTGGGGATTCCCCCTACTCCGGGGGACTCGGCGGGGATTCCCCCTACTCCGGGGGACTGGGCGGGGCTTCCCCCTCCACCGGGGGACTTGGCGGGGATTCCCCCTACTCCGTGGAACTCGGCGGGGGTTCCCCCTACTCCGGGGGACTAGGCGGGGCTTCCCCCACCTCCATGGAACTTGGCGGGGGTTCCCCCTCCTCCTGGGGACTGGGCGGGGCTTCCCCCTCCTCCGGGGGACTGGGCGGGGCTTCCCCCTCCTCCGGGGGACTCGGCGGGGATTCCCCCTACTCCGGGGGACTGGGCGGGGCTTCCCCCTTCTCCGGGGGATCCGGCGGGGGTTCCCCCTTCTCTGGGGAACTGGGCGGGGCTTCCCCCTCCTCTAGGGAACTTGGTGGGGATTCCCCCTACTCCGGGGGACTCGGCGGGGATTCCCCCCACTCCGGGGCCACCGCCGGGGATTCCCCCTCCACCGGGGGACTTGGCGGGGATTCCCCCTAAACCGTGGGACTCGGCGGGGGTTCCCCCTCCTCCGATGGACAGGGCGGGGCTTCTTCCTCCTCCAGGGAACTCCGCGGGGGTTCCCCCTCCTCCGGGGGACTGGGCGGGGCTTCCCCCTCCTCCGGGGGACTCGGCGGGGGTTCCCCCTACTCCGGGGAACTGGGCGGGGCTTCCCCCTCCTCCGAGGGACTCGGCGGGGGTTCCCCCTTCTCTGGGGAACTGGGCGGGGCTTCCCCCTCCTCTAGGGAACTTGGTGGGGATTCCCCCTACTCCGGGGAACTGGGCGGGGCTTCCCCCTCCTCTAGGGAACTAGGTGGGGATTACCCCTACTCCGGGGGACTCGGCGTGGATTCCCCCTACTCCGGGGGACTGGGCGGGGCTTCCCCCTCCTCCGTGGGACTCGGCGGGGGTTCCCCCTTCTCTGGGGAACTGGGCGGGGCTCACCTCTCCTCTAGGGAACTTGGTGGGGATTCCCCCTACTCCGGGGGACTCTGCGGGGATTCCCCCCACTCCGGGGCCACCGCCGGGGATTCCCCCTCCACCGGGGGACTTGGCGGGGATTCCCCCTACTCCGTGGGACTCGGCGGGTGTTCCCCCTCCTCCGGCGGACAGGGCGGGGCTTCTTCCACCTCCATGGAACTTGGCGGGGGTTCCCCCTCCTCCTGGGGACTGGGCGGGGCTTCCCCCTCCTCCGGGGGACTCGGCGGGGATTCCCCCTACTCCGGGGGACTGGGCGGGGCTTCCCCCTCCTCCGGGGGACTCGGCGGGGATTCCCCCTACTCCGGGGGACTGGGCGGGGCTTCCCCCTACTCCGGGGAACTGGGCGGGGCTTCCCCCTCCTCTAGGGAACTAGGTGGGGATTCCCCCCACTCCGGGGCCACCGCCGGGGATTCCCCCTCCACCGGGGGACTTGGCGGGGATTCCCCCTACTCCGTGGGACTCGGCGGGTGTTCCCCCTCCTCCAGGGAACTCCGCGGGTGTTCCCCCTCCTCCGGGGGACTGGGCGTGGCCTCCCCCTCCTCCGTGGGACTCGGCGGGGATTCCCCCTTCTCCGGGGGACTCGGCGGGGGTTCCCCCTCCTCCTGGGGACTGGGCGGGGCTTCCCCCTCCACCGGGGGACTCGGCGGGGATTCCCCCTACTCCGGGGGACTGGGCGGGGGTTCCCCCTTCTCTGGGGAACTGGGCGGGGGTTCCCCCTTCTCTGGGGAACTGGGCGGGGCTTCCCTCTCCTCCAGGGAACTTGGTGGGGATTCCCCCTACTCCGGGGGACTCGGCGGGGATTCCCCCCACTCCAGGGCCACCGCCGGGGATTCCCCCTCCACCGGGGGACTCGGCGGGGATTCCCCCCACTCCGGGGCCACCGCCGAGGATTCCCCCTCCTCCGGGGGACTGGGCGGGGCTTCCCCCTACTCCGTGGGACTCGGCGGGGATTCCCCCTACTCCGGGGAACTCGGCGGGGATTCCCCCTCCTCCGGGGGACTCGGCGGGGATTCCCCCTCCTCCGGGGGACTGGGCGGGGCTTCCCCCTCCTCCAGGGAACTTGGTGGGGATTCCCCCTACTCCGGGGAACTGGGCGGGGCTTCCCCCTCCTCTAGGGAACTAGGTGGGGATTCCCACTACTCCGGGGGACTCGGCAGGGATTCCCCCTACTCCGGGGGACTCGGCGGGGGTTCCCCCTCCTCCGGGGGACTGGGCGGGGCTTCCCCCACCTCCATGGAACTTGGCGGGGGTTCCCCCTCCTCCTGGGGACTTGGCGGGGCTTCCCCCTCCTCCGGGGGACTCGGCGGGGATTCCCCTCACTCCGGGGGACTCGGCGGGGGTTCCCCCTCCTCCGGGGGACTGGGCGGGGCTTCCCCCACCACCATGGAACTTGGCGGGGGTTCCCCCTCCTCCGGGGGACTGGGCGGGGCTTCCCCCTCCTCCGGGGGACTCGGCGGGGATTCCCCCTACTCCGGGGGACTGGGCGGGGCTTCCCCCTCCTCCGGGGGACTCGGCGGGGATTCCCCCTACTCCGGGGCCACCGCCGAGGATTCCCCCTCCTCCGGGGGACTGGGCGGGGGTTCCCCCTTCTCTGGGGAACTGGGCGGGGCTTCCCCCTCCTCCAGGGAACTTGGTGGGGATTCCCCCTACTCCGTGGGACTCGGCGGGGGTTCCCCCTTCTCTGGGGAACTGGGCGGGGCTTCCCCCTCCTCCAGGGAACTTGGTGGGGATTCCCCCTACTCCGGGGGGTCCGGCGGGGGTTCCCCCTCTTCCAGGGGACTCGGCGGGGATTCCTCCTACTCCGGGGGACTCGGCGGGGATTCCCCCTCCTCCGGGGGACTCGGCGGGGATTCCCCCTACTCCGGGGGACTGGGCGGGGCTTCCCCCTCCTCCGGGGGACTCGGCGGGGATTCCCCCTACTTCGGAGGACTCGGCGGGGATTCCCCCTACTCCGGGGGACTGGGCGGGGCTTCCCCCTCCTCCGGGGGACTGGGCGGGGGTTCCCCCTCCTCCTGGGGACTGGGCGGGGCTTCCCCCTCCACCGGGGGACTCGGCGGGGATTCCCCCTACTCCGGGGGACTGGGCGGGGCTTCCCCCTCCTCCGTGGGACTCGGCGGGGGTTCCCCCTTCTCTGGGGAACTGGGCGGGGCTCTCCTCTCCTCTAGGGAACTTGGTGGGGATTCCCCCTACTCCGGGGGACTCTGCGGGGATTCCCCCCACTCCGGGGCCACCGCCGGGGATTCCCCCTCCACCGGGGGACTTGGCGGGGATTCCCCCTACTCCGTGGGACTCGGCGGGTGTTCCCCCTCCTCCGGCGGACAGGGCGGGGCTTCTTCCACCTCCATGGAACTTGGCGGGGGTTCCCCCTCCTCCTGGGGACTGGGCGGGGCTTCCCCCTCCTCCGGGGGACTCGGCGGGGATTCCCCCTACTCCGGGGGACTGGGCGGGGCTTCCCCCTCCTCCGGGGGACTCGGCGGGGATTCCCCCTACTCCGGGGGACTGGGCGGGGCTTCCCCCTACTCCGGGGAACTGGGCGGGGCTTCCCCCTCCTCTAGGGAACTAGGTGGGGATTCCCCCCACTCCGGGGCCACCGCCGGGGATTCCCCCTCCACCGGGGGACTTGGCGGGGATTCCCCCTACTCCGTGGGACTCGGCGGGTGTTCCCCCTCCTCCAGGGAACTCCGCGGGTGTTCCCCCTCCTCCGGGGGACTGGGCGTGGCCTCCCCCTCCTCCGTGGGACTCGGCGGGGATTCCCCCTTCTCCGGGGGACTCGGCGGGGGTTCCCCCTCCTCCTGGGGACTGGGCGGGGCTTCCCCCTCCACCGGGGGACTCGGCGGGGATTCCCCCTACTCCGGGGGACTGGGCGGGGGTTCCCCCTTCTCTGGGGAACTGGGCGGGGGTTCCCCCTTCTCTGGGGAACTGGGCGGGGCTTCCCTCTCCTCCAGGGAACTTGGTGGGGATTCCCCCTACTCCGGGGGACTCGGCGGGGATTCCCCCCACTCCAGGGCCACCGCCGGGGATTCCCCCTCCACCGGGGGACTCGGCGGGGATTCCCCCCACTCCGGGGCCACCGCCGAGGATTCCCCCTCCTCCGGGGGACTGGGCGGGGCTTCCCCCTACTCCGAGGGACTCGGCGGGGATTCCCCCTACTCCGGGGAACTCGGCGGGGATTCCCCCTCCTCCGGGGGACTCGGCGGGGATTCCCCCTCCTCCGGGGGACTGGGCGGGGCTTCCCCCTCCTCCAGGGAACTTGGTGGGGATTCCCCCTACTCCGGGGAACTGGGCGGGGCTTCCCCCTCCTCTAGGGAACTAGGTGGGGATTCCCACTACTCCGGGGGACTCGGCAGGGATTCCCCCTACTCCGGGGGACTCGGCGGGGGTTCCCCCTCCTCCGGGGGACTGGGCGGGGCTTCCCCCACCTCCATGGAACTTGGCGGGGGTTCCCCCTCCTCCTGGGGACTTGGCGGGGCTTCCCCCTCCTCCGGGGGACTCGGCGGGGATTCCCCTCACTCCGGGGGACTCGGCGGGGGTTCCCCCTCCTCCGGGGGACTGGGCGGGGCTTCCCCCACCACCATGGAACTTGGCGGGGGTTCCCCCTCCTCCTGGGGACTGGGCGGGGCTTCCCCCTCCTCCGGGGGACTCGGCGGGGATTCCCCCTACTCCGGGGGACTGGGCGGGGCTTCCCCCTCCTCCGGGGGACTCGGCGGGGATTCCCCCTACTCCGGGGCCACCGCCGAGGATTCCCCCTCCTCCGGGGGACTGGGCGGGGGTTCCCCCTTCTCTGGGGAACTGGGCGGGGCTTCCCCCTCCTCCAGGGAACTGGGTGGGGATTCCCCCTACTCCGTGGGACTCGGCGGGGGTTCCCCCTTCTCTGGGGAACTGGGCGGGGCTTCCCCCTCCTCCAGGGAACTTGGTGGGGATTCCCCCTACTCCGGGGGGTCCGGCGGGGGTTCCCCCTCTTCCAGGGGACTCGGCGGGGTTTCCCCCTCCTCCGGGGGACTCGGCGGGGATTCCCCCTCCTCCGGGGGACTCGGCGGGGATTCCCCCTACTCCGGGGGACTGGGCGGGGCTTCCCCCTCCTCCGGGGGACTCGGCGGGGATTCCCCCTACTTCGGAGGACTCGGCGGGGATTCCCCCTACTCCGGGGGACTGGGCGGGGCTTCCCCCTCCTCCGGGGGACTGGGCGGGGGTTCCCCCTCCTCCTGGGGACTGGGCGGGGCTTCCCCCTCCACCGGGGGACTCGGCGGGGATTCCCCCTACTCCGGGGGACTGGGCGGGGGTTCCCCCTTCTCTGGGGAACTGGGCGGGGCTTCCCCCTCCTCCAGGGAACTTGGTGGGGATTCTTCCTACTCCGGGGAACTGGGCGGGGCTTCCCCCTCCTCTAGGGAACTAGGTGGGGATTCCCCCTACTCCGGGGGACTCGGCGGGGATTCCCCCTCCTCCGGGGGACTGGGCGGGGCTTCCCCCTCCTCCGGGGGACTGGGCGGGGATTCCCCCTACTCCGTGGAACTCGGCGGGGGTTCCCCCTACTCCGGGGGACTAGGCGGGGCTTCCCCCACCTCCATGGAACTTGGCGGGGGTTCCCCCTCCTCCTGGGGACTGGGCGGGGCTTCCCCCTCCTCCGGGGGACTGGGCGGGGCTTCCCCCTCCTCCGGGGGACTCGGCGGGGATTCCCCCTACTCCGGGGGACTGGGCGGGGCTTCCCCCTACTCCGGGGGATCCGGCGGGGGTTCCCCCTTCTCTGGGGAACTGGGCGGGGCTTCCCCCTCCTCTAGGGAACTTGGTGGGGATTCCCCCTACTCCGGGGGACTCGGCGGGGATTCCCCCCACTCCGGGGCCACCGCCGGGGATTCCCCCTCCACCGGGGGACTTGGCGGGGATTCCCCCTAAACCGTGGGACTCGGCGGGGGTTCCCCCTCCTCCGATGGACAGGGCGGGGCTTCTTCCTCCTCCAGGGAACTCCGCGGGGGTTCCCCCTCCTCCGGGGGACTGGGCGGGGCTTCCCCCTCCTCCGGGGGACTCGGCGGGGATTCCCCCTACTCCGGGGAACTGGGCGGGGCTTCCCCCTCCTCCGAGGGACTCGGCGGGGGTTCCCCCTTCTCTGGGGAACTGGGCGGGGCTTCCCCCTCCTCTAGGGAACTTGGTGGGGATTCCCCCTACTCCGGGGAACTGGGCGGGGCTTCCCCCTCCTCTAGGGAACTAGGTGGGGATTACCCCTACTCCGGGGGACTCGGCGGGGATTCCCCCTACTCCGGGGGACTGGGCGGGGCTTCCCCCTCCTCCGTGGGACTCGGCGGGGGTTCCCCCTTCTCTGGGGAACTGGGCGGGGCTCTCCTCTCCTCTAGGGAACTTGGTGGGGATTCCCCCTACTCCGGGGGACTCTGCGGGGATTCCCCCCACTCCGGGGCCACCGCCGGGGATTCCCCCTCCACCGGGGGACTTGGCGGGGATTCCCCCTACTCCGTGGGACTCGGCGGGTGTTCCCCCTCCTCCGGCGGACAGGGCGGGGCTTCTCCCACCTCCATGGAACTTGGCGGGGGTTCCCCCTCCTCCTGGGGACGGGGCGGGGCTTCCCCCTCCTCCGGGGGACTCGGCGGGGATTCCCCCTACTCCGGGGGACTGGGCGGGGATTCCCCCTCCTCCGGGGGACTCGGCGGGGATTCCCCCTACTCCGGGGGACTGGGCGGGGCTTCCCCCTACTCCGGGGAACTGGGCGGGGCTTCCCCCTCCTCTAGGGAACTAGGTGGGGATTCCCCCCACTCCGGGGCCACCGCCGGGGATTCCCCCTCCACCGGGGGACTTGGCGGGGCTTCCCCCTACTCCGTGGGACTCGGCGGGGGTTCCCCCTCCTCCAGGGAACTCCGCGGGGGTTCCCCCTCCTCCGGGGGACTGGGCGTGGCCTCCCCCTCCTCCGTGGGACTCGGCGGGGATTCCCCCTACTCCGGGGGACTCGGCGGGGCTTCCCCCTCCTCTAGGGAACTAGGTGGGGATTCCCCCTACTCCGGGGGACTCGGCGGGGATTCCCCCTACTCCGGGGGACTGGGCGGGGCTTCCCCCTCCACCGGGGGACTTGGCGGGGATTCCCCCTACTCCGTGGAACTCGGCGGGGGTTCCCCCTACTCCGGGGGACTAGGCGGGGCTTCCCCCACCTCCATGGAACTTGGCGGGGGTTCCCCCTCCTCCTGGGGACTGGGCGGGGCTTCCCCCTCCTCCGGGGGACTGGGCGGGGCTTCCCCCTCCTCCGTGGGACTCGGCGGGGGTTCCCCCTTCTCTGGGGAACTGGGCGGGGCTCTCCTCTCCTCTAGGGAACTTGGTGGGGATTCCCCCTACTCCGGGGGACTCTGCGGGGATTCCCCCCACTCCGGGGCCACCGCCGGGGATTCCCCCTCCACCGGGGGACTTGGCGGGGATTCCCCCTACTCCGTGGGACTCGGCGGGTGTTCCCCCTCCTCCGGCGGACAGGGCGGGGCTTCTCCCACCTCCATGGAACTTGGCGGGGGTTCCCCCTCCTCCTGGGGACTGGGCGGGGCTTCCCCCTCCTCCGGGGGACTCGGCGGGGATTCCCCCTACTCCGGGGGACTGGGCGGGGCTTCCCCCTCCTCCGGGGGACTCGGCGGGGATTCCCCCTACTCCGGGGGACTGGGCGGGGCTTCCCCCTACTCCGGGGAACTGGGCGGGGCTTCCCCCTCCTCTAGGGAACTAGGTGGGGATTCCCCCCACTCCGGGGCCACCGCCGGGGATTCCCCCTCCACCGGGGGACTTGGCGGGGATTCCCCCTACTCCGTGGGACTCGGCGGGTGTTCCCCCTCCTCCAGGGAACTCCGCGGGTGTTCCCCCTCCTCCGGGGGACTGGGCGTGGCCTCCCCCTCCTCCGTGGGACTCGGCGGGGATTCCCCCTACTCCGGGGGACTCGGCGGGGGTTCCCCCTCCTCCTGGGGACTGGGCGGGGCTTCCCCCTCCACCGGGGGACTCGGCGGGGATTCCCCCTACTCCGGGGGACTGGGCGGGGGTTCCCCCTTCTCTGGGGAACTGGGCGGGGGTTCCCCCTTCTCTGGGGAACTGGGCGGGGCTTCCCTCTCCTCCAGGGAACTTGGTGGGGATTCCCCCTACTCCGGGGGACTCGGCGGGGATTCCCCCCACTCCAGGGCCACCGCCGGTGATTCCCCCTCCACCGGGGGACTCGGCGGGGATTCCCCCCACTCCGGGGCCACCGCCGAGGATTCCCCCTCCTCCGGGGGACTGGGCGGGGCTTCCCCCTACTCCGAGGGACTCGGCGGGGATTCCCCCTACTCCGGGGGACTCGGCGGGGATTCCCCCTCCTCCGGGGGACTCGGCGGGGATTCCCCCTCCTCCGGGGGACTGGGCGGGGCTTCCCCCTCCTCCAGGGAACTTGGTGGGGATTCCCCCTACTCCGGGGAACTGGGCGGGGCTTCCCCCTCCTCTAGGGAACTAGGTGGGGATTCCCACTACTCCGGGGGACTCGGCAGGGATTCCCCCTACTCCGGGGGACTCGGCGGGGGTTCCCCCTCCTCCGGGGGACTGGGCGGGGCTTCCCCCACCTCCATGGAACTTGGCGGGGGTTCCCCCTCCTCCTGGGGACTTGGCGGGGCTTCCCCCTCCTCCGGGGGACTCGGCGGGGATTCCCCTCACTCCGGCGGACTCGGCGGGGGTTCCCCCTCCTCCGGGGGACTGGGCGGGGCTTCCCCCACCACCATGGAACTTGCGGGGGTTCCCCCTCCTCCTGGGGACTGGGCGGGGCTTCCCCCTCCTCCGGGGGACTCGGCGGGGATTCCCCCTACTCCGGGGGACTCGGCGGGGATTCCCCCTCCTCCGGGGGACTCGGCGGGGATTCCCCCTACTCCGGGGGACTGGGCGGGGCTTCCCCCTCCTCCGGGGGACTCGGCGGGGATTCCCCCTACTTCGGAGGACTCGGCGGGGGTTCCCCCTCCTCCAGGGAACTAAGTGGGGATTCCCCCTACTCCGGGGAACTGGGCGGGGCTTCCCCCTCCTCCGAGGGACTCGGCGGGGATTCCCCCTACTCCGGGGGACTCGGCGGGGATTCCCCCTCCTCCGGGGGACTCGGCGGGGATTCCCCCTACTCCGGGGGACTGGGCGGGGCTTCCCCCTCCTCCGTGGGACTCGGCGGGGATTCCCCCCACTCCGGGGCCACCGCCGGGGATTCCCCCTCCACCGGGGGACTTGGCGGGGATTCCCCCTACTCCGTGGAACTCGGCGGGGGTTCCCCCTCCTCCGGGGGACTGGGCGGGGCTTCCCCCTCCTCCGGGGGACTCGGCGGGGATTCCCCCTACTCCGGGGGACTCGGCGGGGGTTCCCCCTCCTCCGGGGGACTGGGCGGGGCTTCCCCCACCTCCATGGAACTTGGCGGGGGTTCCCCCTCCTCCAGGGAACTTGGTGGGGATTCCCCCTACTCCGGGGGACTCGGCGGGGATTCCCCCTACTCCGGGGGACTCGGCGGGGATTCCCCCTACTCCGGGGGACTGGGCGGGGGTTCCCCCTTCTCTGGGGAACTGGGCGGGGCTTCCCCCTCCTCTAGGGAACTAGGTGGGGATTCCCCCTACTCCGGGGGACTCGGCGGGGATTCCCCCTACTCCAGGGGACTGGGCGGGGCTTCCCCCTCCACCGGGGGACTTGGCGGGGATTCCCCCTACTCCGTGGAACTCGGCGGGGGTTCCCCCTACTCCGGGGGACTCGGCGGGGCTTCCCCCTCCTCCGGGGGACTAGGCGGGGCTTCCCCCACCTCCATGGAACTTGGCGGGGGTTCCCCCTCCTCCTGGGGACTGGGCGGGGCTTCCCTCTCCTCTAGGGAACTTGGTGGGGATTCCCCCTACTCCGGGGGCTCGGCGGGGATTCCCCCCACTCCGGGGCCACCGCCGGGGATTCCCCCTCCACCGGGGGACTTGGCGGGGCTTCCCCCTCCACCGGGGGACTCGGCGGGGCTTCCCCCTCCACCGGGGGACTCGGCGGGGATTCCCCCTACTCCGGGGGACTCGGCGGGGGTTCCCCCTCCTCCGGGGGACTCGGCGGGGATTCCCCCTACTCCGGGGGACTGGGCGGGGCTTCCCCCTCCTCCGGGGGACTCGGCGGGGATTCCCTTCACTCCGGGGCCACCGCCGGGGATTCCCCCTCCACCGGGGGACTTGGCGGGGATTCCCCCTACTCCGTGGGACTCGGCGGGGGTTCCCCCTCCTCCGGGGGACAGGGCGGGGCTTCCCCCTCCTCCGGGGAACTCGGCGGGGATTCCCCCTACTCCGGGGGACTGGGCGGGGCTTCCCCCTCCTCTAGGGAACTTGGTGGGGATTCCCCCTACTCCGGGGGGTCCGGCGGGGGTTCCCCCTCTTCCAGGGGACTCGGCGAGGGTTCCCCCTCCTCCAGGGAACTTGGTGGGGATTCCCCCTACTCCTGGGGACTGGGCGGGGCTTCCCCCTCCTCCGGGGGACTCGGCGGGGATTCCCCCCACTCCGGGGGACTCGGCGGGGATTCCCCTCACTCCGGGGGACTCGGCGGGGGTTCCCCCTCCTCCGGGGGACTGGGCGGGGCTTCCCCGTCCTCCGGGGGACTCGGCGGGGGTTCCCCCTTCTCTGGGGAACTGGGCGGGGCTTCCCCCTCCTCTAGGGAACTTGGTGGGGATTCCCCCTACTCCGGGGGACTCGGCGGGGATTCCCCCCACTCCAGGGCCACCGCCGGGGATTCCCCCTCCACCGGGGGACTCGGCGGGGATTCCCCCCACTCCGGGGCCACCGCCGAGGATTCCCCCTCCTCCGGGGGACTGGGCGGGGCTTCCCCCTACTCCGAGGGACTCGGCGGGGATTCCCCCTACTCCGGGGGACTCGGCGGGGATTCCCCCTCCTCCGGGGGACTGGGCGGGGCTTCCCCCACCTCCATGGAACTTGGCGGGGGTTCCCCCTCCTCCTGGGGACTTGGCGGGGCTTCCCCCTCCTCCGGGGGACTCGGCGGGGATTCCCCTCACTCCGGGGGACTCGGCGGGGGTTCCCCCTCCTCCGGGGGACTGGGCGGGGCTTCCCCCTCATCCGGGGGACTGGGCGGGGCTTCCCCCTCCTCCGGGGGACTCGGCGGGGGTTCCCCCTTCTCTGGGGAACTGGGCGGGGCTTCCCCCTCCTCCAGGGAACTTGGTGGGGATTCTTCCTACTCCGGGGAACTGGGCGGGACTTCCCCCTCCTCTAGGGAACTAGGTGGGGATTCCCCCTACTCCGGGGGACTCGGCGGGGATTCCCCCTACTCCGGGGGACTGGGCGGGGCTTCCCCCTCCTCCGTGGGACTCGGCGGGGGTTCCACCTTCTCTGGGGAACTGGGCGGGGCTTCCCCCTCCTCCGGGGGACTGGGCGGGGCTTCCCCCTCCTCTGTGGGACCCGGCGGGGGTTCCCCCTTCTCTGGGGAACTGGGCGGGGCTTCCCCCTCCTCCGGGGGACTCGGCGGGGATTCCCCCTACTCCGGGGGACTCGGCGGGGGTTCCCCCACCTCCATGGAACTTGGCGGGGGTTCCCCCTCCTCCTGGGGGCTGGGCGGGGCTTCCCCCTCCTCTAGGGAACTAGGTGGGGATTCCCCCTACTCCGAAGGACTCGGCGGGGATTCCCCCTACTCCGGGGGACTGGGCGGGGCTTCCCCCTCCTCCGTGGGACTCGGCGGGGGTTCCCCCTTCTCTGGGGAACTGGGCGGGGCTTCCCCCTCCTCCGGGGGACTCGGCGGGGATTCCCCCTACTCCGGGGGACTGGGCGGGGCTTCCCCCTCCTCCAGGGAACTTGGTGGGGATTCCCCCTACTCCGGGGGACTCGGCGGGGATTTCCCCCACTCCAGGGCCACCGCCGGGGATTCCCCCTCCACCGGGGGACTCAGCGGGGATTCCCCCCACTCCGGGGCCACCGCCGAGGATTCCCCCTCCTCCGGGGGACTGGGCGGGGGTTCCCCCTTCTCTGGGGAACTGGGCGGGGCTTCCCCCTCCTCCAGGGAACTTGGTGGGGATTCCCCCTACTCCGTGGGACTCGGCGGGGGTTCCCCCTTCTCTGGGGAACTGGGCGGGGCTTCCCCCTCCTCCAGGGAACTTGGTGGGGATTCCCCCTACTCCGTGGGACTCGGCGGGGGTTCCCCCTTCTCTGGGGAACTGGGCGGGGCTTCCCCCTCCTCCAGGGAACTTGGTGGGGATTCCCCCTACTCCGGGGGGTCCGGCGGGGGTTCCCCCTCTTCCAGGGGACTCGGCGGGGATTCCTCCTACTCCGGGGGACTCGGCGGGGATTCCCTCTCCTCCGGGGGACTCGGCGGGGATTCCCCCTACTCCGGGGGACTGGGCGGGGCTTCCCCCTCCTCCGGGGGACTCGGCGGGGATTCCCCCTACTTCGGAGGACTCGGCGGGGATTCCCCCTACTCCGGGGGACTGGGCGGGGCTTCCCCCTCCTCCGGGGGACTGGGCGGGGGTTCCCCCTCCACCGGGGGACTTGGCGGGGATTCCCCCTACTCCGTGGAACTCGGCGGGGGTTCCCCCTACTCCGGGGGACTAGGCGGGGCTTCCCCCACCTCCATGGAACTTGGCGGGGGTTCCCCCTCCTCCTGGGGACTGGGCGGGGCTTCCCCCTCCTCCGGGGGACTGGGCGGGGCTTCCCCCTCCTCCGGGGGACTCGGCGGGGATTCCCCCTACTCCGGGGGACTGGGCGGGGCTTCCCCCTTCTCCGGGGGATCCGGCGGGGGTTCCCCCTTCTCTGGGGAACTGGGCGGGGCTTCCCCCTCCTCTAGGGAACTTGGTGGGGATTCCCCCTACTCCGGGGGAATCGGCGGGGATTCCCCCCACTCCGGGGCCACCGCCGGGGATTCCCCCTCCACCGGGGGACTTGGCGGGGATTCCCCCTAAACCGTGGGACTCGGCGGGGGTTCCCCCTCCTCCGATGGACAGGGCGGGGCTTCTTCCTCCTCCAGGGAACTCCGCGGGGGTTCCCCCTCCTCCGGGGGACTGGGCGGGGCTTCCCCCTCCTCCGGGGGACTCGGCGGGGATTCCCCCTACTCCGGGGAACTGGGCGGGGCTTCCCCCTCCTCCGAGGGACTCGGCGGGGGTTCCCCCTTCTCTGGGGAACTGGGCGGGGCTTCCCCCTCCTCTAGGGAACTTGGTGGGGATTCCCCCTACTCCGGGGAACTGGGCGGGGCTTCCCCCTCCTCTAGGGAACTAGGTGGGGATTACCCCTACTCCGGGGGACTCGGCGTGGATTCCCCCTACTCCGGGGGACTGGGCGGGGCTTCCCCCTCCTCCGTGGGACTCGGCGGGGGTTCCCCCTTCTCTGGGGAACTGGGCGGGGCTCTCCTCTCCTCTAGGGAACTTGGTGGGGATTCCCCCTACTCCGGGGGACTCTGCGGGGATTCCCCCCACTCCGGGGCCACCGCCGGGGATTCCCCCTCCACCGGGGGACTTGGCGGGGATTCCCCCTACTCCGTGGGACTCGGCGGGTGTTCCCCCTCCTCCGGCGGACAGGGCGGGGCTTCTCCCTCCTCCATGGAACTTGGCGGGGGTTCCCCCTCCTCCTGGGGACTGGGCGGGGCTTCCCCCTCCTCCGGGGGACTCGGCGGGGATTCCCCCTACTCCGGGGGACTGGGCGGGGCTTCCCCCTCCTCCGGGGGACTCGGCGGGGATTCCCCCTACTCCGGGGGACTCGGCGGGGCTTCCCCCTACTCCGGGGAACTGGGCGGGGCTTCCCCCTCCTCTAGGGAACTAGGTGGGGATTCCCCCCACTCCGGGGCCACCGCCGGGGATTCCCCCTCCACCGGGGGACTTGGCGGGGATTCCCCCTACTCCGTGGGACTCGGCGGGGGTTCCCCCTCCTCCAGGGAACTCCGCGGGGGTTCCCCCTCCTCCGGGGGACTGGGCGTGGCCTCCCCCTCCTCCGTGGGACTCGGCGGGGATTCCCCCTACTCCGGGGGACTCGGCGGGGCTTCCCCCTCCTCTAGGGAACTAGGTGGGGATTCCCCCTACTCCGGGGGACTCGGCGGGGATTCCCCCTACTCCGGGGGACTGGGCGGGGCTTCCCCCTCCACCGGGGGACTTGGCGGGGATTCCCCCTACTCCGTGGAACTCGGCGGGGGTTCCCCCTACTCCGGGGGACTAGGCGGGGCTTCCCCCACCTCCATGGAACTTGGCGGGGGTTCCCCCTCCTCCTGGGGACTGGGCGGGGCTTCCCCCTCCTCCGGGGGACTGGGCGGGGCTTCCCCCTCCTCCGGGGGACTCGGCGGGGATTCCCCCTACTCCGGGGGACTGGGCGGGGCTTCCCCCTTCTCCGGGGGATCCGGCGGGGGTTCCCCCTTCTCTGGGGAACTGGGCGGGGCTTCCCCCTCCTCTAGGGAACTTGGTGGGGATTCCCCCTACTCCGGGGGACTCGGCGGGGATTCCCCCCACTCCGGGGCCACCGCCGGGGATTCCCCCTCCACCGGGGGACTTGGCGGGGATTCCCCCTAAACAGTGGGACTCGGCGGGGGTTCCCCCTCCTCCGATGGACAGGGCGGGGCTTCTTCCTCCTCCAGGGAACTCCGCGGGGGTTCCCCCTCCTCCGGGGGACTGGGCGGGGCTTCCCCCTCCTCCGGGGGACTCGGCGGGGATTCCCCCTACTCCGGGGAACTGGGCGGGGCTTCCCCCTCCTCCGAGGGACTCGGCGGGGGTTCCCCCTTCTCTGGGGAACTGGGCGGGGCTTCCCCCTCCTCTAGGGAACTTGGTGGGGATTCCCCCTACTCCGGGGAACTGGGCGGGGCTTCCCCCTCCTCTAGGGAACTAGGTGGGGATTACCCCTACTCCGGGGGACTCGGCGTGGATTCCCCCTACTCCGGGGGACTGGGCGGGGCTTCCCCCTCCTCCGTGGGACTCGGCGGGGGTTCCCCCTTCTCTGGGGAACTGGGCGGGGCTCTCCTCTCCTCTAGGGAACTTGGTGGGGATTCCCCCTACTCCGGGGGACTCTGCGGGGATTCCCCCCACTCCGGGGCCACCGCCGGGGATTCCCCCTCCACCGGGGGACTTGGCGGGGATTCCCCCTACTCCGTGGGACTCGGCGGGTGTTCCCCCTCCTCCGGCGGACAGGGCGGGGCTTCTCCCACCTCCATGGAACTTGGCGGGGGTTCCCCCTCCTCCTGGGGACTGGGCGGGGCTTCCCCCTCCTCCGGGGGACTCGGCGGGGATTCCCCCTACTCCGGGGGACTGGGCGGGGCTTCCCCCTCCTCCGGGGGACTCGGCGGGGATTCCCCCTACTCCGGGGGACTGGGCGGGGCTTCCCCCTACTCCGGGGAACTGGGCGGGGCTTCCCCCTCCTCTAGGGAACTAGGCGGGGATTCCCCCCACTCCGGGGCCACCGCCGGGGATTCCCCCTCCACCGGGGGACTTGGCGGGGATTCCCCCTACTCCGTGGGACTCGGCGGGTGTTCCCCCTCCTCCAGGGAACTCCGCGGGTGTTCCCCCTCCTCCGGGGGACTGGGCGTGGCCTCCCCCTCCTCCGTGGGACTCGGCGGGGATTCCCCCTTCTCCGGGGGACTCGGCGGGGGTTCCCCCTCCTCCTGGGGACTGGGCGGGGCTTCCCCCTCCACCGGGGGACTCGGCGGGGATTCCCCCTACTCCGGGGGACTGGGCGGGGGTTCCCCCTTCTCTGGGGAACTGGGCGGGGGTTCCCCCTTCTCTGGGGAACTGGGCGGGGCTTCCCTCTCCTCCAGGGAACTTGGTGGGGATTCCCCCTACTCCGGGGGACTCGGCGGGGATTCCCCCCACTCCAGGGCCACCGCCGGGGATTCCCCCTCCACCGGGGGACTCGGCGGGGATTCCCCCCACTCCGGGGCCACCGCCGAGGATTCCCCCTCCTCCGGGGGACTGGGCGGGGCTTCCCCCTACTCCGGGGGACTCGGCGGGGATTCCCCCTACTCCGGGGAACTCGGCGGGGATTCCCCCTCCTCCGGGGGACTCGGCGGGGATTCCCCCTCCTCCGGGGGACTGGGCGGGGCTTCCCCCTCCTCCAGGGAACTTGGTGGGGATTCCCCCTACTCCGGGGAACTGGGCGGGGCTTCCCCCTCCTCTAGGGAACTAGGTGGGGATTCCCACTACTCCGGGGGACTCGGCGGGGATTCCCCCTACTCCGGGGGACTCGGCGGGGGTTCCCCCTCCTCCGGGGGACTGGGCGGGGCTTCCCCCACCTCCATGGAACTTGGCGGGGGTTCCCCCTCCTCCTGGGGACTTGGCGGGGCTTCCCCCTCCTCCGGGGGACTCGGCGGGGATTCCCCTCACTCCGGGGGACTCGGCGGGGGTTCCCCCTCCTCCGGGGGACTGGGCGGGGCTTCCCCCACCACCATGGAACTTGGCGGGGGTTCCCCCTCCTCCTGGGGACTGGGCGGGGCTTCCCCCTCCTCCGGGGGACTCGGCGGGGATTCCCCCTACTCCGGGGGACTGGGCGGGGCTTCCCCCTCCTCCGGGGGACTCGGCGGGGATTCCCCCTACTCCGGGGCCACCGCCGAGGATTCCCCCTCCTCCGGGGGACTGGGCGGGGGTTCCCCCTTCTCTGGGGAACTGGGCGGGGCTTCCCCCTCCTCCAGGGAACTTGGTGGGGATTCCCCCTACTCCGTGGGACTCGGCGGGGGTTCCCCCTTCTCTGGGGAACTGGGCGGGGCTTCCCCCTCCTCCAGGGAACTTGGTGGGGATTCCCCCTACTCCGGGGGGTCCGGCGGGGGTTCCCCCTCTTCCAGGGGACTCGGCGGGGATTCCTCCTACTCCGGGGGACTCGGCGGGGATTCCCCCTCCTCCGGGGGACTCGGCGGGGATTCCCCCTACTCCGGGGGACTCGGCGGGGCTTCCCCCTCCTCCGGGGGACTCGGCGGGGATTCCCCCTACTTCGGAGGACTCGGCGGGGATTCCCCCTACTCCGGGGGACTGGGCGGGGCTTCCCCCTCCTCCGGGGGACTGGGCGGGGGTTCCCCCTCCTCCGGGGGACTGGGCGGGGCTTCCCCCTCCACCGGGGGACTCGGCGGGGATTCCCCCTACTCCGGGGGACTGGGCGGGGGTTCCCCCTTCTCTGGGGAACTGGGCGGGGCTTCCCCCTCCTCCAGGGAACTTGGTGGGGATTCTTCCTACTCCGGGGAACTGGGCGGGGCTTCCCCCTCCTCTAGGGAACTAGGTGGGGATTCCCCCTACTCCGGGGGACTCGGCGGGGATTCCCCCTACTCCGGGGGACTGGGCGGGGCTTCCCCCTCCACCGGGGGACTTGGCGGGGATTCCCCCTACTCCGTGGAACTCGGCGGGGGTTCCCCCTACTCCGGGGGACTTGGCGGGGCTTCCCCCACCTCCATGGAACTTGGCGGGGGTTCCCCCTCCTCCTGGGGACTGGGCGGGGCTTCCCCCTCCTCCGGGGGACTGGGCGGGGCTTCCCCCTCCTCCGGGGGACTCGGCGGGGATTCCCCCTACTCCGGGGGACTGGGCGGGGCTTCCCCCTTCTCCGGGGGATCCGGCGGGGGTTCCCCCTTCTCTGGGGAACTGGGCGGGGCTTCCCCCTCCTCTAGGGAACTTGGTGGGGATTCCCCCTACTCCGGGGGACTCGGCGGGGATTCCCCCCACTCCGGGGCCACCGCCGGGGATTCCCCCTCCACCGGGGGACTTGGCGGGGATTCCCCCTAAACCGTGGGACTCGGCGGGGGTTCCCCCTCCTCCGATGGACAGGGCGGGGCTTCTTCCTCCTCCAGGGAACTCCGCGGGGGTTCCCCCTCCTCCGGGGGACTGGGCGGGGCTTCCCCCTCCTCCGGGGGACTCGGCGGGGATTCCCCCTACTCCGGGGAACTGGGCGGGGCTTCCCCCTCCTCCGAGGGACTCGGCGGGGGTTCCCCCTTCTCTGGGGAACTGGGCGGGGCTTCCCCCTCCTCTAGGGAACTTGGTGGGGATTCCCCCTACTCCGGGGAACTGGGCGGGGCTTCCCCCTCCTCTAGGGAACTAGGTGGGGATTACCCCTACTCCGGGGGACTCGGCGTGGATTCCCCCTACTCCGGGGGACTGGGCGGGGCTTCCCCCTCCTCCGTGGGACTCGGCGGGGGTTCCCCCTTCTCTGGGGAACTGGGCGGGGCTCTCCTCTCCTCTAGGGAACTTGGTGGGGATTCCCCCTACTCCGGGGGACTCTGCGGGGATTCCCCCCACTCCGGGGCCACCGCCGGGGATTCCCCCTCCACCGGGGGACTTGGCGGGGATTCCCCCTACTCCGTGGGACTCGGCGGGTGTTCCCCCTCCTCCGGCGGACAGGGCGGGGCTTCACCCACCTCCAGGGAACTGGGCGGGGGTTCCCCCTCCTCCTGGGGACTGGGCGGGGCTTCCCCCTCCTCCGGGGGACTCGGCGGGGATTCCCCCTACTCCGGGGGACTGGGCGGGGCTTCCCCCTCCTCCGGGGGACTCGGCGGGGATTCCCCCTACTCCGGGGGACTGGGCGGGGCTTCCCCCTACTCCGGGGAACTGGGCGGGGCTTCCCCCTCCTCTGGGGAACTAGGCGGGGCTTCCCCCCACTCCGGGGCCACCGGCGGGGATTCCCCCTCCACCGGGGGACTTGGCGGGGATTCCCCCTACTCCGTGGGACTCGGCGGGGGTTCCCCCTCCTCCAGGGAACTCCGCGGGGGTTCCCCCTCCTCCGGGGGACTGGGCGTGGCCTCCCCCTCCTCCGGGGGACTCGGCGGGGATTCCCCCTACTCCGGGGGACTCGGCGGGGCTTCCCCCTCCTCTAGGGAACTCGGTGGGGATTCCCCCTACTCCGGGGGACTCGGCGGGGATTCCCCCTACTCCGGGGGACTGGGCGGGGCTTCCCCCTCCACCGGGGGACTTGGCGGGGATTCCCCCTACTCCGTGGAACTCGGCGGGGGTTCCCCCTACTCCGGGGGACTAGGCGGGGCTTCCCCCACCTCCATGGAACTTGGCGGGGGTTCCCCCTCCTCCTGGGGACTGGGCGGGGCTTCCCCCTCCTCCGGGGGACTGGGCGGGGCTTCCCCCTCCTCCGTGGGACTCGGCGGGGGTTCCCCCTTCTCTGGGGAACTGGGCGGGGCTCTCCTCTCCTCTAGGGAACTTGGTGGGGATTCCCCCTACTCCGGGGGACTCTGCGGGGATTCCCCCCACTCCGGGGCCACCGCCGGGGATTCCCCCTCCACCGGGGGACTTGGCGGGGATTCCCCCTACTCCGTGGGACTCGGCGGGTGTTCCCCCTCCTCCGGCGGACAGGGCGGGGCTTCTCCCACCTCCATGGAACTTGGCGGGGGTTCCCCCTCCTCCTGGGGACTGGGCGGGGCTTCCCCCTCCTCCGGGGGACTCGGCGGGGATTCCCCCTACTCCGGGGGACTGGGCGGGGCTTCCCCCTCCTCCGGGGGACTCGGCGGGGATTCCCCCTACTCCGGGGGACTGGGCGGGGCTTCCCCCTACTCCGGGGAACTGGGCGGGGCTTCCCCCTCCTCTAGGGAACTAGGTGGGGATTCCCCCCACTCCGGGGCCACCGCCGGGGATTCCCCCTCCACCGGGGGACTTGGCGGGGATTCCCCCTACTCCGTGGGACTCGGCGGGTGTTCCCCCTCCTCCAGGGAACTCCGCGGGTGTTCCCCCTCCTCCGGGGGACTGGGCGTGGCCTCCCCCTCCTCCGTGGGACTCGGCGGGGATTCCCCCTACTCCGGGGGACTCGGCGGGGGTTCCCCCTCCTCCTGGGGACTGGGCGGGGCTTCCCCCTCCACCGGGGGACTCGGCGGGGATTCCCCCTACTCCGGGGGACTGGGCGGGGGTTCCCCCTTCTCTGGGGAACTGGGCGGGGGTTCCCCCTTCTCTGGGGAACTGGGCGGGGCTTCCCTCTCCTCCAGGGAACTTGGTGGGGATTCCCCCTACTCCGGGGGACTCGGCGGGGATTCCCCCCACTCCAGGGCCACCGCCGGGGATTCCCCCTCCACCGGGGGACTCGGCGGGGATTCCCCCCACTCCGGGGCCACCGCCGAGGATTCCCCCTCCTCCGGGGGACTGGGCGGGGCTTCCCCCTACTCCGAGGGACTCGGCGGGGATTCCCCCTACTCCGGGGGACTCGGCGGGGATTCCCCCTCCTCCGGGGGACTCGGCGGGGATTCCCCCTCCTCCGGGGGACTGGGCGGGGCTTCCCCCTCCTCCAGGGAACTTGGTGGGGATTCCCCCTACTCCGGGGAACTGGGCGGGGCTTCCCCCTCCTCTAGGGAACTAGGTGGGGATTCCCACTACTCCGGGGGACTCGGCAGGGATTCCCCCTACTCCGGGGGACTCGGCGGGGGTTCCCCCTCCTCCGGGGGACTGGGCGGGGCTTCCCCCACCTCCATGGAACTTGGCGGGGGTTCCCCCTCCTCCTGGGGACTTGGCGGGGCTTCCCCCTCCTCCGGGGGACTCGGCGGGGATTCCCCTCACTCCGGCGGACTCGGCGGGGGTTCCCCCTCCTCCGGGGGACTGGGCGGGGCTTCCCCCACCACCATGGAACTTGCGGGGGTTCCCCCTCCTCCTGGGGACTGGGCGGGGCTTCCCCCTCCTCCGGGGGACTCGGCGGGGATTCCCCCTACTCCGGGGGACTCGGCGGGGATTCCCCCTCCTCCGGGGGACTCGGCGGGGATTCCCCCTACTCCGGGGGACTGGGCGGGGCTTCCCCCTCCTCCGGGGGACTCGGCGGGGATTCCCCCTACTTCGGAGGACTCGGCGGGGGTTCCCCCTCCTCCAGGGAACTAAGTGGGGATTCCCCCTACTCCGGGGAACTGGGCGGGGCTTCCCCCTCCTCCGGGGGACTCGGCGGGGATTCCCCCTACTCCGGGGGACTCGGCGGGGATTCCCCCTCCTCCGGGGGACTCGGCGGGGATTCCCCCTACTCCGGGGGACTGGGCGGGGCTTCCCCCTCCTCCGTGGGACTCGGCGGGGATTCCCCCCACTCCGGGGCCACCGCCGGGGATTCCCCCTCCACCGGGGGACTTGGCGGGGATTCCCCCTACTCCGTGGAACTCGGCGGGGGTTCCCCCTCCTCCGGGGGACTGGGCGGGGCTTCCCCCTCCTCCGGGGGACTCGGCGGGGATTCCCCCTACTCCGGGGGACTCGGCGGGGGTTCCCCCTCCTCCGGGGGACTGGGCGGGGCTTCCCCCACCTCCATGGAACTTGGCGGGGGTTCCCCCTCCTCCAGGGAACTTGGTGGGGATTCCCCCTACTCCGGGGGACTCGGCGGGGATTCCCCCTACTCCGGGGGACTCGGCGGGGATTCCCCCTACTCCGGGGGACTGGGCGGGGGTTCCCCCTTCTCTGGGGAACTGGGCGGGGCTTCCCCCTCCTCCAGGGAACTTGGTGGGGATTACCCCTACTCCGGGGGACTGGGCGGGGCTTCCCCCTCCTCCGGGGGACTGGGCGGGGGTTCCCCCTCCTCCTGGGGACTGGGCGGGGCTTCCCCCTCCACCGGGGGACTCGGCGGGGATTCCCCCTACTCCGGGGGACTGGGCGGGGGTTCCCCCTTCTCTGGGGAACTGGGCGGGGCTTCCCCCTCCTCCAGGGAACTCCGCGGGGGTTTCCCCTCCTCCGGGGGACTGGGCGGGGCTTCCCCCTCATCCGGGGGACTGGGCGGGGCTTCCCCCTCCTCCGGGGGACTCGGCGGGGGTTCCCCCTTCTCTGGGGAACTGGGCGGGGCTTCCCCCTCCTCCAGGGAACTTGGTGGGGATTCTTCCTACTCCGGGGAACTGGGCGGGGCTTCCCCCTCCTCTAGGGAACTAGGTGGGGATTCCCCCTACTCCGGGGGACTCGGCGGGGATTCCCCCTACTCCAGGGGACTGGGCGGGGCTTCCCCCTCCACCGGGGGACTTGGCGGGGATTCCCCCTACTCCGTGGAACTCGGCGGGGGTTCCCCCTACTCCGGGGGACTCGGCGGGGCTTCCCCCTCCTCCGGGGGACTAGGCGGGGCTTCCCCCACCTCCATGGAACTTGGCGGGGGTTCCCCCTCCTCCTGGGGACTGGGCGGGGCTTCCCTCTCCTCTAGGGAACTTGGTGGGGATTCCCCCTACTCCGGGGGCTCGGCGGGGATTCCCCCCACTCCGGGGCCACCGCCGGGGATTCCCCCTCCACCGGGGGACTTGGCGGGGCTTCCCCCTCCACCGGGGGACTCGGCGGGGCTTCCCCCTCCACCGGGGGACTCGGCGGGGATTCCCCCTACTCCGGGGGACTCGGCGGGGGTTCCCCCTCCTCCGGGGGACTCGGCGGGGATTCCCCCTACTCCGGGGGACTGGGCGGGGCTTCCCCCTCCTCCGGGGGACTCGGCGGGGATTCCCTTCACTCCGGGGCCACCGCCGGGGATTCCCCCTCCACCGGGGGACTTGGCGGGGATTCCCCCTACTCCGTGGGACTCGGCGGGGGTTCCCCCTCCTCCGGGGGACAGGGCGGGGCTTCCCCCTCCTCCGGGGAACTCGGCGGGGATTCCCCCTACTCCGGGGGACTGGGCGGGGCTTCCCCCTCCTCTAGGGAACTTGGTGGGGATTCCCCCTACTCCGGGGGGTCCGGCGGGGGTTCCCCCTCTTCCAGGGGACTCGGCGAGGGTTCCCCCTCCTCCAGGGAACTTGGTGGGGATTCCCCCTACTCCTGGGGACTGGGCGGGGCTTCCCCCTCCTCCGGGGGACTCGGCGGGGATTCCCCCCACTCCGGGGGACTCGGCGGGGATTCCCCTCACTCCGGGGGACTCGGCGGGGGTTCCCCCTCCTCCGGGGGACTGGGCGGGGCTTCCCCGTCCTCCGGGGGACTCGGCGGGGGTTCCCCCTTCTCTGGGGAACTGGGCGGGGCTTCCCCCTCCTCTAGGGAACTTGGTGGGGATTCCCCCTACTCCGGGGGACTCGGCGGGGATTCCCCCCACTCCAGGGCCACCGCCGGGGATTCCCCCTCCACCGGGGGACTCGGCGGGGATTCCCCCCACTCCGGGGCCACCGCCGAGGATTCCCCCTCCTCCGGGGGACTGGGCGGGGCTTCCCCCTACTCCGAGGGACTCGGCGGGGATTCCCCCTACTCCGGGGGACTCGGCGGGGATTCCCCCTCCTCCGGGGGACTGGGCGGGGCTTCCCCCACCTCCATGGAACTTGGCGGGGGTTCCCCCTCCTCCTGGGGACTTGGCGGGGCTTCCCCCTCCTCCGGGGGACTCGGCGGGGATTCCCCTCACTCCGGGGGACTCGGCGGGGGTTCCCCCTCCTCCGGGGGACTGGGCGGGGCTTCCCCCTCATCCGGGGGACTGGGCGGGGCTTCCCCCTCCTCCGGGGGACTCGGCGGGGGTTCCCCCTTCTCTGGGGAACTGGGCGGGGCTTCCCCCTCCTCCAGGGAACTTGGTGGGGATTCTTCCTACTCCGGGGAACTGGGCGGGGCTTCCCCCTCCTCTAGGGAACTAGGTGGGGATTCCCCCTACTCCGGGGGACTCGGCGGGGATTCCCCCTACTCCAGGGGACTGGGCGGGGCTTCCCCCTCCACCGGGGGACTTGGCGGGGATTCCCCCTACTCCGTGGAACTCGGCGGGGGTTCCCCCTACTCCGGGGGACTCGGCGGGGCTTCCCCCTCCTCCGGGGGACTAGGCGGGGCTTCCCCCACCTCCATGGAACTTGGCGGGGGTTCCCCCTCCTCCTGGGGACTGGGCGGGGCTTCCCCCTACTCCGGGGGACTGGGCGGGGCTTCTTCCTCCTCCGGGGGACTCGGCGGGGATTCCCCCTACTCCGGGGGACTGGGCGGGGCTTCCCCCTCCTCCGGGGGACTCGGCGGGGGTTCCCCCTTCTCTGGGGAACTGGGCGGGGCTTCCCTCTCCTCTAGGGAACTTGGTGGGGATTCCCCCTACTCCGGGGGCTCGGCGGGGATTCCCCCCACTCCGGGGCCACCGCCGGGGATTCCCCCTCCACCGGGGGACTTGGCGGGGCTTCCCCCTCCACCGGGGGACTCGGCGGGGCTTCCCCCTCCACCGGGGGACTCGGCGGGGATTCCCCCTACTCCGGGGGACTCAGCGGGGGTTCCCCCTCCTCCGGGGGACTCGGCGGGGATTCCCCCTACTCCGGGGGACTGGGCGGGGCTTCCCCCTCCTCCGGGGGACTCGGCGGGGATCCCCCCTACTCCGGGGGACTCGGCGGGGATTCCCCCTCCTCCGGGGGACTCGGCGGGGATTCCCCCTACTCCGTGGGACTCGGCGGGGGTTCCTCCTTCTCTGGGGAACTGGGCGGGGCTTCCCCCTCCTCTAGGGAACTTGGTGGGGATTCCCCCTACTCCGTGGGACTCGGCTGGGGTTCCCCCTTCTCTGGGGAACTGGGCGGGGCTTCCCCCTCCTCCAGGGAACTTGGTGGGGATTCCCCCTACTCCGGGGGGTCCGGCGGGGGTTCCCCCTCTTCCAGGGGACTCGGCGGGGATTCCCCCTACTCCGGGGGACTCGGCGGGGATTCCCCCTTCTCCGGGGGACTCGGCGGGGATTCCCCCTACTCCGGGGGACTGGGCGGGGCTTCCCCCTCCTCCGGGGGACTCGGCGGGGATTCCCCCTACTTCGGAGGACTCGGCGGGGGTTCCCCCTCCTCCTGGGGACTGGGCGGGGCTTCCCCCTCCTCCGGGGGACTCGGCGGGGATTCCCCCTACTCCGGGGGACTGGGCGGGGCTTCCCCCTCCTCCGGGGGACTCGCCGGGGATTCCCCCTACTCCGGGGGACTCGGCGGGGGTTCCCCCTCCTCCGGGGGACTGGGCGGGGCTTCCCCCACCTCCATGGAACTTGGCGGGGGTTCCCCCTCCTCCTGGGGACTGGGCGGGGCTTCCCCCTACTCCGGGGGACTGGGCGGGGCTTCCCCCTCCTCCGGGGGACTCGGCGGGGATTCCCCCTACTTCGGAGGACTCGGCGGGGGTTCCCCCTCCTCCTGGGGACTGGGCGGGGCTTCCCCCTCCTCCGGGGGACTCGGCGGGGATTCCCCCTACTCCGGGGGACTGGGCGGGGCTTCCCCCTCCTCCGGGGGACTCGCCGGGGATTCCCCCTACTCCGGGGGACTCGGCGGGGGTTCCCCCTCCTCCGGGGGACTGGGCGGGGCTTCCCCCACCTCCATGGAACTTGGCGGGGGTTCCCCCTCCTCCTGGGGACTGGGCGGGGCTTCCCCCTCCTCCGGGGGACTCGGCGGGGATTCCCCCTACTCCGGGGGACTGGGCGGGGCTTCCCCCTCCTCCGGGGGACTCGGCGGGGGTTCCCCCTTCTCTGGGGAACTGGGCGGGGCTTCCCCCTCCTCTAGGGAACTTGGTGGGGATTCCCCCTACTCCGGGGCACTCGGCGGGGATTCCCCCCACTCCGGGGGACTCGGCGGGGATTCCCCTCACTCCGGGGGACTCGGCGGGGGTTCCCCCTCCTCCGGGGGACTGGGCGGGGCTTCCCCCTCCTCCGGGGGACTCGGCGGGGATTCCCCCATACTCCGGGGGACTGGGCGGGGCTTCCCCCTCCTCCGGGGGACTCGGCGGGGATTCCCCCTACTCCGGGGGACTGGGCGGGGCTTCCCCCTCCTCCGGGGGACTCGGCGGGGGTTCCCCCTTCTCTGGGGAACTGGGCGGGGCTTCCCCCTCCTCTAGGGAACTTGGTGGGGATTCCCCCTACTCCGGGGAACTGGGCGGGGGGCTTCCCCCTCCTCTAGGGAACTAGGTGGGGATTCCCCCTACTCCGGGGGACTCGGCGGGGATTCCCTTCACTCCGGGGCCACCGCCGGGGATTCCCCCTCCACCGGGGGACTTGGCGGGGATTCCCCCTACTCCGTGGGACTCGGCGGGGGTTCCCCCTCCTCCGGGGGACAGGGCGGGGCTTCCCCCTCCTCCGGGGAACTCGGCGGGGATTCCCCCTACTCCGGGGGACTGGGCGGGGCTTCCCCCTCCTCTAGGGAACTTGGTGGGGATTCCCCCTACTCCGGGGGGTCCGGCGGGGGTTCCCCCTCTTCCAGGGGACTCGGCGAGGGTTCCCCCTCCTCCAGGGAACTTGGTGGGGATTCCCCCTACTCCTGGGGACTGGGCGGGGCTTCCCCCTCCTCCGGGGGACTCGGCGGGGATTCCCCCCACTCCGGGGGACTCGGCGGGGATTCCCCTCACTCCGGGGGACTCGGCGGGGGTTCCCCCTCCTCCGGGGGACTGGGCGGGGCTTCCCCGTCCTCCGGGGGACTCGGCGGGGGTTCCCCCTTCTCTGGGGAACTGGGCGGGGCTTCCCCCTCCTCTAGGGAACTTGGTGGGGATTCCCCCTACTCCGGGGGACTCGGCGGGGATTCCCCCCACTCCAGGGCCACCGCCGGGGATTCCCCCTCCACCGGGGAACTCGGCGGGGATTCCCCCCACTCCGGGGCCACCGCCGAGGATTCCCCCTCCTCCGGGGGACTGGGCGGGGCTTCCCCCTACTCCGAGGGACTCGGCGGGGATTCCCCCTACTCCGGGGGACTCGGCGGGGATTCCCCCTCCTCCGGGGGACTGGGCGGGGCTTCCCCCACCTCCATGGAACTTGGCGGGGGTTCCCCCTCCTCCTGGGGACTTGGCGGGGCTACCCCCTCCTCCGGGGGACTCGGCGGGGATTCCCCTCACTCCGGGGGACTCGGCGGGGGTTCCCCCTCCTCCGGGGGACTGGGCGGGGCTTCCCCCACCTCCATGGAACTGGGCGGGGCTTCCCCCTCCTCCGGGGGACTCGGCGGGGATTCCCCCTACTCCGGGGGACTGGGCGGGGCTTCCCCCTCCTCCGGGGGACTGGGCGGGGCTTCTTCCTCCTCCGGGGGACTCGGCGGGGATTCCCCCTACTCCGGGGGACTGGGCGGGGCTTCCCCCTCCTCCGGGGGACTCGGCGGGGGTTCCCCCTTCTCTGGGGAACTGGGCGGGGCTTCCCCCTCCTCTAGGGAACTTGGTGGGGATTCCCCCTACTCCGGGGGACTCGGCGGGGATTCCCCCCACTCCGGGGCCACCGCCGGGGATTCCCCCTCCACCGGGGGACTTGGCGGGTATTCCCCCTAAACCGTGTGACTCGGCGGGGGTTCCCCCACCTCCGATGGACAGGGCGGGGCTTCTTCCTCCTCCAGGGAACTCCGCGGGGGTTCCCCCTCCTCCGGGGGACTGGGCGGGGCTTCCCCCTCCTCCGGGGGACTCGGCGGGGATTCCCCCTACTCCGTGGGACTCGGCGGGGGTTCCTCCTTCTCTGGGGAACTGGGCGGGGCTTCCCCCTCCTCTAGGGAACTTGGTGGGGATTCCCCCTACTCCGTGGGACTCGGCGGGGGTTCCCCCTTCTCTGGGGAACTGGGCGGGGCTTCCCCCTCCTCCAGGGAACTTGGTGGGGATTCCCCCTACTCCGGGGGGTCCGGCGGGGGTTCCCCCTCTTCCAGGGGACTCGGCGGGGATTCCCCCTACTCCGGGGGACTCGGCGGGGATTCCCCCTTCTCCGGGGGACTCGGCGGGGATTCCCCCTACTCCGGGGGACTGGGCGGGGCTTCCCCCTCCTCCGGGGGACTCGGCGGGGATTCCCCCTACTTCGGAGGACTCGGCGGGGATTCCCCCTACTCCGGGGGACTGGGCGGGGCTTCCCCCTCCACCGGGGGACTCGGCGGGGATTCCCCCCACTCCGGGGCCACCGCCGAGGATTCCCCCTCCTCCGGGGGACTGGGCGGGGCTTCCCCGTACTCCGAGGGACTCGGCGGGGATTCCCCCTCCTCCGGGGGACTGGGCGGGGCTTCCCCGTACTCCGAGGGACTCGGCGGGGATTCCCCCTACTCCGGGGGACTCGGCGGGGATTCCCCCTCCTCCGGGGGACTGGGCGGGGCTTCCCCCACCTCCATGGAACTTGGCGGGGGTTCCCCCTCCTCCTGGGGACTTGGCGGGGCTTCCCCCTCCTCCGGGGGACTCGGCGGGGATTCCCCTCACTCCGGGGGACTCGGCGGGGGTTCCCCCTCCTCCGGGGGACTGGGCGGGGCTTCCCCCACCTCCATGGAACTTGGCGGGGGTTCCCCCTCCTCCTGGGGACTGGGCGGGGCTTCCCCCTCCTCCGGGGGACTCGGCGGGGATTCCCCCTACTCCGGGGGACTGGGCGGGGCTTCCCCCTCCTCCGGGGGACTCGGCGGGGATTCCCCCTACTCCGGGGGACTGGGCGGGGCTTCCCCCTTCTCCGGGGGACTCGGCGGGGATTCCCTCTACTCCGTGGGACTCGGCGGGGATTCCCCCTACTCCGTGGGACTCGGCGGGGGTTCCCCCTCCTCCAGGGAACTAAGTGGGGATTCCCCCTACTCCGGGGAACTGGGCGGGGCTTCCCCCTCCTCCGAGGGACTCGGCGGGGATTCCCCCTACTCCGGGGGACTCGGCGGGGATTCCTCCTCCTCCGGGGGACTCGGCGGGGATTCCCCCTCCTCCGGGGGACTGGGCGGGGCTTCCCCCTCCTCCAGGGAACTTGGTGGGGATTCCCCTTACTCCGGGGAACTGGGCGGGGCTTCCCCCTCCTCTAGGGAACTAGGTGGGGATTCCCCCTACTCCGGGGGACTCGGCGGGGATTCCCCCTACTCCGGGGGACTCGGCGGGGGTTCCCCCTCCTCCGGGGGACTGGGCGGGGCTTCCCCCACCTCCATGGAACTTGGCGGGGGTTCCCCCTCCTCCTGGGGACTGGGCGGGGCTTCCCCCTCCTCCGGGGGACTCGGCGGGGATTCCCCTCACTCCGGGGGACTCGGCGGGGGTTCCCCCTCCTCCGGGGGACTGGGCGGGGCTTCCCCCACCTCCAAGGAACTTGGCTGGGGGTTCCCCCTCCTCCTGGGGACTGGGCGGGGTTTCCCCCTCCTCCGGGGGACTCGGCGGGGATTCCCCCTACTCCGGGGGACTGGGCGGGGCTTCCCCCTCCTCCGGGGGACTCGGCGGGGATTCCCCCTCCACCGGGGGACTTGGCGGGGATTCCCCCTACTCCTGGGGACTGGGCGGGGCTTCCCCCTCCTCCGGGGGACTCGGCGGGGATTCCCCCCACTCCGGGGGACTCGGCGGGGATTCCCCTCACTCCGGGGGACTCGGCGGGGGTTCCCCCTCCTCCGGGGGACTGGGCGGGGCTTCCACCTCCTCCGGGGGACTCGGCGGGGGTTCCCCCTTCTCTGGGGAACTGGGCGGGGCTTCCCCCTCCTCTAGGGAACTTGGTGGGGATTCCCCCTACTCCGGGGGACTCGGCGGGGATTCCACCCACTCCAGGGCCACCGCCGGGGATTCCCCCTCCACCGGGGGACTCGGCGGGGATTCCCCCCACTCCGGGGCCACCGCCGAGGATTCCCCCTCCTCCGGGGGACTGGGCGGGGCTTCCCCCTACTCCGAGGGACTCGGCGGGGATTCCCCCTACTCCGGGGGACTCGGCGGGGATTCCCCCTCCTCCGGGGGACTGGGCGGGGCTTCCCCCACCTCCATGGAACTTGGCGGGGGTTCCCCCTCCTCCTGGGGACTTGGCGGGGCTTCCCCCTCCTCCGGGGGACTCGGCGGGGATTCCCCTCACTCCGGGGGACTCGGCGGGGGTTCCCCCTCCTCCGGGGGACTGGGCGGGGCTTCCCCCACCTCCATGGAACTTGGCGGGGGTTCCCCCTCCTCCTGGGGACTGGGCGGGGCTTCCCCCTCCTCCGGGGGACTCGGCGGGGATTCCCCCTACTCCGGGGGACTGGGCGGGGCTTCCCCCTCCTCCGGGGGACTCGGCGGGGATTCCCCCTACTCCGGGGGACTGGGCGGGGCTTCCCCCTCCACCGGGGGACTCGGCGGGGATTCCCCCTACTCCGGGGGACTCGGCGGGGGTTCCCCCTCCTCCGGGGGACTCGGCGGGGATTCCCCCTACTCCGTGGAACTCGGCGGGGGTTCCCCCTACTCCGGGGGACTCGGCGGGGGTTCCCCCTCCTCCGGGGGACTAGGCGGGGCTTCCCCCACCTCCATGGAACTTGGCGGGGGTTCCCCCTCCTCCTGGGGACTGGGCGGGGCTTCCCCCTCCTCCGGGGGACTGGGCGGGGCTTCTTCCTTCTCCGGGGGACTCGGCGGGGATTCCCCCTACTCCGGGGGACTGGGCGGGGCTTCCCCCTCCTCCGGGGGACTCGGCGGGGGTTCCCCCTTCTCTGGGGAACTGGGCGGGGCTTCCCCCTCCTCTAGGGAACTTGGTGGGGATTCCCCCTACTCCGGGGGACTCGGCGGGGATTCCCCCCACTCCGGGGCCACCGCCGGGGATTCCCCCTCCACCGGGGGACTTGGCGGGGATTCCCCCTAAACCGTGGGACTCGGCGGGGGTTCCCCCTCCTCCGATGGACAGGGCGGGGCTTCTTCCTCCTCCAGGGAACTCCGCGGGGGTTCCCCCTCCTCCGGGGGACTGGGCGGGGCTTCCCCTTCTCCGGGGGACTCGGCGGGGATTCCCCCTACTCCGGGGGACTCGGCGGGGGTTCCCCCTCCTCCTGGGGACTGGGCGGGGCTTCCCCCTCCTCCGGGGGACTCGGCGGGGATTCCCCCTACTCCGGGGGACTGGGCGGGGCTTCCCCCTCCTCCGTGGGACTCGGCGGGGGTTCCCCCTTCTCTGGGGAACTGGCCGGGGCTTCCCTCTCCTCTAGGGAACTTGGTGGGGATTCCCCCTACTCCGGGGGACTCTGCGGGGATTCCCCCCACTCCGGGGCCACCGCCGGGGATTCCCCCTCCACCGGGGGACTTGGCGGGGGTTCCCCCTTCTCTGGGGAACTGGGCGGGGCTTCCCCCTCCTCCAGGGAACTTGGTGGGGATTCCCCCTACTCCGGGGGGTCCGGCGGGGGTTCCCCCTCTTCCAGGGGACTCGGCGGGGATTCCCCCTACTCCGGGGGACTCGGCGGGGATTCCCCCTTCTCCGGGGGACTCGGCGGGGATTCCCCCTACTCCGGGGGACTGGGCGGGGCTTCCCCCTCCTCCGGGGGACTCGGCGGGGATTCCCCCTACTTCGGAGGACTCGGCGGGGATTCCCCCTACTCCGGGGGACTGGGCGGGGCTTCCCCCTTCTCCGGGGGACTCGGCGGGGATTCCCTCTGCTCCGTGGGACTCGGCGGGGATTCCCCCTACTCCGTGGGACTCGGCGGGGGTTCCCCCTCCTCCAGGGAACTAAGTGGGGATTCCCCCTACTCCGGGGAACTGGGCGGGGCTTCCCCCTCCTCCGAGGGACTCGGCGGGGATTCCCCCTACTCCGGGGGACTCGGCGGGGATTCCCCCTCCTCCGGGGGACTCGGCGGGGATTCCCCCTCCTCCGGGGGACTGGGCGGGGCTTCCCCCTCCTCCAGGGAACTTGGTGGGGATTCCCCTTACTCCGGGGAACTGGGCGGGGCTTCCCCCTCCTCTAGGGAACTAGGTGGGGATTCCCCCTACTCCGGGGGACTCGGCGGGGATTCCCCCTACTCCGGGGGACTCGGCGGGGGTTCCCCCTCCTCCGGGGGACTGGGCGGGGCTTCCCCCACCTCCATGGAACTTGGCGGGGGTTCCCCCTCCTCCATGGAACTTGGCGGGGGTTCCCCCTCCTCCTGGGGACTGGGCGGGGCTTCCCCCTCCTCCGGGGGACTCGGCGGGGATTCCCCCTACTCCGGGGGACTGGGCGGGGATTCCCCCTACTCCGGGGAACTGGGCGGGGCTTCCCCCTCCTCTAGGGAACTAGGCGGGGATTCCCCCTACTCCGGGGGACTCGGCGGGGATTCCCCCTACTCCGGGGAACTGGGCGGGGCTTCCCCCACCTCCAAGGAACTTGGCGGGGGTTCCCCCTCCTCCTGGGGACTGGGCGGGGCTTCCCCCTCCTCCGGGGGACTCGGCGGGGATTCCCCCTACTCCGGGGGACTGGGCGGGGCTTCCTCCTCCTCCGGGGGACTCGGCGGGGATTCCCCCTACTCCGGGGGACTCGGCGGGGGTTCCCCCTCCTCCGGGGGACTGGGCGGGGCTTCCCCCACCTCCTTGGAACTTGGCGGGGGTTCCCCCTCCTCCTTGGGACTGGGCGGGGCTTCCCCCTCCTCCGGGGGACTCGGCGGGGATTCCCCATACTCCGGGGGACTGGGCGGGGCTTCCCCCTCCTCCGGGGGACTCGGCGGGGGTTCCCCCTTCTCTGGGGAACTGGGCGGGGCTTCCCCGTCCTCTAGGGAACTTGGTGGGGATTCCCCCTACTCCGGGGGACTCGGCGGGGATTCCCCCCACTCCGGGGGACTCGGCGGGGATTCCCCTCACTCCGGGGGACTCGGCGGGGGGCTTCCCCCTCCTCTAGGGAACTAGGTGGGGATTCCCTCTACTCCGGGGGACTCGGCGGGGATTCCCTTCACTCCGGGGCCACCGCCGGGGATTCCCCCTCCACCGGGGGACTTGGCGGGGATTCCCCCTACTCCGTGGGACTCGGCGGGGGTTCCCCCTCCTCCGGGGGACAGGGCGGGGCTTCCCCCTCCTCCGGGGGACTCGGCGGGGATTCCCCCTACTCCGGGGGACTGGGCGGGGCTTCCCCCTCCTCTAGGGAACTTGGTGGGGATTCCCCCTACTCCGGGGGACTCGGCGGGGATTCCCCCCACTCCAGGGCCACCGCCGGGGATTCCCCCTCCACCGGGGGACTCGGCGGGGATTCCCCCCACTCCGGGGCCACCGCCGAGGATTCCCCCTCCTCCGGGGGACTGGGCGGGGCTTCCCCCTCCTCCGGGGGACTCGGCGGGGATTCCCCCTACTCCGGGGGACTCGGCGGGGGTTCCCCCTCCTCCGGGGGACTGGGCGGGGCTTCCCCCACCTCCATGGAACTTGGCGGGGGTTCCCCCTCCTCCTGGGGACTGGGCGGGGCTTCCCCCTCCTCCGGGGGACTCGGCGGGGATTCCCCCTACTCCGGGGGACTGGGCGGGGCTTCCCCCTCCTCCGGGGGACTCGGCGGGGGTTCCCCCTTCTCTGGGGAACTGGGCGGGGCTTCCCCCTCCTCTAGGGAACTTGGTGGGGATTCCCCCTACTCCGGGGGACTCGGCGGGGATTCCCCCCACTCCAGGGCCACCGCCGGGGATTCCCCCTCCACCGGGGGACTCGGCGGGGATTCCCCCCACTCCGGGGCCACCGCCGAGGATTCCCCCTCCTCCGGGGGACTGGGCGGGGCTTCCCCCTCCTCCGGGGGACTCGGCGGGGATTCCCCTCACTCCGGGGGACTCGGCGGGGGTTCCCCCTCCTCCGGGGGACTGGGCGGGGCTTCCCCCACCTCCATGGAACTTGGCGGGGGTTCCCCCTCCTCCTGGGGACTGGGCGGGGCTTCCCCCTCCTCCGGGGGACTCGGCGGGGATTCCCCCTACTCCGGGGGACTGGGCGGGGCTTCCCTCTCCTCCGGGGGACTCGGCGGGGATTCCCCCTACTCCGGGGGACTGGGCGGGGCTTCCCCCTCCTCCGGGGGACTCGGCGGGGATTCCCCCTACTCCGGGGGACTCGGCGGGGGTTCCCCCTCCTCCGGGGGACTGGGCGGGGCTTCCCCCACCTCCATGGAACTTGGCGGGGGTTCCCCCTCCTCCGGGGGACTGGGCGGGGCTTCCCCCTCCTCCGGGGGACTCGGCGGGGATTCCCCCTACTCCGGGGGACTGGGCGGGGCTTCCCCCTCCTCCGGGGGACTCGGCGGGGGTTCCCCCTTCTCTGGGGAACTGGGCGGGGCTTCCCCCTCCTCTAGGGAACTTGGTGGGGATTCCCCCTACTCCGGGGGACTCGGCGGGGATTCCCCCCACTCCGGGGGACTCGGCGGGGATTCCCCTCACTCCGGGGGACTCGGCGGGGGTTCCCTTTCCTCCGGGGGACTGGGCGGGGCTTCCCCCTCCTCCGGGGGACTCGGCGGGGATTCCCCCTACTCCGGGGGACTGGGCGGGGCTTCCCCCTCCTCCGGGGGACTCGGCGGGGATTCCCCCTACTCCGGGGGACTGGGCGGGGCTTCCCCCTCCTCCGGGGGACTCGGCGGGGGTTCCCCCTTCTCTGGGGAACTAGGCGGGGCTTCCCCCTCCTCTAGGGAACTTGGTGGGGATTCCCCCTACTCCGGGGAACTGGGCGGGGGGCTTCCCCCTCCTCTAGGGAACTAGTTGGGGATTCCCCCTACTCCGGGGGACTCGGCGGGGATTCCCTTCACTCCGGGGCCACCGCCGGGGATTCCCCCTCCACCGGGGGACTTGGCGGGGATTCCCCCTACTCCGTGGGACTCGGCGGGGGTTCCCCCTCCTCCGGGGGACTCGGCGGGGATTCCCCCTACTCCGGGGGACTGGGCGGGGCTTCCCCCTCCTCCGGGGGACTCGGCGGGGATTCCCCCTACTCCGTGGGACTCGGCGGGGGTTCCTCCTTCTCTGGGGAACTGGGCGGGGCTTCCCCCTCCTCTAGGGAACTTGGTGGGGATTCCCCCTACTCCGTGGGACTCGGCGGGGGTTCCCCCTTCTCTGGGGAACTGGGCGGGGCTTCCCCCTCCTCCAGGGAACTTGGTGGGGATTCCCCCTACTCCGGGGGGTCCGGCGGGGGTTCCCCCTCTTCCAGGGGACTCGGCGGGGCTTCCCCCTACTCCGGGGGACTCGGCGGGGATTCCCCCTCCTCCGGTGGACTCGGCGGGGATTCCCCCTACTCCGGGGGACTGGGCGGGGCTTCCCCCTCCTCCGGGGGACTCGGCGGGGATTCCCCCTACTTCGGAGGACTCGGCGGGGATTCCCCCTACTCCGGGGGACTGGGCGGGGCTTCCCCCTCCTCCGGGGGACTCGGCGGGGATTCCCTCTACTCCGTGGGACTCGGCGGGGATTCCCCCTACTCCGTGGGACTCGGCGGGGGTTCCCCCTCCTCCAGGGAACTAAGTGGGGATTCCCCCTACTCCGGGGAACTGGGCGGGGCTTCCCCCTCCTCCGAGGGACTCGGCGGGGATTCCCCCTCCTCCGGGGGACTCGGCGGGGATTCCCCCTCCTCCGGGGGACTCGGCGGGGATTCCCCCTCCTCCGGGGGACTGGGCGGGGCTTCCCCCTCCTCCAGGGAACTTGGTAGGGATTCCCCTTACTCCGGGGAACTGGGCGGGGCTTCCCCCTCCTCTAGGGAAATAGGTGGGGATTCCCCCTACTCCGGGGGACTCGGCGGGGATTCCCCCTACTCCGGGGGACTCGGCGGGGGTTCCCCCTCCTCCGGGGGACTGGGCGGGGCTTCCCCCACCTCCAAGGAACTTGGCGGGGCTTCCCCCTCCTCCGGGGGACTCGGCGGGGATTCCCCCTACTTCGGAGGACTCGGCGGGGATTCCCCCTACTCCGGGGGACTGGGCGGGGCTTCCCCCTCCTCCGGGGGACTCGGCGGGGATTCCCCCTACTCCGGGGGACTCGGCGGGGGTTCCCCCTCCTCCGGGGGACTGGGCGGGGCTTCCCCCACCTCCATGGAACTTGGCGGGGGTTCCCCCTCCTCCTGGGGACTGGGCGGGGCTTCCCCCTCCTCCGCGGGACTCGGCGGGGATTCCCCCCACTCCGGGGGACTCGGCGGGGGTTCCCCCTCCTCCGGGGGACTGGGCGGGGCTTCCCCCACCTCCAAGGAACTTGGCGGGGGTTCCCCCTCCTCCTGGGGACTGGGCGGGGCTTCCCCCTCCTCCGGGGGACTCGGCGGGGATTCCCCCTACTCCGGGGGACTGGGCGGGGCTTCCCCCTCCTCCGGGGGACTCGGCGGGGATTCCCCCTACTCCGGGGGACTCGGCGGGGGTTCCCCCTCCTCCGGGGGACTGGGCGGGGATTCCCCCCACTCCGGGGGACTCGGCGGGGATTCCCCCCACTCCGGGGGACTCGGCGGGGGTTCCCCCTCCTCCGGGGGACTGGGCGGGGCTTCCCCCTCCTCCGGGGGACTCGGCGGGGATTCCCCCTACTCCGGTGGACTGGGCGGGGCTTCCCCCTCCTCCGGGGGACTCGGCGGGGATTCCCCCTACTCCGGGGGACTGGGCGGGGCTTCCCCCTCCTCCGGGGGACTCGGCGGGGGTTCCCCCTTCTCTGGGGAACTGGGCGGGGCTTCCCCCTCCTCTAGGGAACTTGGTGGGGATTCCCCCTACTCCGGGGAACTGGGCGGGGGGCTTCCCCCTCCTCTAGGGAACTAGGTGTGGATTCCCACTACTCCGGGGGACTCGGCGGGGATTCCCCCCACTCCGGGGCCACCGCCGGGGATTCCCCCTCCACCGGGGGACTTGGCGGGGATTCCCCCTACTCCGTGGGACTCGGAGGGGGTTCCCCCTCCTCCGGGGGACAGGGCGGGGCTTCCCCCTCCTCCGGGGGACTCGGCGGGGATTCCCCCTACTCCGGGGGACTGGGCGGGGCTTCCCCCTCCTCTAGGGAACTTGGTGGGGATTCCCCCTACTCCGGGGGGTCCGGCGGGGGTTCCCCCTCTTCCAGGGGACTCGGCGGGGATTCTCCCTACTTCGGGGGACTCGGCGGGGATTCCCCCTACTCCGGGGGACTGGGCGGGGCTTCCCCCTCCTCCGGGGGACTCGGCGGGGATTCCCCCCACTCCGGGGGACTCGGCGGGGATTCCCCTCACTCCGGGGGACTGGGCGGGGCTTCCCCCACCTCCATGGAACTTGGCGGGGGTTCCCCCTCCACCGGGGGACTCGGCGGGGATTCCCCCCACTCCGGGGCCACCGCCGAGGATTCCCCCTCCTCCGGGGGACTGGGCGGGGCTTCCCCCTCCTCCGGGGGACTCGGCGGGGATTCCCCTCACTCCGGGGGACTCGGCGGGGGTTCCCCCTCCTCCGGGGGACTGGGCGGGGCTTCCCCCACCTCCATGGAACTTGGCGGGGGTTCCCCCTCCTCCTGGGGACTGGGCGGGGCTTCCCCCTCCTCCGGGGGACTCGGCGGGGATTCCCCCTACTCCGGGGGACTGGGCGGGGCTTCCCTCTCCTCCGGGGGACTCGGCGGGGATTCCCCCTACTCCGGGGGACTGGGCGGGGCTTCCCCCTCCTCCGGGGGACTCGGCGGGGATTCCCCCTACTCCGGGGGACTCGGCGGGGGTTCCCCCTCCTCCGGGGGACTGGGCGGGGCTTCCCCCACCTCCATGGAACTTGGCGGGGGTTCCCCCTCCTCCTGGGGACTGGGCGGGGCTTCCCCCTCCTCCGGGGGACTCGGCGGGGATTCCCCCTACTCCGGGGGACTGGGCGGGGCTTCCCCCTCCTCCAGGGAACTTGGTGGGGATTCCCCTTACTCCGGGGAACTGGGCGGGGCTTCCCCCTCCTCTAGGGAACTAGGTGGGGATTCCCCCTACTCCGGGGGACTCGGCGGGGATTCCCCCTACTCCGGGGGACTCGGCGGGGGTTCCCCCTCCTCCGGGGGACTGGGCGGGGCTTCCCCCACCTCCATGGAACTTGGCGGGGGTTCCCCCTCCTCCATGGAACTTGGCGGGGGTTCCCCCTCCTCCTGGGGACTGGGCGGGGCTTCCCCCTCCTCCGGGGGACTCGGCGGGGATTCCCCCTACTCCGGGGGACTGGGCGGGGATTCCCCCTACTCCGGGGAACTGGGCGGGGCTTCCCCCTCCTCTAGGGAACTAGGCGGGGATTCCCCCTACTCCGGGGGACTCGGCGGGGATTCCCCCTACTCCGGGGAACTGGGCGGGGCTTCCCCCACCTCCAAGGAACTTGGCGGGGGTTCCCCCTCCTCCTGGGGACTGGGCGGGGCTTCCCCCTCCTCCGGGGGACTCGGCGGGGATTCCCCCTACTCCGGGGGACTGGGCGGGGCTTCCTCCTCCTCCGGGGGACTCGGCGGGGATTCCCCCTACTCCGGGGGACTCGGCGGGGGTTCCCCCTCCTCCGGGGGACTGGGCGGGGCTTCCCCCACCTCCTTGGAACTTGGCGGGGGTTCCCCCTCCTCCTTGGGACTGGGCGGGGCTTCCCCCTCCTCCGGGGGACTCGGCGGGGATTCCCCATACTCCGGGGGACTGGGCGGGGCTTCCCCCTCCTCCGGGGGACTCGGCGGGGGTTCCCCCTTCTCTGGGGAACTGGGCGGGGCTTCCCCGTCCTCTAGGGAACTTGGTGGGGATTCCCCCTACTCCGGGGGACTCGGCGGGGATTCCCCCCACTCCGGGGGACTCGGCGGGGATTCCCCTCACTCCGGGGGACTCGGCGGGGGGCTTCCCCCTCCTCTAGGGAACTAGGTGGGGATTCCCTCTACTCCGGGGGACTCGGCGGGGATTCCCTTCACTCCGGGGCCACCGCCGGGGATTCCCCCTCCACCGGGGGACTTGGCGGGGATTCCCCCTACTCCGTGGGACTCGGCGGGGGTTCCCCCTCCTCCGGGGGACAGGGCGGGGCTTCCCCCTCCTCCGGGGGACTCGGCGGGGATTCCCCCTACTCCGGGGGACTGGGCGGGGCTTCCCCCTCCTCTAGGGAACTTGGTGGGGATTCCCCCTACTCCGGGGGACTCGGCGGGGATTCCCCCCACTCCAGGGCCACCGCCGGGGATTCCCCCTCCACCGGGGGACTCGGCGGGGATTCCCCCCACTCCGGGGCCACCGCCGAGGATTCCCCCTCCTCCGGGGGACTGGGCGGGGCTTCCCCCTCCTCCGGGGGACTCGGCGGGGATTCCCCCTACTCCGGGGGACTCGGCGGGGGTTCCCCCTCCTCCGGGGGACTGGGCGGGGCTTCCCCCACCTCCATGGAACTTGGCGGGGGTTCCCCCTCCTCCTGGGGACTGGGCGGGGCTTCCCCCTCCTCCGGGGGACTCGGCGGGGATTCCCCCTACTCCGGGGGACTGGGCGGGGCTTCCCCCTCCTCCGGGGGACTCGGCGGGGGTTCCCCCTTCTCTGGGGAACTGGGCGGGGCTTCCCCCTCCTCTAGGGAACTTGGTGGGGATTCCCCCTACTCCGGGGGACTCGGCGGGGATTCCCCCCACTCCAGGGCCACCGCCGGGGATTCCCCCTCCACCGGGGGACTCGGCGGGGATTCCCCCCACTCCGGGGCCACCGCCGAGGATTCCCCCTCCTCCGGGGGACTGGGCGGGGCTTCCCCCTCCTCCGGGGGACTCGGCGGGGATTCCCCTCACTCCGGGGGACTCGGCGGGGGTTCCCCCTCCTCCGGGGGACTGGGCGGGGCTTCCCCCACCTCCATGGAACTTGGCGGGGGTTCCCCCTCCTCCTGGGGACTGGGCGGGGCTTCCCCCTCCTCCGGGGGACTCGGCGGGGATTCCCCCTACTCCGGGGGACTGGGCGGGGCTTCCCCCTCCTCCGGGGGACTCGGCGGGGATTCCCCCTACTCCGGGGGACTGGGCGGGGCTTCCCCCTCCTCCGGGGGACTCGGCGGGGATTCCCCCTACTCCGGGGGACTCGGCGGGGGTTCCCCCTCCTCCGGGGGACTGGGCGGGGCTTCCCCCACCTCCATGGAACTTGGCGGGGGTTCCCCCTCCTCCTGGGGACTGGGCGGGGCTTCCCCCTCCTCCGGGGGACTCGGCGGGGATTCCCCCTACTCCGGGGGACTGGGCGGGGCTTCCCCCTCCTCCGGGGGACTCGGCGGGGGTTCCCCCTTCTCTGGGGAACTGGGCGGGGCTTCCCCCTCCTCTAGGGAACTTGGTGGGGATTCCCCCTACTCCGGGGGACTCGGCGGGGATTCCCCCCACTCCGGGGGACTCGGCGGGGATTCCCCTCACTCCGGGGGACTCGGCGGGGGTTCCCTTTCCTCCGGGGGACTGGGCGGGGCTTCCCCCTCCTCCGGGGGACTCGGCGGGGATTCCCCCTACTCCGGGGGACTGGGCGGGGCTTCCCCCTCCTCCGGGGGACTCGGCGGGGATTCCCCCTACTCCGGGGGACTGGGCGGGGCTTCCCCCTCCTCCGGGGGACTCGGCGGGGGTTCCCCCTTCTCTGGGGAACTAGGCGGGGCTTCCCCCTCCTCTAGGGAACTTGGTGGGGATTCCCCCTACTCCGGGGAACTGGGCGGGGGGCTTCCCCCTCCTCTAGGGAACTAGTTGGGGATTCCCCCTACTCCGGGGGACTCGGCGGGGATTCCCTTCACTCCGGGGCCACCGCCGGGGATTCCCCCTCCACCGGGGGACTTGGCGGGGATTCCCCCTACTCCGTGGGACTCGGCGGGGGTTCCCCCTCCTCCGGGGGACTCGGCGGGGATTCCCCCTACTCCGGGGGACTGGGCGGGGCTTCCCCCTCCTCCGGGGGACTCGGCGGGGATTCCCCCTACTCCGTGGGACTCGGCGGGGGTTCCTCCTTCTCTGGGGAACTGGGCGGGGCTTCCCCCTCCTCTAGGGAACTGGGTGGGGATTCCCCCTACTCCGTGGGACTCGGCGGGGGTTCCCCCTTCTCTGGGGAACTGGGCGGGGCTTCCCCCTCCTCCAGGGTACTTGGTGGGGATTCCCCCTACTCCGGGGGGTCCGGCGGGGGTTCCCCCTCTTCCAGGGGACTCGGCGGGGATTCCCCCTACTCCGGGGGACTCGGCGGGGATTCCCCCTCCTCCGGTGGACTCGGCGGGGATTCCCCCTACTCCGGGGGACTGGGCGGGGCTTCCCCCTCCTCCGGGGGACTCGGCGGGGATTCCCCCTACTTCGGAGGACTCGGCGGGGATTCCCCCTACTCCGGGGGACTGGGCGGGGCTTCCCCCTCCTCCGGGGGACTCGGCGGGGATTCCCTCTACTCCGTGGGACTCGGCGGGGATTCCCCCTACTCCGTGGGACTCGGCGGGGGTTCCCCCTCCTCCAGGGAACTAAGTGGGGATTCCCCCTACTCCGGGGAACTGGGCGGGGCTTCCCCCTCCTCCGAGGGACTCGGCGGGGATTCCCCCTACTCCGGGGGACTCGGCGGGGATTCCCCCTCCTCCGGGGGACTCGGCGGGGATTCCCCCTCCTCCGGGGGACTGGGCGGGGCTTCCCCCTCCTCCAGGGAACTTGGTAGGGATTCCCCTTACTCCGGGGAACTGGGCGGGGCTTCCCCCTCCTCTAGGGAAATAGGTGGGGATTCCCCCTACTCCGGGGGACTCGGCGGGGATTCCCCCTACTCCGGGGGACTCGGCGGGGGTTCCCCCTCCTCCGGGGGACTGGGCGGGGCTTCCCCCACCTCCAAGGAACTTGGCGGGGCTTCCCCCTCCTCCGGGGGACTCGGCGGGGATTCCCCCTACTTCGGAGGACTCGGCGGGGATTCCCCCTACTCCGGGGGACTGGGCGGGGCTTCCCCCTCCTCCGGGGGACTCGGCGGGGATTCCCCCTACTCCGGGGGACTCGGCGGGGGTTCCCCCTCCTCCGGGGGACTGGGCGGGGCTTCCCCCACCTCCATGGAACTTGGCGGGGGTTCCCCCTCCTCCTGGGGACTGGGCGGGGCTTCCCCCTCCTCCGCGGGACTCGGCGGGGATTCCCCCCACTCCGGGGGACTCGGCGGGGGTTCCCCCTCCTCCTGGGGACTGGGCGGGGCTTCCCCCTCCTCCGGGGGACTCGGCGGGGATTCCCCCTACTCCGGGGGACTGGGCGGGGCTTCCCCCTCCTCCGGGGGACTCGGCGGGGATTCCCCCTACTCCGGGGGACTCGGCGGGGGTTCCCCCTCCTCCGGGGGACTGGGCGGGGATTCCCCCCACTCCGGGGGACTCGGCGGGGATTCCCCCCACTCCGGGGGACTCGGCGGGGGTTCCCCCTCCTCCGGGGGACTGGGCGGGGCTTCCCCCTCCTCCGGGGGACTCGGCGGGGATTCCCCCTACTCCGGTGGACTGGGCGGGGCTTCCCCCTCCTCCGGGGGACTCGGCGGGGATTCCCCCTACTCCGGGGGACTGGGCGGGGCTTCCCCCTCCTCCGGGGGACTCGGCGGGGGTTCCCCCTTCTCTGGGGAACTGGGCGGGGCTTCCCCCTCCTCTAGGGAACTTGGTGGGGATTCCCCCTACTCCGGGGAACTGGGCGGGGGGCTTCCCCCTCCTCTAGGGAACTAGGTGTGGATTCCCACTACTCCGGGGGACTCGGCGGGGATTCCCCCCACTCCGGGGCCACCGCCGGGGATTCCCCCTCCACCGGGGGACTTGGCGGGGATTCCCCCTACTCCGTGGGACTCGGAGGGGGTTCCCCCTCCTCCGGGGGACAGGGCGGGGCTTCCCCCTCCTCCGGGGGACTCGGCGGGGATTCCCCCTACTCCGGGGGACTGGGCGGGGCTTCCCCCTCCTCTAGGGAACTTGGTGGGGATTCCCCCTACTCCGGGGGGTCCGGCGGGGGTTCCCCCTCTTCCAGGGGACTCGGCGGGGATTCTCCCTACTTCGGGGGACTCGGCGGGGATTCCCCCTACTCCGGGGGACTGGGCGGGGCTTCCCCCTCCTCCGGGGGACTCGGCGGGGATTCCCCCCACTCCGGGGGACTCGGCGGGGATTCCCCTCACTCCGGGGGACTGGGCGGGGCTTCCCCCACCTCCATGGAACTTGGCGGGGGTTCCCCCTCCACCGGGGGACTCGGCGGGGATTCCCCCCACTCCGGGGCCACCGCCGAGGATTCCCCCTCCTCCGGGGGACTGGGCGGGGCTTCCCCCTCCTCCGGGGGACTCGGCGGGGATTCCCCTCACTCCGGGGGACTCGGCGGGGGTTCCCCCTCCTCCGGGGGACTGGGCGGGGCTTCCCCCACCTCCATGGAACTTGGCGGGGGTTCCCCCTCCTCCTGGGGACTGGGCGGGGCTTCCCCCTCCTCCGGGGGACTCGGCGGGGATTCCCCCTACTCCGGGGGACTGGGCGGGGCTTCCCTCTCCTCCGGGGGACTCGGCGGGGATTCCCCCTACTCCGGGGGACTGGGCGGGGCTTCCCCCTCCTCCGGGGGACTCGGCGGGGATTCCCCCTACTCCGGGGGACTCGGCGGGGGTTCCCCCTCCTCCGGGGGACTGGGCGGGGCTTCCCCCACCTCCATGGAACTTGGCGGGGGTTCCCCCTCCTCCTGGGGACTGGGCGGGGCTTCCCCCTCCTCCGGGGGACTCGGCGGGGATTCCCCCTACTCCGGGGGACTGGGCGGGGCTTCCCCCTCCTCCGGGGGACTCGGCGGGGGTTCCCCCTTCTCTGGGGAACTGGGCGGGGCTTCCCCCTCCTCTAGGGAACTTGGTGGGGATTCCCCCTACTCCGGGGGACTCGGCGGGGATTCCCCCCACTCCGGGGGACTCGGCGGGGATTCCCCTCACTCCGGGGGACTCGGCGGGGGTTCCCTTTCCTCCGGGGGACTGGGCGGGGCTTCCCCCTCCTCCGGGGGACTCGGCGGGGATTCCCCCTACTCCGGGGGACTGGGCGGGGCTTCCCCCTCCTCCGGGGGACTCGGCGGGGATTCCCCCTACTCCGGGGGACTGGGCGGGGCTTCCCCCTCCTCCGGGGGACTCGGCGGGGGTTCCCCCTTCTCTGGGGAACTAGGCGGGGCTTCCCCCTCCTCTAGGGAACTTGGTGGGGATTCCCCCTACTCCGGGGAACTGGGCGGGGGGCTTCCCCCTCCTCTAGGGAACTAGTTGGGGATTCCCCCTACTCCGGGGGACTCGGCGGGGATTCCCTTCACTCCGGGGCCACCGCCGGGGATTCCCCCTCCACCGGGGGACTTGGCGGGGATTCCCCCTACTCCGTGGGACTCGGCGGGGGTTCCCCCTCCTCCGGGGGACTCGGCGGGGATTCCCCCTACTCCGGGGGACTGGGCGGGGCTTCCCCCTCCTCCGGGGGACTCGGCGGGGATTCCCCCTACTCCGTGAGACTCGGCGGGGGTTCCTCCTTCTCTGGGGAACTGGGCGGGGCTTCCCCCTCCTCTAGGGAACTTGGTGGGGATTCCCCCTACTCCGTGGGACTCGGCGGGGGTTCCCCCTTCTCTGGGGAACTGGGCGGGGCTTCCCCCTCCTCCAGGGAACTTGGTGGGGATTCCCCCTACTCCGGGGGGTCCGGCGGGGGTTCCCCCTCTTCCAGGGGACTCGGCGGGGATTCCCCCTACTCCGGGGGACTCGGCGGGGATTCCCCCTCCTCCGGTGGACTCGGCGGGGATTCCCCCTACTCCGGGGGACTGGGCGGGGCTTCCCCCTCCTCCGGGGGACTCGGCGGGGATTCCCCCTACTTCGGAGGACTCGGCGGGGATTCCCCCTACTCCGGGGGACTGGGCGGGGCTTCCCCCTCCTCCGGGGGACTCGGCGGGGATTCCCTCTACTCCGTGGGACTCGGCGGGGATTCCCCCTACTCCGTGGGACTCGGCGGGGGTTCCCCCTCCTCCAGGGAACTAAGTGGGGATTCCCCCTACTCCGGGGTACTGGGCGGGGCTTCCCCCTCCTCCGAGGGACTCGGCGGGGATTCCCCCTACTCCGGGGGACTCGGCGGGGATTCCCCCTCCTCCGGGGGACTCGGCGGGGATTCCCCCTCCTCCGGGGGACTGGGCGGGGCTTCCCCCTCCTCCAGGGAACTTGGTAGGGATTCCCCTTACTCCGGGGAACTGGGCGGGGCTTCCCCCTCCTCTAGGGAAATAGGTGGGGATTCCCCCTACTCCGGGGGACTCGGCGGGGATTCCCCCTACTCCGGGGGACTCGGCGGGGGTTCCCCCTCCTCCGGGGGACTGGGCGGGGCTTCCCCCACCTCCAAGGAACTTGGCGGGGCTTCCCCCTCCTCCGGGGGACTCGGCGGGGATTCCCCCTACTTCGGAGGACTCGGCGGGGATTCCCCCTACTCCGGGGGACTGGGCGGGGCTTCCCCCTCCTCCGGGGGACTCGGCGGGGATTCCCCCTACTCCGGGGGACTGGGCGGGGCTTCCCCCTCCTCCGGGGGACTCGGCGGGGATTCCCCCTACTCCGGGGAACTGGGCGGGGCTTCCCCCTCCTCTAGGGAACTAGGTGGGGATTCCCCCTACTCCGGGGGACTCGGCGGGGATTCCCCCTACTCCGGGGGACTCGGCGGGGGTTCCCCCTCCTCCGGGGGACTGGGCGGGGCTTCCCCCACCTCCATGGAACTTGGCGGGGGTTCCCCCTCCTCCTGGGGACTGGGCGGGGCTTCCCCCTCCTCCGCGGGACTCGGCGGGGATTCCCCCCACTCCGGGGGACTCGGCGGGGGTTCCCCCTCCTCCGGGGGACTGGGCGGGGCTTCCCCCACCTCCAAGGAACTTGGCGGGGGTTCCCCCTCCTCCTGGGGACTGGGCGGGGCTTCCCCCTCCTCCGGGGGACTCGGCGGGGATTCCCCCTACTCCGGGGGACTGGGCGGGGCTTCCCCCTCCTCCGGGGGACTCGGCGGGGATTCCCCCTACTCCGGGGGACTCGGCGGGGGTTCCCCCTCCTCCGGGGGACTGGGCGGGGATTCCCCCCACTCCGGGGGACTCGGCGGGGATTCCCCTCACTCCGGGGGACTCGGCGGGGGTTCCCCCTCCTCCGGGGGACTGGGCGGGGCTTCCCCCTCCTCCGGGGGACTCGGCGGGGATTCCCCCTACTCCGGTGGACTGGGCGGGGCTTCCCCCTCCTCCGGGGGACTCGGCGGGGATTCCCCCTACTCCGGGGGACTGGGCGGGGCTTCCCCCTCCTCCGGGGGACTCGGCGGGGGTTCCCCCTTCTCTGGGGAACTGGGCGGGGCTTCCCCCTCCTCTAGGGAACTAGGTGTGGATTCCCAATACTCCGGGGGACTCGGCGGGGATTCCCCCCACTCCGGGGCCACCGCCGGGGATTCCCCCTCCACCGGGGGACTTGGCGGGGATTCCCCCTACTCCGTGGGACTCGGAGGGGGTTCCCCCTCCTCCGGGGGACAGGGCGGGGCTTCCCCCTCCTCCGGGGGACTCGGCGGGGATTCCCCCTACTCCGGGGGACTGGGCGGGGCTTCCCCCTCCTCTAGGGAACTTGGTGGGGATTCCCCCTACTCCGGGGGGTCCGGCGGGGGTTCCCCCTCTTCCAGGGGACTCGGCGGGGATTCCCCCTACTTCGGGGGACTCGGCGGGGATTCCCCCTACTCCGTGGAACTCGGCGGGGGTTCCCCCTCCTCCGGGGGACTGGGCGGGGCTTCCCCCTCCTCCGGGGGACTCGGCGGGGGTTCCCCCTCCTCCGGGGGACTGGGCGGGGCTTCCTCCTTCTCTGGGGAACTGGGCGGGGCTTCCCCCTCCTCTAGGGAACTTGGTGGGGATTCCCCTTACTCCGTGGGACTCGGCGGGGGTTCCCCCTTCTCTGGGGAACTGGGCGGGGCTTCCCCCTCCTCCAGGGAACTTGGTGGGGATTCCCCCTACTCCGGGGGGTCCGGCGGGGGTTCCCCCTCTTCCAGGGGACTCGGCGGGGATTCCCCCTACTCCGGGGGACTCGGCGGGGATTCCCCCTCCTCCGGGGGACTCGGCGGGGAGTCCCCCTACTCCGGGGGACTGGGCGGGGCTTCCCCCTCCTCCGGGCGACTCGGCGGGGATTCCCCCTACTCCGGGGGACTGGGCGGGGCTTCCCCCTCCTCCGGGGGACTCGGCGGGGATTCCCCCTACTCCGGGGGACTGGGCGGGGCTTCCCCCTCCTCCGGGGGACTCGGCGGGGATTCCCCCTACTCCGGGGGACTCGGCGGGGGTTCCCCCTCCTCCGGGGGACTCGGCGGGGATTCCCCCTACTCCGGGGGACTGGGCGGGGCTTCCCCCTCCTCCGGGGGACTCGGCGGGGATCCCACCTACTCCGGGGAACTCGGCGGGGATTCCCCCTCCTCCGGGGGACTCGGCGGGGATTCCCCCTACTCCGTGGGACTCGGCGGGGGTTCCTCCTTCTCCGGGGAACTGGGCGGGGCTTCCCCGTCCTCTAGGGAACTTGGTGGGGATTCCCCCTACTCCGTGGGCTACGGCGGGGGTTCCCCCTTCTCTGGGGAACTGGGCGGGGCTTCCCCCTCCTCCAGGGAACTTGGTGGGGATTCCCCCTACTCCGTGGGACTCGGCGGGGGTTCCTCCTTCTCCGGGGAACTAGGCGGGGCTTCCCCCTCCTCTAGGGAACTTGGTGGGGATTCCCCCTACTCCGGGGAACTGGGCGGGGGGCTTCCCCCTCCTCTAGGGAACTAGGTGGGGATTCCCCCTACTCCGGGGGACTCGGCGGGGATTCCCTTCACTCCGGGGCCACCGCCGGGGATTCCCCCTCCACCGGGGGACTTGGCGGGGATTCCCCCTACTCCGTGGGACTCGGCGGGGGTTCCCCCTCCTCCGGGGGACTCGGCGGGGATTCCCCCTACTCCGGGGGACTGGGCGGGGCTTCCCCCTCCTCCGGGGGACTCGGCGGGGATTCCCCCTACTCCGTGGGACTCGGCGGGGGTTCCTCCTTCTCTGGGGAACTGGGCGGGGCTTCCCCCTCCTCTAGGGAACTTGGTGGGGATTCCCCTTACTCCGTGGGACTCGGCGGGGGTTCCCCCTTCTCTGGGGAACTGGGCGGGGCTTCCCCCTCCTCCAGGGAACTTGGTGGGGATTCCCCCTACTCCGGGGGGTCCGGCGGGGGTTCCCCCTCTTCCAGGGGACTCGGCGGGGATTCCCCCTACTCCGGGGGACTCGGCGGGGATTCCCCCTCCTCCGGGGGACTCGGCGGGGAGTCCCCCTACTCCGGGGGACTGGGCGGGGCTTCCCCCTCCTCCGGGCGACTCGGCGGGGATTCCCCCTACTCCGGGGGACTGGGCGGGGCTTCCCCCTCCTCCGGGGGACTCGGCGGGGATTCCCCCTACTCCGGGGGACTGGGCGGGGCTTCCCCCTCCTCCGGGGGACTCGGCGGGGATTCCCCCTACTCCGGGGGACTCGGCGGGGGTTCCCCCTCCTCCGGGGGACTCGGCGGGGATTCCCCCTACTCCGGGGGACTGGGCGGGGCTTCCCCCTCCTCCGGGGGACTCGGCGGGGATCCCCCCTACTCCGGGGAACTCGGCGGGGATTCCCCCTCCTCCGGGGGACTCGGCGGGGATTCCCCCTACTCCGTGGGACTCGGCGGGGGTTCCTCCTTCTCCGGGGAACTGGGCGGGGCTTCCCCCTCCTCTAGGGAACTTGGTGGGGATTCCCCCTACTCCGTGGGACTCGGCGGGGGTTCCCCCTTCTCTGGGGAACTGGGCGGGGCTTCCCCCTCCTCCAGGGAACTTGGTGGGGATTCCCCCTACTCCGTGGGACTCGGCGGGGGTTCCTCCTTCTCCGGGGAACTAGGCGGGGCTTCCCCCTCCTCTAGGGAACTTGGTGGGGATTCCCCCTACTCCGGGGAACTGGGCGGGGGGCTTCCCCCTCCTCTAGGGAACTAGGTGGGGATTCCCCCTACTCCGGGGGACTCGGCGGGGATTCCCTTCACTCCGGGGCCACCGCCGGGGATTCCCCCTCCACCGGGGGACTTGGCGGGGATTCCCCCTACTCCGTGGGACTCGGCGGGGGTTCCCCCTCCTCCGGGGGACTCGGCGGGGATTCCCCCTACTCCGGGGGACTCGGCGGGGATTCCCCCTACTCCGGGGGACTGGGCGGGGCTTCCCCCTCCTCCGGGGGACTCGGCGGGGATTCCCCCTACTCCGTGGGACTCGGCGGGGGTTCCTCCTTCTCTGGGGAACTGGGCGGGGCTTCCCCCTCCTCTAGGGAACTTGGTGGGGATTCCCCCTACTCCGTGGGACTCGGCGGGGGTTCCCCCTTCTCTGGGGAACTGGGCGGGGCTTCCCCCTCCTCCAGGGAACTTGGTGGGGATTCCCCCTACTCCGGGGGGTCCGGCGGGGGTTCCCCCTCTTCCAGGGGACTCGGCGGGGATTCCCCCTACTCCGGGGGACTCGGCGGGGATTCCCCCTCCTCCGGTGGACTCGGCGGGGATTCCCCCTACTCCGGGGGACTGGGCGGGGCTTCCCCCTCCTCCGGGGGACTCGGCGGGGATTCCCCCTACTTCGGAGGACTCGGCGGGGATTCCCCCTACTCCGGGGGACTGGGCGGGGCTTCCCCCTCCTCCGGGGGACTCGGCGTGGATTCCCTCTACTCCGTGGGACTCGGCGGGGATTCCCCCTACTCCGTGGGACTCGGCGGGGGTTCCCCCTCCTCCAGGGAACTAAGTGGGGATTCCCCCTACTCCGGGGAACTGGGCGGGGCTTCCCCCTCCTCCGAGGGACTCGGCGGGGATTCCCCCTACTCCGGGGGACTCGGCGGGGATTCCCCCTCCTCCGGGGGACTCGGCGGGGATTCCCCCTCCTCCGGGGGACTGGGCGGGGCTTCCCCCTCCTCCAGGGAACTTGGTAGGGATTCCCCTTACTCCGGGGAACTGGGCGGGGCTTCCCCCTCCTCTAGGGAAATAGGTGGGGATTCCCCCTACTCCGGGGGACTCGGCGGGGATTCCCCCTACTCCGGGGGACTCGGCGGGGGTTCCCCCTCCTCCGGGGGACTGGGCGGGGCTTCCCCCACCTCCAAGGAACTTGGCGGGGCTTCCCCCTCCTCCGGGGGACTCGGCGGGGATTCCCCCTACTTCGGAGGACTCGGCGGGGATTCCCCCTACTCCGGGGGACTGGGCGGGGCTTCCCCCTCCTCCGGGGGACTCGGCGGGGATTCCCCCTACTCCGGGGGACTGGGCGGGGCTTCCCCCTCCTCCGGGGGACTCGGCGGGGATTCCCCCTACTCCGGGGAACTGGGCGGGGCTTCCCCCTCCTCTAGGGAACTAGGTGGGGATTCCCCCTACTCCGGGGGACTCGGCGGGGATTCCCCCTACTCCGGGGGACTGGGCGGGGCTTCCCCCTCCTCCGGGGGACTCGGCGGGGATTCCCCCTACTCCGGGGGACTCGGCGGGGGTTCCCCCTCCTCCGGGGGACTCGGCGGGGATTCCCCCTACTCCGGGGGACTGGGCGGGGCTTCCCCCTCCTCCGGGGGACTCGGCGGGGATCCCACCTACTCCGGGGAACTCGGCGGGGATTCCCCCTCCTCCGGGGGACTCGGCGGGGATTCCCCCTACTCCGTGGGACTCGGCGGGGGTTCCTCCTTCTCCGGGGAACTGGGCGGGGCTTCCCCGTCCTCTAGGGAACTTGGTGGGGATTCCCCCTACTCCGTGGGCTACGGCGGGGGTTCCCCCTTCTCTGGGGAACTGGGCGGGGCTTCCCCCTCCTCCAGGGAACTTGGTGGGGATTCCCCCTACTCCGTGGGACTCGGCGGGGGTTCCTCCTTCTCCGGGGAACTAGGCGGGGCTTCCCCCTCCTCTAGGGAACTTGGTGGGGATTCCCCCTACTCCGGGGAACTGGGCGGGGGGCTTCCCCCTCCTCTAGGGAACTAGGTGGGGATTCCCCCTACTCCGGGGGACTCGGCGGGGATTCCCTTCACTCCGGGGCCACCGCCGGGGATTCCCCCTCCACCGGGGGACTTGGCGGGGATTCCCCCTACTCCGTGGGACTCGGCGGGGGTTCCCCCTCCTCCGGGGGACTCGGCGGGGATTCCCCCTACTCCGGGGGACTGGGCGGGGCTTCCCCCTCCTCCGGGGGACTCGGCGGGGATTCCCCCTACTCCGTGGGACTCGGCGGGGGTTCCTCCTTCTCTGGGGAACTGGGCGGGGCTTCCCCCTCCTCTAGGGAACTTGGTGGGGATTCCCCTTACTCCGTGGGACTCGGCGGGGGTTCCCCCTTCTCTGGGGAACTGGGCGGGGCTTCCCCCTCCTCCAGGGAACTTGGTGGGGATTCCCCCTACTCCGGGGGGTCCGGCGGGGGTTCCCCCTCTTCCAGGGGACTCGGCGGGGATTCCCCCTACTCCGGGGGACTCGGCGGGGATTCCCCCTCCTCCGGGGGACTCGGCGGGGAGTCCCCCTACTCCGGGGGACTGGGCGGGGCTTCCCCCTCCTCCGGGCGACTCGGCGGGGATTCCCCCTACTCCGGGGGACTGGGCGGGGCTTCCCCCTCCTCCGGGGGACTCGGCGGGGATTCCCCCTACTCCGGGGGACTGGGCGGGGCTTCCCCCTCCTCCGGGGGACTCGGCGGGGATCCCCCCTACTCCGGGGAACTCGGCGGGGATTCCCCCTCCTCCGGGGGACTCGGCGGGGATTCCCCCTACTCCGTGGGACTCGGCGGGGGTTCCTCCTTCTCCGGGGAACTGGGCGGGGCTTCCCCCTCCTCTAGGGAACTTGGTGGGGATTCCCCCTACTCCGTGGGACTCGGCGGGGGTTCCCCCTTCTCTGGGGAACTGGGCGGGGCTTCCCCCTCCTCCAGGGAACTTGGTGGGGATTCCCCCTACTCCGTGGGACTCGGCGGGGGTTCCTCCTTCTCCGGGGAACTAGGCGGGGCTTCCCCCTCCTCTAGGGAACTTGGTGGGGATTCCCCCTACTCCGGGGAACTGGGCGGGGGGCTTCCCCCTCCTCTAGGGAACTAGGGGGGGATTCCCCCTACTCCGGGGGACTCGGCGGGGATTCCCTTCACTCCGGGGCCACCGCCGGGGATTCCCCCTCCACCGGGGGACTTGGCGGGGATTCCCCCTACTCCGTGGGACTCGGCGGGGGTTCCCCCTCCTCCGGGGGACTCGGCGGGGATTCCCCCTACTCCGGGGGACTGGGCGGGGCTTCCCCCTCCTCCGGGGGACTCGGCGGGGATTCCCCCTACTCCGTGGGACTCGGCGGGGGTTCCTCCTTCTCTGGGGAACTGGGCGGGGCTTCCCCCTCCTCTAGGGAACTTGGTGGGGATTCCCCCTACTCCGTGGGACTCGGCGGGGGTTCCCCCTTCTCTGGGGAACTGGGCGGGGCTTCCCCCTCCTCCAGGGAACTTGGTGGGGATTCCCCCTACTCCGGGGGGTCCGGCGGGGGTTCCCCCTCTTCCAGGGGACTCGGCGGGGATTCCCCCTACTCCGGGGGACTCGGCGGGGATTCCCCCTCCTCCGGTGGACTCGGCGGGGATTCCCCCTACTCCGGGGGACTGGGCGGGGCTTCCCCCTCCTCCGGGGGACTCGGCGGGGATTCCCCCTACTTCGGAGGACTCGGCGGGGATTCCCCCTACTCCGGGGGACTGGGCGGGGCTTCCCCCTCCTCCGGGGGACTCGGCGGGGATTCCCTCTACTCCGTGGGACTCGGCGGGGATTCCCCCTACTCCGTGGGACTCGGCGGGGGTTCCCCCTCCTCCAGGGAACTAAGTGGGGATTCCCCCTACTCCGGGGAACTGGGCGGGGCTTCCCCCTCCTCCGAGGGACTCGGCGGGGATTCCCCCTACTCCGGGGGACTCGGCGGGGATTCCCCCTCCTCCGGGGGACTCGGCGGGGATTCCCCCTCCTCCGGGGGACTGGGCGGGGCTTCCCCCTCCTCCAGGGAACTTGGTAGGGATTCCCCTTACTCCGGGGAACTGGGCGGGGCTTCCCCCTCCTCTAGGGAAATAGGTGGGGATTCCCCCTACTCCGGGGGACTCGGCGGGGATTCCCCCTACTCCGGGGGACTCGGCGGGGGTTCCCCCTCCTCCGGGGGACTGGGCGGGGCTTCCCCCACCTCCAAGGAACTTGGCGGGGCTTCCCCCTCCTCCGGGGGACTGGGCGGGGCTTCCCCCTCCTCCGGGGGACTCGGCGGGGATCCCCCCTACTCCGGGGAACTCGGCGGGGATTCCCCCTCCTCCGGGGGACTCGGCGGGGATTCCCCCTACTCCGTGGGACTCGGCGGGGGTTCCTCCTTCTCCGGGGAACTGGGCGGGGCTTCCCCCTCCTCTAGGGAACTTGGTGGGGATTCCCCCTACTCCGTGGGACTCGGCGGGGGTTCCCCCTTCTCTGGGGAACTGGGCGGGGCTTCCCCCTCCTCCAGGGAACTTGGTGGGGATTCCCCCTACTCCGTGGGACTCGGCGGGGGTTCCTCCTTCTCCGGGGAACTAGGCGGGGCTTCCCCCTCCTCTAGGGAACTTGGTGGGGATTCCCCCTACTCCGGGGAACTGGGCGGGGGGCTTCCCCCTCCTCTAGGGAACTAGGTGGGGATTCCCCCTACTCCGGGGGACTCGGCGGGGATTCCCTTCACTCCGGGGCCACCGCCGGGGATTCCCCCTCCACCGGGGGACTTGGCGGGGATTCCCCCTACTCCGTGGGACTCGGCGGGGGTTCCCCCTCCTCCGGGGGACTCGGCGGGGATTCCCCCTACTCCGGGGGACTGGGCGGGGCTTCCCCCTCCTCCGGGGGACTCGGCGGGGATTCCCCCTACTCCGTGGGACTCGGCGGGGGTTCCTCCTTCTCTGGGGAACTGGGCGGGGCTTCCCCCTCCTCTAGGGAACTTGGTGGGGATTCCCCCTACTCCGTGGGACTCGGCGGGGGTTCCCCCTTCTCTGGGGAACTGGGCGGGGCTTCCCCCTCCTCCAGGGAACTTGGTGGGGATTCCCCCTACTCCGGGGGGTCCGGCGGGGGTTCCCCCTCTTCCAGGGGACTCGGCGGGGATTCCCCCTACTCCGGGGGACTCGGCGGGGATTCCCCCTCCTCCGGTGGACTCGGCGGGGATTCCCCCTACTCCGGGGGACTGGGCGGGGCTTCCCCCTCCTCCGGGGGACTCGGCGGGGATTCCCCCTACTTCGGAGGACTCGGCGGGGATTCCCCCTACTCCGGGGGACTGGGCGGGGCTTCCCCCTCCTCCGGGGGACTCGGCGGGGATTCCCTCTACTCCGTGGGACTCGGCGGGGATTCCCCCTACTCCGTGGGACTCGGCGGGGGTTCCCCCTCCTCCAGGGAACTAAGTGGGGATTCCCCCTACTCCGGGGAACTGGGCGGGGCTTCCCCCTCCTCCGGGGGACTCGGCGGGGATTCCCCCTACTCCGGGGGACTCGGCGGGGATTCCCCCTCCTCCGGGGGACTCGGCGGGGATTCCCCCTCCTCCGGGGGACTGGGCGGGGCTTCCCCCTCCTCCAGGGAACTTGGTAGGGATTCCCCTTACTCCGGGGAACTGGGCGGGGCTTCCCCCTCCTCTAGGGAAATAGGTGGGGATTCCCCCTACTCCGGGGGACTCGGCGGGGATTCCCCCTACTCCGGGGGACTCGGCGGGGGTTCCCCCTCCTCCGGGGGACTGGGCGGGGCTTCCCCCACCTCCAAGGAACTTGGCGGGGCTTCCCCCTCCTCCGGGGGACTCGGCGGGGATTCCCCCTACTTCGGAGGACTCGGCGGGGATTCCCCCTACTCCGGGGGACTGGGCGGGGCTTCCCCCTCCTCCGGGGGACTCGGCGGGGATTCCCCCTACTCCGGGGGACTGGGCGGGGCTTCCCCCTCCTCCGGGGGACTCGGCGGGGATTCCCCCTACTCCGGGGAACTGGGCGGGGCTTCCCCCTCCTCTAGGGAACTAGGTGGGGATTCCCCCTACTCCGGGGGACTCGGCGGGGATTCCCCCTACTCCGGGGGACTCGGCGGGGGTTCCCCCTCCTCCGGGGGACTGGGCGGGGCTTCCCCCACCTCCATGGAACTTAGCGGGGGTTCCCCCTCCTCCTGGGGACTGGGCGGGGCTTCCCCCTCCTCCGCGGGACTCGGCGGGGATTCCCCTCACTCCGGGGGACTCGGCGGGGGTTCCCCCTCCTCCGGGGGACTGGGCGGGGCTTCCCCCACCTCCAAGGAACTTGGCGGGGGTTCCCCCTCCTCCTGGGGACTGGGCGGGGCTTCCCCCTCCTCCGGGGGACTCGGCGGGGATTCCCCCTACTCCGGGGGACTGGGCGGGGCTTCCCCCTCCTCCGGGGGACTCGGCGGGGATTCCCCCTACTCCGGGGGACTCGGCGGGGGTTCCCCCTCCTCCGGGGGACTGGGCGGGGCTTCCCCCACCTCCATGGAACTTGGCGGGGGTTCCCCCTCCTCCGGGGGACTGGGCGGGGCTTCCCCCTCCTCCGGGGGACTCGGCGGGGATTCCCCCTACTCCGGGGGACTGGGCGGGGCTTCCCCCTCCTCCGGGGGACTCGGCGGGGGTTCCCCCTTCTCTGGGGAACTGGGCGGGGCTTCCCCCTCCTCTAGGGAACTTGGTGGGGATTCCCCCTACTCCGGGGGACTCGGCGGGGATTCCCCCCACTCCGGGGGACTCGGCGGGGATTCCCCTCACTCCGGGGGACTCGGCGGGGGTTCCCCCTCCTCCGGGGGACTGGGCGGGGCTTCCCCCTCCTCCGGGGGACTCGGCGGGGATTCCCCCTACTCCGGGGGACTGGGCGGGGCTTCCCCCTCCTCCGGGGGACTCGGCGGGGATTCCCCCTACTCCGGGGGACTGGGCGGGGCTTCCCCCTCCTCCGGGGGACTCGGCGGGGGTTCCCCCTTCTCTGGGGAACTGGGCGGGGCTTCCCCCTCCTCTAGGGAACTTGGTGGGGATTCCCCCTACTCCGGGGAACTGGGCGGGGGGCTTCCCCCTCCTCTAGGGAACTAGGTGTGGATTCCCACTACTCCGGGGGACTCGGCGGGGATTCCCCCCACTCCGGGGCCACCGCCGGGGATTCCCCCTCCACCGGGGGACTTGGCGGGGATTCCCCCTACTCCGTGGGACTCGGAGGGGGTTCCCCCTCCTCCGGGGGACAGGGCGGGGCTTCCCCCTCCTCCGGGGGACTCGGCGGGGATTCCCCCTACTCCGGGGGACTGGGCGGGGCTTCCCCCTCCTCTAGGGAACTTGGTGGGGATTCCCCCTACTCCGGGGGGTCCGGCGGGGGTTCCCCCTCTTCCAGGGGACTCGGCGGGGATTCCCCCTACTTCGGGGGACTCGGCGGGGATTCCCCCTACTCCGGGGGACTGGGCGGGGCTTCCCCCTCCTCCGGGGGACTCGGCGGGGATTCCCCCTACTCCGTGGGACTCGGCGGGGATTCCCCCTACTCCGTGGGACTCGTCGGGGGTTCCCCCTCCTCCAGGGAACTTGGTGGGGATTCCCCCTACTCCTGGGGACTGGGCGGGGCTTCCCCCTCCTCCGGGGGACTCGGCGGGGATTCCCCCCACTCCGGGGGACTCGGCGGGGATTCCCCTCACTCCGGGGGACTCGGCGGGGGTTCCCCCTCCTCCGGGGGACTGGGCGGGGCTTCCCCCTCCTCCGGGGGACTCGGCGGGGATTCCCCCTACTCCGGGGGACTGGGCGGGGCTTCCCCCTCCTCCGGGGGACTCGGCGGGGATTCCCCCTACTCCGGGGAACTGGGCGGGGCTTCCCCCTCCTCTAGGGAACTAGGTGGGGATTCCCCCTACTCCGGGGGACTCGGCGGGGATTCCCCCTACTCCGGGGGACTCGGCGGGGGTTCCCCCTCCTCCGGGGGACTGGGCGGGGCTTCCCCCACCTCCATGGAACTTGGCGGGGGTTCCCCCTCCTCCTGGGGACTGGGCGGGGCTTCCCCCTCCTCCGCGGGACTCGGCGGGGATTCCCCTCACTCCGGGGGACTCGGCGGGGGTTCCCCCTCCTCCGGGGGACTGGGCGGGGCTTCCCCCACCTCCAAGGAACTTGGCGGGGGTTCCCCCTCCTCCTGGGGACTGGGCGGGGCTTCCCCCTCCTCCGGGGGACTCGGCGGGGATTCCCCCTACTCCGGGGGACTGGGCGGGGCTTCCCCCTCCTCCGGGGGACTCGGCGGGGATTCCCCCTACTCCTGGGGACTCGGCGGGGGTTCCCCCTCCTCCGGGGGACTGGGCGGGGCTTCCCCCACCTCCATGGAACTTGGCGGGGGTTCCCCCTCCTCCTGGGGACTGGGCGGGGCTTCCCCCTCCTCCGGGGGACTCGGCGGGGATTCCCCCTACTCCGGGGGACTGGGCGGGGCTTCCCCCTCCTCCGGGGGACTCGGCGGGGGTTCCCCCTTCTCTGGGGAACTGGGCGGGGCTTCCCCCTCCTCTAGGGAACTTGGTGGGGATTCCCCCTACTCCGGGGGACTCGGCGGGGATTCCCCCCACTCCGGGGGACTCGGCGGGGATTCCCCTCACTCCGGGGGACTCGGCGGGGGTTCCCCCTCCTCCGGGGGACTGGGCGGGGCTTCCCCCTCCTCCGGGGGACTCGGCGGGGATTCCCCCTACTCCGGGGGACTGGGCGGGGCTTCCCCCTCCTCCGGGGGACTCGGCGGGGATTCCCCCTACTCCGGGGGACTGGGCGGGGCTTCCCCCTCCTCCGGGGGACTCGGCGGGGGTTCCCCCTTTTCTGGGGAACTGGGCGGGGCTTCCCCCTCCTCTAGGGAACTTGGTGGGGATTCCCCCTACTCCGGGGAACTGGGCGGGGGGCTTCCCCCTCCTCTAGGGAACTAGGTGTGGATTCCCACTACTCCGGGGGACTCGGCGGGGATTCCCCCCACTCCGGGGCCACCGCCGGGGATTCCCCCTCCACCGGGGGACTTGGCGGGGATTCCCCCTACTCCGTGGGACTCGGAGGGGGTTCCCCCTCCTCCGGGGGACAGGGCGGGGCTTCCCCCTCCTCCGGGGGACTCGGCGGGGATTCCCCCTACTCCGGGGGACTGGGCGGGGCTTCCCCCTCCTCTAGGGAACTTGGTGGGGATTCCCCCTACTCCGGGGGGTCCGGCGGGGGTTCCCCCTCTTCCAGGGGACTCGGCGGGGATTCCCCCTACTTCGGGGGACTCGGCGGGGATTCCCCCTACTCCGGGGGACTGGGCGGGGCTTCCCCCTCCTCCGGGGGACTCGGCGGGGATTCCCCCTACTCCGTGGGACTCGGCGGGGATTCCCCCTACTCCGTGGGACTCGTCGGGGGTTCCCCCTCCTCCAGGGAACTTGGTGGGGATTCCCCCTACTCCTGGGGACTGGGCGGGGCTTCCCCCTCCTCCGGGGGACTCGGCGGGGATTCCCCCCACTCCGGGGGACTCGGCGGGGATTCCCCCTCCTCTAGGGAACTTGGTGGGGTTTCCCCCTACTCCGGGGGACTCGGCGGGGATTCCCCCCACTCCGGGGCCACCGCCGGGGATTCCCCCTCCACCGGGGGACTTGGCGGGGATTCCCCCTACTCCGTGGAACTCGGCGGGGGTTCCCCCTCCTCCGGGGGACTGGGCGGGGCTTCCCCCTCCTCCGGGGGACTCGGCGGGGGTTCCCCCTCCTCCGGGGGACTGGGCGGGGCTTCCTCCTTCTCTGGGGAACTGGGCGGGGCTTCCCCCTCCTCTAGGGAACTTGGTGGGGATTCCCCTTACTCCGTGGGACTCGGCGGGGGTTCCCCCTTCTCTGGGGAACTGGGCGGGGCTTCCCCCTCCTCCAGGGAACTTGGTGGGGATTCCCCCTACTCCGGGGGGTCCGGCGGGGGTTCCCCCTCTTCCAGGGGACTCGGCGGGGATTCCCCCTACTCCGGGGGACTCGGCGGGGATTCCCCCTCCTCCGGGGGACTCGGCGGGGAGTCCCCCTACTCCGGGGGACTGGGCGGGGCTTCCCCCTCCTCCGGGGGACTCGGCGGGGATTCCCCCTACTCCGGGGGACTGGGCGGGGCTTCCCCCTCCTCCGGGGGACTCGGCGGGGATTCCCCCTACTCCGGGGGACTGGGCGGGGCTTCCCCCTCCTCCGGGGGACTCGGCGGGGATTCCCCCTACTCCGGGGGACTCGGCGGGGGTTCCCCCTCCTCCGGGGGACTCGGCGGGGATTCCCCCTACTCCGGGGGACTGGGCGGGGCTTCCCCCTCCTCCGGGGGACTCGGCGGGGATTCCCCCTACTCCGGGGGACTGGGCGGGGCTTCCCCCTCCTCCGGGGGACTCGGCGGGGATTCCCCCTACTCCGGGGGACTCGGCGGGGGTTCCCCCTCCTCCGGGGGACTCGGCGGGGATTCCCCCTACTCCGGGGGACTGGGCGGGGCTTCCCCCTCCTCCGGGGGACTCGGCGGGGATCCCCCCTACTCCGGGGAACTCGGCGGGGATTCCCCCTCCTCCGGGGGACTCGGCGGGGATTCCCCCTACTCCGTGGGACTCGGCGGGGGTTCCTCCTTCTCCGGGGAACTGGGCGGGGCTTCCCCCTCCTCTAGGGAACTTGGTGGGGATTCCCCCTACTCCGTGGGACTCGGCGGGAGTTCCCCCTTCTCTGGGGAACTGGGCGGGGCTTCCCCCTCCTCCAGGGAACTTGGTGGGGATTCCCCCTACTCCGGGGGGTCCGGCGGGGGTTCCCCCTCTTCCAGGGGACTCGGCGGGGATTCCCCCTACTCCGGGGGACTCGGCGGGGATTCCCCCTCCTCCGGGGGACTCGGCGGGGATTCCCCCTACTCCGGGGGACTGGGCGGGGCTTCCCCCTCCTCCGGGGGACTCGGCGGGGATTCCCCCTACTTCGGAGGACTCGGCGGGGATTCCCCCTACTCCGGGGGACTGGGCGGGGCTTCCCCCTCCTCCGGGGGACTCGGCGGGGATTCCCTCTACTCCGTGGGACTCGGCGGGGATTCCCCCTACTCCGTGGGACTCGGCGGGGGTTCCCCCTCCTCCAGGGAACTAAGTGGGGATTCCCCCTACTCCGGGGAACTGGGCGGGGCTTCCCCCTCCTCCGAGGGACTCGGCGGGGATTCCCCCTACTCCGGGGGACTCGGCGGGGATTCCCCCTCCTCCGGGGGACTCGGCGGGGATTCCCCCTCCTCCGGGGGACTGGGCGGGGCTTCCCCCTCCTCCAGGGAACTTGGTGGGGATTCCCCTTACTCCGGGGAACTGGGCGGGGCTTCCCCCTCCTCTAGGGAACTAGGTGGGGATTCCCCCTACTCCGGGGGACTCGGCGGGGATTCCCCCTACTCCGGGGGACTCGGCGGGGGTTCCCCCTCCTCCGGGGGACTGGGCGGGGCTTCCCCCACCTCCATGGAACTTGGCGAAGGTTCCCCCTCCTCCTGGGGACTGGGCGGGGCTTCCCCCTCCTCCGGGGGACTCGGCGGGGATTCCCCTCACTCCGGGGGACTCGGCGGGGGTTCCCCCTCCTCCGGGGGACTGGGCGGGGCTTCCCCCACCTCCATGGAACTTGGCGGGGGTTCCCCCTCCTCCTGGGGACTGGGCGGGGCTTCCCCCTCCTCCGGGGGACTCGGCGGGGATTCCCCCTACTCCGGGGAACTGGGCGGGGCTTCCCCCTCCTCCGAGGGACTCGGCGGGGATTCCCCCTACTCCGGGGGACTCGGCGGGGATTCCCCCTACTCCGGGGGACTGGGCGGGGCTTCCCCCTCCTCCGGGGGACTCGGCGGGGATCCCCCCTACTCCGGGGGACTCGGCGGGGATTCCCCCTCCTCCGGGGGACTCGGCGGGGATTCCCCCTACTCCGTGGGACTCGGCGGGGGTTCCTCCTTCTCTGGGGAACTGGGCAGGGCTTCCCCCTCCTCTAGGGAACTTGGTGGGGATTCCCCCTACTCCGTGGGACTCGGCGGGGGTTCCCCCTTCTCTGGGGAACTGGGCGGGGCTTCCCCCTCCTCCAGGGAACTTGGTGGGGATTCCCCCTACTCCGGGGGACTGGGCGGGGCTTCCCCCTCCTCCGGGGGACTCGGCGGGGATTCCCTCTACTCCGTGGGACTCGGCGGGGATTCCCCCTACTCCGTGGGACTCGGCGGGGGTTCCCCCTCCTCCAGGGAACTAAGTGGGGATTCCCCCTACTCCGGGGAACTGGGCGGGGCTTCCCCCTCCTCCGAGGGACTCGGCGGGGATTCCCCCTACTCCGGGGGACTCGGCGGGGATTCCCCCTCCTCTAGGGAACTAGGTGGGGATTCCCCCTACTCCGGGGGACTCGGCGGGGATTCCCCCTACTCCGGGGGACTCGGCGGGGGTTCCCCCTCCTCCGGGGGACTGGGCGGGGCTTCCCCCACCTCCATGGAACTTGGCGGGGCTTCCCCCTTCTCCGGGGGACTCGGCGGGGATTCCCCTCACTCCGGGGGACTCGGCGGGGGTTCCCCCTCCTCCGGGGGACTGGGCGGGGCTTCCCCCACCTCCAAGGAACTTGGCGGGGGTTCCCCCTCCTCCTGGGGACTGGGCGGGGCTTCCCCCTCCTCCGGGGGACTCGGCGGGGATTCCCCCTACTCCGGGGGACTGGGCGGGGCTTCCCCCTCCTCCGGGGGACTCGGCGGGGATTCCCCCTACTCCGGGGGACTCGGCGGGGGTTCCCCCTCCTCCGGGGGACTGGGCGGGGCTTCCCCCACCTCCATGGAACTTGGCGGGGGTTCCCCCTCCTCCTGGGGACTGGGCGGGGCTTCCCCCTCCTCCGGGGGACTCGGCGGGGATTCCCCCTACTCCGGGGGACTGGGCGGGGCTTCCCCCTCCTCCGGGGGACTCGGCGGGGGTTCCCCTCACTCCGGGGGACTCGGCGGGGGTTCCCCCTCCTCCGGGGGACTGGGCGGGGCTTCCCCCTCCTCCGGGGGACTCGGCGGGGATTCCCCCTACTCCGGGGGACTGGGCGGGGCTTCCCCCTCCTCTAGGGAACTTGGTGGGGATTCCCCCTACTCCGGGGGGTCCGGCGGGGGTTCCCCCTCTTCCAGTGGACTCGGCGGGGATTCCCCCTACTTCGGGGGACTCGGCGGGGATTCCCCCTACTCCGGGGGACTGGGCGGGGCTTCCCCCTCCTCCGGGGGACTCAGCGGGGATTCCCCCTACTCCGTGGGACTCGGCGGGGATTCCCCCTACTCCGTGGGACTCGGCGGGGGTTCCCCATCCTCCAGGGAACTTGGTGGGGATTCCCCCTACTCCTGGGGACTGGGCGGTGCTTCCCCCTCCTCCGTGGGACTCGGCGGGGATTCCCCCCACTCCGGGGGACTCGGCGGGGATTCCCCTCACTCCGGGGGACTCGGCGGGGGTTCCCCCTCCTCCGGGGGACTGGGCGGGGCTTCCCCCTCCTCCGGGGGACTCGGCGGGGGTTCCCCCTTCTCTGGGGAACTGGGCGGGGCTTCCCCCTCCTCTAGGGAACTTGGTGGGGATTCCCCCTACTCCGGGGGACTCGGCGGGGATTCCCCCCACTCCGGGGCCACCGCCGGGGATTCCCCCTCCACCGGGGGACTTGGCGGGGATTCCCCCTACTCCGTGGAACTCGGCGGGGGTTCCCCCTCCTCCGGGGGACAGGGCGGGGTTTTCCCCTCCTCCAGGGAACTCCGCGGGGGTTCCCCCTCCTCCGGGGGACTGGGCGGGGCTTCCCCCTCCTCCGGGGGACTCGGCGGGGGTTCCCCCTCCTCCGGGGGACTGGGCGGGGCTTCCTCCTTCTCTGGGGAACTGGGCGGGGCTTCCCCCTACTCCGGGGGACTCGGCGGGGGTTCCCCCTCCTCCTGGGGACTGGGCGGGGCTTCCCCCTCCTCCGGGGGACTCGGCGGGGATTCCCCCTACTCCGGGGGACTGGGCGGGGCTTCCCCCTCCTCCGGGGGACTCGGCGGGGATTCCCCCTACTCCGAGAGACTGGGCGGGCCTTCCCTCTCCTCCGGGGGACTCGGCGGGGATTCCCCCTACTCCGGGGGACTGGGCGGGGCTTCCCTCTCCTCCGGGGGACTCGGCGGGGATTCCCCCTACTCCGGGGAACTGGGCGGGGCTTCCCCCTCCTCCGAGGGACTCGGCGGGGGTTCCCCCTTCTCTGGGGAACTGGGCGGGGCTTCACCCTCCTCCGGGGGACTCGGCGGGGATCCCCCCTACTCCGTGGGACTCGGCGGGGGTTCCCCCTCCTCCAGGGAACTAAGTGGGGATTCCCCCTACTCCGGGGAACTGGGCGGGGCTTCCCCCTCCTCCGAGGGACTCGGCGGGGGTTCCCCCTTCTCTGGGGAACTGGGCGGGGCTTCCCCCTCCTCTAGGGAACTTGGTGGGGATTCCCCCTACTCCGGGGGACTGGGCGGGGGTTCCCCCTTCTCTGGGGAACTGGGCGGGGCTTCACCCTCCTCCGGGGGACTCGGCGGGGATCCCCCCTAATCCGTGGGACTCGGCGGGGGTTCCCCCTCCTCCAGGGAACTAAGTGGGGATTCCCCCTACTCCGGGGAACTGGGCGGGGCTTCCCCCTCCTCCGAGGGACTCGGCAGGGGTTCCTCCTTCTATGGGGAACTGGGCGGGGCTTCCCCCTCCTCTAGGGAACTTGGTGGGGATTCCCCCTACTCCGTGGGACTCGGCGGGGGTTCCCCCTTCTCTGGGGAACTGGGCGGGGCTTCCCCCTACTCCGGGGGACTGGGCGGGGCTTCCCCCTCCTCCGGGGGACTCGGCGGGGATTCCCCCTACTTCGGAGGACTCGGCGGGGATTCCCTCTACTCCGTGGGACTCGGCGGGGGTTCCCCCTCCTCCAGGGAACTAAGTGGGGATTCCCCCTACTCCGGGGAACTGGGCGGGGCTTCCCCCTCCTCCGAGGTACTCGGCGGGGATTCCCCCTACTCCGGGGGACTCGGCGGGGATTCCCCCTCCTCCGGGGGACTCGGCGGGGATTCCCCCTCCTCCGGGGGACTGGGCGGGGCTTCCCCCTCCTCCAGGGAACTTGGTGGGGATTCCCCTTACTCCGGGGAACTGGGCGGGGCTTTCCCCTCCTCCGGGGGACTCGGCGGGGATTCCCCCTACTCCGAGGGACTCGGCGGGGGTTCCCCCTCCTCCGGGGGACTGGGCGGGGCTTCCCCCTCCTCCGGGGGACTCGGCGGGGATTCCCCCTACTCCGGGGAACTGGGCGGGGCTTCCCCCTCCTCTAGGGAACTAGGTGGGGATTCCCCCTACTCCGGGGGACTCGGCGGGGATTCCCCCTACTCCGGGGGACTCGGCGGGGGTTCCCCCTCCTCCGGGGGACTGGGCGGGGCTTCCCCCACCTCCATGGAACTTGGCGGGGGTTCCCCCTCCTCCTGGGGACTGGGCGGGGCTTCCCTCTCCTCCGGGGGACTCGGCGGGGATTCCCCTCACTCCGGGGGACTCGGCGGGGGTTCCCCCTCCTCCGGGGGACTGGGCGGGGCTTCCCCCACCTCCAAGGAACTTGGCGGGGGTTCCCCCTCCTCCTGGGGACTAGGCGGGGCTTCCCCCTCCTCCGGGGGACTCGGCGGGGGTTCCCCCTTCTCTGGGGAACTGGGCGGGTCTTCCCCCTCCTCTAGGGAACTTGGTGGGGATTCCCCCTACTCCGGGGGACTGGGCGGGGGTTCCCCCTTCTCTGGGGAACTGGGCGGGGCTTCACCCTCCTCCGGGGGACTCGGCGGGGATCCCCCTTACTCCGTGGGACTCGGCGGGGGTTCCCCCTCCTCCAGGGAACTAAGTGGGGATTCCCCCTACTCCGGGGAACTGGGCGGGGCTTCCCCCTCCTCCGAGGGACTCGGCGGGGGTTCCTCCTTCTCTGGGGAACTGGGCGGGGCTTCCCTCTCCTCTAGGGAACTTGGTGGGGATTCCCCCTACTCCGTGGGACTCGGCGGGGGTTCCCCCTTCTCTGGGGAACTGGGCGGGGCTTCCCCCTCCTCCAGGGAACTTGGTGGGGATTCCCCCTACTCCGGGGAACTGGGCGGGGCTTCCCCCTCCTCTAGGGAACTAGGTGGGGATTTCTCCTACTCCGGGGGACTCGGCGGGGATTCCCCCTACTCCGGGGGACTGGGCGGGGCTTCCCCCTCCTCCGGGGGACTCGGCGGGGATTCCCCCTACTCCGGGGGACTCAGCGGGGGTTCCCCCTCCTCCGGGGGACTGAGCGGGGCTTCCCCCACCTCCAGGGAACTTGGCGGGCTTTCCCCCTCCTCCTGGGGACTGGGCGGGGCTTCCCCCTCCTCCGGGGGACTCGGCGGGGGTTCCCCCTTCTCTGGGGAACTGGGCGGGGCTTCCCCCTCCTCCAGGGAACTTGGTGGGGATTCCCCCTACTCCGGGGGGTCCGGCGGGGGTTCCCCCTCTTCCAGGGGACTCGGCGGGGATTCCCCCTACTCCGGGGGACTCGGCGGGGATTCCCCCTCCTCCGGGGGACTCGGCGGGGATTCCCCCTACTCCGGGGGACTGGGCGGGGCTTCCCCCTCCTCCGGGGGACTCGGCGGGGATTCCCCCTACTTCGGAGGACTCGGCGGGGATTCCCCCTACTCCGGGGGACTGGGCGGGGCTTCCCCCTCCTCCGGGGGACTCGGCGGGGATTCCCTCTACTCCGTGGGACTCGGCGGGGATTCCCCCTACTCCGTGGGACTCGGCGGGGGTTCCCCCTCCTCCAGGGAACTAAGTGGGGATTCCCCCTACTCCGGGGAACTGGGCGGGGCTTCCCCCTCCTCCGAGGGACTCGGCGGGGATTCCCCCTACTCCGGGGGACTCGGCGGGGATTCCCCTTCCTCCGGGGGACTCGGCGGGGATTCCCCCTCCTCCGGGGGACTGGGCGGGGCTTCCCCCTCCTCCAGGGAACTTGGTGGGGATTCCCCTTACTCCGGGGAACTGGGCGGGGCTTCCCCCTCCTCCGGGGGACTCGGCGGGGATTCCCCCTACTCCGGGGGACTCGGCGGGGGTTCCCCCTCCTCCGGGGGACTGGGCGGGGCTTCCCCCTCCTCTAGGGAACTAGGTGGGGATTCCCCCTACTCCGGGGGATTTGGCGGGGATTCCCCCTACTCCGGGGGACTCGGCGGGGGTTCCCCCTCCTCCGGGGGACTGGGCGGGGCTTCCCCCACCTCCATGGAACTTGGCGGGGCTTCCCCCTCCTCCGGGGGACTCGGCGGGGATTCCCCTCACTCCGGGGGACTCGGCGGGGGTTCCCCCTTAACCGGGGGACTGGGCGGGGCTTCCCCCACCTCCAAGGAACTTGGCGGGGGTTCCCCCTCCTCCTGGGGACTGGGCGGGGCTTCCCCCTCGTCCGGAGGACTCGGCGGGGATTCCCCCTACTCCGTGAGACTCGGCGGGGATTCCCCCTACTCCGGGGAACTGGGCGGGGCTTCCCCCTCCTCTAGGGAACTAGGTGGGGATTCCCCCTACTCCGGGGGACTCGGTGGGGATTCCCCCTACTCCGGGGAACTGGGCGGGGCTTCCCCCTCCTCCAGGGAACTTGGTGGGGATTCCCCCTACTCCGGGGAACTGGGCGGGGCTTCCCCCTCCTCTAGGGAACTAGGTGGGGATTTCTCCTACTCCGGGGGACTCGGCGGGGATTCCCCCTACTCCGGGGGACTGGGCGGGGCTTCCCCCTCCTCCGGGGGACTCGGCGGGGAACCCCCTACTCCGGGGGACTCAGCGGGGGTTCCCCCTCCTCCGGGGGACTGAGCGGGGCTTCCCCCACCTCCATGGAACTTGGCGGGCTTTCCCCCTCCTCCTGGGGACTGGGCGGGGCTTCCCCCTCCTCCGGGGGACTCGGCGGGGGTTCCCCCTTCTCTGGGGAACTGGGCGGGGCTTCCCCCTCCTCTAGGGAACTTGGTGGGGATTCCCCCTACTCCGGGGGACTCGGCGGGGATTCCCCCTCCTCCGGGGGACTTGGCGGGGATTCCCCCTAAACCGTGGGACTCGGCGGGGGTTCCCCCTCCTCCTGGGGACTGGGCGGGCTTCCCCCTCCTCCGGGGGACTCGGCGAGGATTCCCCCTACTCCGGGGGACTGGGCGGGGCTTCCCCCTCCTCCGGGGGACTCGGCGGGGATTCCCCCTACTCCGGGGGACTGGGCGGGGCTTCCCCCTCCTCCGGGGGACTCGGCGGGGGTTCCCCCTTCTCTGGGGAACTGGGCGGGGCTTCCCCCTCCTCCAGGGAACTTGGTGGGGATTCCCCCTACTCCGGGGGGTCCGGCGGGGGTTCCCCCTCTTCCAGGGGACTCGGCGGGGATTCCCCCTACTCCGGGGGACTCGGCGGGGATTCCCCCTCCTCCGGGGGACTCGGCGTGGATTCCCCCTACTCCGGGGGACTGGGCGGGGCTTCCCCCTCCTCCGGGGGACTCGGCGGGGATTCCCACTACTTCGGAGGACTCGGCGGGGATTCCCCCTACTCCGTGGGACTCGGCGGGGGTTCCCCCTCCTCCAGGGAACTAAGTGGGGATTCCCCCTACTCCGGGGAACTGGGCGGGGCTTCCCCCTCCTCCGAGGGACTCGGCGGGGGTTCCCCCTTCTCTGGGGAACTGGGCGGGGCTTCCCCCTCCTCTAGGGAACTTGGTGGGGATTCCCCCTACTCCGGGGGACTCGGCGGGGATTCCCCCTCCTCCGGGGGACTCGGCGGGGATTCCCCCTACTCCGGGGGACTGGGCGGGGCTTCCCCCTCCTCCGGGGGACTCTGCGGGGATTCCCCCTACTTCGGAGGACTCGGCGGGGATTCCCCCTACTCCGGGGGACTGGGCGGGGCTTCCCCCTCCTCCGGGGGACTCGGCGGGGATTCCCTCTACTCCGTGGGACTCGGCGGGGATTCCCCCTACTCCGTGGGACTCGGCGGGGGTTCCCCCTCCTCCAGGGAACTAAGTGGGGATTCCCCCTACTCCGGGGAACTGGGCGGGGCTTCCCCCTCCTCCGAGGGACTCGGCGGGGATTCCCCCTACTCCGGGGGACTCGGCGGGGATTCCCCCTCCTCCGGGGGACTCGGCGGGGATTCCCCCTCCTCCGGGGGACTGGGCGGGGCTTCCCCCTCCTCCAGGGAACTTGGTGGGGATTCCCCTTACTCCGGGGAACTGGGCGGGGCTTCCCCCTCCTCCGGGGGACTCGGCGGGGATTCCCCCTACTCCGGGGGACTCGGCGGGGATTCCCCCCACTCCGGGGCCACCGCCGGGGATTCCCCCTCCACCGGGGGACTTGGCGGGGATTCCCCCTACTCCGTGGAACTCGGCGGGGGTTCCCCCTCCTCCGGGGGACAGGGCGGGGCTTTCCCCTCCTCCATGGAACTCCGCGGGGGTTCCCCCTCCTCCGGGGGACTGGGCGGGGCTTCCCCCTCCTCCGGGGGACTCGGCGGGGATTCCCCCTACTCCGGGGGACTCGGCGGGGGTTCCCCCTCCTCCGGGGGACTGGGCGGGGCTTCCCCCACCTCCATGGAACTTGGCGGGGGTTCCCCCTCCTCCTGGGGACTGGGCGGGGCTTCCCCCTCCTCCGGGGGACTCGGCGGGGATTCCCCCTACTCCGGGGGACTGGGCGGGGCTTCCTGCTCCTCCGGGGGACTCGGCGGGGATTCCCCCTACTCCGGGGGACTCGGCGGGGATTCCCCCCACTCCGGGGCCACCGCCGAGGATTCCCCCTCCTCCGGGGGGCTCGGCGGGGGTTCCCCCTTCTCTGGGGAACTGGGCGGGGCTTCCCCCTCCTCCGGGGGACTCGGCGGGGATTCCCCCTCCTCCGGGGGACTCGGCGGGGATCCCCCCTACTCCGGGGGACTCGGCGGGGACTCCCCCTACTCCGGGGGACTGGGCTGGGCTTCCCCCTCCTCCGGAGGACTCGGCGGGGATTCCCCCTACTCCGTGGGACTCGGCGGGGGTTCCTCCTTCTCTGGGGAACTGGGCGGGGCTTCCCCCTCCTCTAGGGAACTTGGTGGGGATTCCCCCTACTCCGTGGGACTCGGCGGGGGTTCCCCCTTCTCTGGGGAACTGGGCGGGGCTTCCCCCTCCTCCAGGGAACTTGGTGGGGATTCCCCCTACTCCGGGGGGTCCGGCGGGGGTTCCCCCTCTTCCAGGGGACTCGGCGGGGATTCCCCGTACTCCGGGGGACTCGGCGGGGATTCCCCGTACTCCGGGGGACTCGGCGGGGATTCCCCCTCCTCCGGGGGACTCGGCGGGGATTCCCCCTACTCCGGGGGACTGGGCGGGGCTTCCCCCTCCTCCGGGGGACTCGGCGGGGATTCCCCCTACTTCGGGGGACTCGGCGGGGATTCCCCCTACTCCGTGGGACTCGGCGGGGGTTCCCCCTCCTCCAGGGAACTTGGTGGGGATTCCCCCTACTCCGGGGAACTGGGCGGGGCTTCCCCCTCCTCCAGGGAACTTGGTGGGGATTCCCCCTACTCCGGGGAACTGGGCGGGGCTTCCCCCTCCTCTAGGGAACTAGGTGGGGATTTCTCCTACTCCGGGGGACTCGGCGGGGATTCCCCCTACTCCGGGGGACTGGGCGGGGCTTCCCCCTCCTCCGGGGGACTCGGCGGGGATTCCCCCTACTCCGGGGGACTCAGCGGGGGTTCCCCCTCCTCCGGGGGACTGAGCGGGGCTTCCCCCACCTCCATGGAACTTGGCGGGCTTTCCCCCTCCTCCTGGGGACTGGGCGGGGCTTCCCACTCCTCCGGGGGACTCGGCGGGGGTTCCCCCTTCTCTGGGGAACTGGGCGGGGCTTCCCCCTCCTCTAGGGAACTTGGTGGGGATTCCCCCTACTCCGGGGGACTCGGCGGGGATTCCCCCTCCTCCGGGGGACTTGGCGGGGATTCCCCCTAAACCGTGGGACTCGGCGGGGGTTCCCCCTCCTCCTGGGGACTGGGCGGGCTTCCCCCTCCTCCGGGGGACTCGGCGAGGATTCCCCCTACTCCGGGGGACTGGGCGGGGCTTCCCCCTCCTCCGGGGGACTCGGCGGGGATTCCCCCTACTCCGGGGGACTGGGCGGGGCTTCCCCCTCCTCCGGGGGACTCGGCGGGGGTTCCCCCTTCTCTGGGGAACTGGGCGGGGCTTCCCCCTCCTCCAGGGAACTTGGTGGGGATTCCCCCTACTCCGGGGGGTCCGGCGGGGGTTCCCCCTCTTCCGGGGGACTCGGCGGGGATTCCCCCTACTCCGGGGGACTCGGCGGGGATTCCCCCTCCTCCGGGGGACTCGGCGGGGATTCCCCCTACTCCGGGGGACTGGGCGGGGCTTCCCCCTCCTCCGGGGGACTCGGCGGGGATTCCCCCCTCCTCCGGGGGACTCGGCGGGGATTCCCCCTACTCCGGGGGACTGGGCGGGGCTTCCCCCTCCTCCGGGGGACTCGGCGGGGATTCCCACTACTCCGTGGGACTCGGCGGGGATTCCCCCTACTCCGTGGGACTCGGCGGGGGTTCCCCCCCCTCCAGGGAACTAAGTGGGGATTCCCCCTACTCCGGGGGACTGGGCGGGGCTTCCCCCTCCTCCGGGGGACTCGGCGGGGATTCCCCCTACTCCGGGGAACTGGGCGGGGCTTCCCCCTCCTCTAGGGAACTAGGTGGGGATTCCCCCTACTCCGGGGGACTCGGCGGGGATTCCCCCTACTCCGGGGGACTCGGCGGGGGTTCCCCCTCCTCCGGGGGACTGGGCGGGGCTTCCCCCACCTCCATGGAACTTGGCGGGGCTTCCCCCTCCTCCGGGGGACTGGGCGGGGCTTCCCCCACCTCCATGGAACTTGGCGGGGGTTCCCCCTCCTCCTGGGGACTGGGCGGGGCTTCCCCCTCCTCCGGGGGACTCGGCGGGGATTCCCCCTACTCCGGGGGACTGGGCGGGGCTTCCCCCTCCTCCGGGGGACTCGGCGGGGGTTCCCCTCACTCCGGGGGACTCGGCGGGGGTTCCCCCTCCTCCGGGGGACTGGGCGGGGCTTCCCCCTCCTCCGGGGGACTCGGCGGGGATTCCCCCTACTCCGGGGGACTGGGCGGGGCTTCCCCCTCCTCCGGGGGACTCGGCGGGGATTCCCCCTACTCCGGGGGACTGGGCGGGGCTTCCCCCTCCTCCGGGGGACTCGGCGGGGGTTCCCCCTTCTCTGGGGAACTGGGCGGGGCTTCCCCCTCCTCTAGGGAACTTGGTGGGGATTCCCCCTACTCCGGGGAACTGGGCGGGGGGCTTCCCCCTCCTCTAGGGAACTAGGTGGGGATTCCCCCTACTCCGGGGGACTCGGCGGGGATTCCCCCTACTCCGTGGGACTCGGCGGGGGTTCCCCATCCTCCAGGGAACTAGGTGGGGATTCCCCCTACTCCGGGGGATTTGGCGGGGATTCCCCCTACTCCGGGGGACTCGGCGGGGGTTCCCCCTCCTCCGGGGGACTGGGCGGGGCTTCCCCCACCTCCATGGAACTTGGCGGGGCTTCCCCCTCCTCCGGGGGACTCGGCGGGGATTCCCCTCACTCCGGGGGACTCGGCGGGGGTTCCCCCTTAACCGGGGGACTGGGCGGGGCTTCCCCCACCTCCAAGGAACTTGGCGGGGGTTCCCCCTCCTCCTGGGGACTGGGCGGGGCTTCCCCCTCCTCCGGGGGACTCGGCGGGGATTCCCCCTACTCCGGGGGACTGGGCGGGGCTTCCCCCTCCTCCGGGGGACTCGGCGGGGGTTCCCCCTCCTCCGGGGGACTGGGCGGGGCTTCCCCCACCTCCATGGAACTTGGCGGGGGTTCCCCCTCCTCCTGGGGACTGGGCGGGGCTTCCCCCTCCTCCGGGGGACTCGGCGGGGATTCCCCCTACTCCGGGGGACTGGGCGGGGCTTCCCCCTCCTCCGGGGGACTCGGCGGGGATTCCCCCTACTCCGGGGGACTGGGCGGGGCTTCCCCCTCCTCCGGGGGACTCGGCGGGGATTCCCCCTACTCCGGGGGACTGGGCGGGGCTTCCCCCTCCTCCGGGGGACTCGGAGGGGGTTCCCCCTTCTCTGGGGAACTGGGCGGGGCTTCTCTCTCCTCTAGGGAACTTGGTGGGGATTCCCCCTACTCCGGGGGACTCGGCGGGGATTCCCCCCACTCCGGGGCCACCGCCGGGGATTCCCCCTCCACCGGGGGACTTGGCGGGGATTCCCCCTACTCCGTGGAACTCGGCGGGGGTTCCCCCTCCTCCGGGGGACAGGGCGGGGCTTCCCCCACCTCCATGGAACTTGGCGGGGGTTCCCCCTCCTCCTGGGGACTGGGCGGGGCTTCCCCCTCCTCCGGGGGACTCGGCGGGGATTCCCCCTACTCCGGGGGACTGGGCGGGGCTTCCCCCTCCTCCGGGGGACTCGGCGGGGATTCCCCCTACTCCGGGGGACTCGGCGGGGATTCCCCCCACTCCGGGGCCACCGCCGAGGATTCCCCCTCCTCCGGGGGGCTCGGCGGGGGTTCCCCCTTCTCTGGGGAACTGGGCGGGGCTTCCCCCTCCTCCGGGGGACTCGGCGGGGATTCCCCCTACTCCGGGGGACTGGGCGGGGCTTCCCCCTCCTCCGGGGGACTCGGCGGGGATTCCCCCTACTCCGGGGGACTGGGCGGGGCTTCCCCCTCCTCCGGGGGACTCGGCGGGGGTTCCCCCTTCTCTGGGGAACTGGGCGGGGCTTCTCTCTCCTCTAGGGAACTTGGTGGGGATTCCCCCTACTCCGGGGGACTCGGCGGGGATTCCCCCCACTCCGGGGCCACCGCCGGGGATTCCCCCTCCACCGGGGGACTTGGCGGGGATTCCCCCTACTCCGTGGAACTCGGCGGGGGTTCCCCCTCCTCCGGGGGACAGGGCGGGGCTTCCCCCACCTCCATGGAACTTGGCGGGGGTTCCCCCTCCTCCTGGGGACTGGGCGGGGCTTCCCCCTCCTCCGGGGGACTCGGCGGGGATTCCCCCTACTCCGGGGGACTGGGCGGGGCTTCCCCCTCCTCCGGGGGACTCGGCGGGGATTCCCCCTCCTCCGGGGGACTCGGCGGGGATCCCCCCTACTCCGGGGGACTCGGCGGGGACTCCCCCTACTCCGGGGGACTGGGCGGGGCTTCCCCCTCCTCCGGAGGACTCGGCGGGGATTCCCCCTACTCCGTGGGACTCGGCGGGGGTTCCTCCTTCTCTGGGGAACTGGGCGGGGCTTCCCCCTCCTCTAGGGAACTTGGTGGGGATTCCCCCTACTCCGTGGGACTCGGCGGGGGTTCCCCCTTCTCTGGGGAACTGGGCGGGGCTTCCCCCTCCTCCAGGGAACTTGGTGGGGATTCCCCCTACTCCGGGGGGTCCGGCGGGGGTTCCCCCTCTTCCAGGGGACTCGGCGGGGATTCCCCCTACTCCGGGGGACTGAGCGGGGCTTCCCCCACCTCCATGGAACTTGGCGGGCTTTCCCCCTCCTCCTGGGGACTGGGCGGGGCTTCCCCCTCCTCCGGGGGACTCGGCGGGGGTTCCCCCTTCTCTGGGGAACTGGGCGGGGCTTCCCCCTCCTCCAGGGAACTTGGTGGGGATTCTCCCCTACTCCGGGGGGTCCGGCGGGGGTTCCCCCTCTTCCAGGGGACTCGGCGGGGATTCCCCCTACTCCGGGGGACTCGGCGGGGATTCCCCCTCCTCCGGGGGACTCGGCGGGGATTCCCCCTACTCCGGGGGACTGGGCGGGGCTTCCCCCTCCTCCGGGGGACTCGGCGGGGATTCCCCCTACTTCGGAGGACTCGGCGGGGATTCCCCCTACTCCGGGGGACTGGGCGGGGCTTCCCCCTCCTCCGGGGGACTCGGCGGGGATTCCCTCTACTCCGTGGGACTCGGCGGGGATTCCCCCTACTCCGTGGGACTCGGCGGGGGTTCCCCCTCCTCCAGGGAACTAAGTGGGGATTCCCCCTACTCCGGGGAACTGGGCGGGGCTTCCCCCTCCTCCGAGGGACTCGGCGGGGATTCCCCCTACTCCGGGGGACTCGGCGGGGATTCCCCTTCCTCCGGGGGACTCGGCGGGGATTCCCCCTCCTCCGGGGGACTGGGCGGGGCTTCCCCCTCCTCCAGGGAACTTGGTGGGGATTCCCCTTACTCCGGGGAACTGGGCGGGGCTTCCCCCTCCTCCGGGGGACTCGGCGGGGATTCCCCCTACTCCGGGGGACTCGGCGGGGGTTCCCCCTCCTCCGGGGGACTAGGCGGGGCTTCCCCCTCCTCTAGGGAACTAGGTGGGGATTCCCCCTACTCCGGGGGATTTGGCGGGGATTCCCCCTACTCCGGGGGACTCGGCGGGGGTTCCCCCTTAACCGGGGGACTGGGCGGGGCTTCCCCCACCTCCAAGGAACTTGGCGGGGGTTCCCCCTCCTCCTGGGGACTGGGCGGGGCTTCCCCCTCGTCCGGAGGACTCGGCGGGGATTCCCCCTACTCCGTGAGACTCGGCGGGGATTCCCCCTACTCCGTGGGACTCGGCGGGGGTTCCCCCTCCTCCAGGGAACTTGGTGGGGATTCCCCCTACTCCGGGGAACTGGGCGGGGCTTCCCCCTCCTCCAGGGAACTTGGTGGGGATTCCCCCTACTCCGGGGAACTGGGCGGGGCTTCCCCCTCCTCTAGGGAACTAGGTGGGGATTTCTCCTACTCCGGGGGACTCGGCGGGGATTCCCCCTACTCCGGGGGACTGGGCGGGGCTTCCCCCTCCTCCGGGGGACTCGGCGGGGATTCCCCCTACTCCGGGGGACTCAGCGGGGGTTCCCCCTCCTCCGGGGGACTGAGCGGGGCTTCCCCCACCTCCATGGAACTTGGCGGGCTTTCCCCCTCCTCCTGGGGACTGGGCGGGGCTTCCCCCTCCTCCGGGGGACTCGGCGGGGGTTCCCCCTTCTCTGGGGAACTGGGCGGGGCTTCCCCCTCCTCTAGGGAACTTGGTGGGGATTCCCCCTACTCCGGGGGACTCGACGGGGATTCCCCCTCCTCCGGGGGACTTGGCGGGGATTCCCCCTAAACCGTGGGACTCGGCGGGGGTTCCCCCTCCTCCTGGGGACTGGGCGGGCTTCCCCCTCCTCCGGGGGACTCGGCGAGGATTCCCCCTACTCCGGGGGACTGGGCGGGGCTTCCCCCTCCTCCGGGGGACTCGGCGGGGATTCCCCCTACTCCGGGGGACTGGGCGGGGCTTCCCCCTCCTCCGGGGGACTCGGCGGGGGTTCCCCCTTCTCTGGGGAACTGGGCGGGGCTTCCCCCTCCTCCAGGGAACTTGGTGGGGATTCCCCCTACTCCGGGGGGTCCGGCGGGGGTTCCCCCTCTTCCAGGGGACTCGGCGGGGATTCCCCCTACTCCGGGGGACTCGGCGGGGATTCCCCCTCCTCCGGGGGACTCGGCGGGGATTCCCCCTACTCCGGGGGACTGGGCGGGGCTTCCCCCTCCTCCGGGGGACTCGGCGGGGATTCCCACTACTTCGGAGGACTCGGCGGGGATTCCCCCTACTCCGTGGGACTCGGCGGGGGTTCCCCCTCCTCCAGGGAACTAAGTGGGGATTCCCCCTACTCCGGGGAACTGGGCGGGGCTTCCCCCTCCTCCGAGGGACTCGGCGGGGGTTCCCCCTTCTCTGGGGAACTGGGCGGGGCTTCCCCCTCCTCTAGGGAACTTGGTGGGGATTCCCCCTACTCCGGGGGACTGGGCGGGGGTTCCCCCTTCTCTGGGGAACTGGGCGGGGCTTCACCCTCCTCCGGGGGACTCGGCGGGGATCCCCCCTACTCCGTGGGACTCGGCGGGGGTTCCCCCTCCTCCAGGGAACTAAGTGGGGATTCCCCCTACTCCGGGGAACTGGGCGGGGCTTCCCCCTCCTCCGAGGGACTCGGCGGGGGTACCTCCTTCTCTGGGGAACTGGGCGGGGCTTCCCTCTCCTCTAGGGAACTTGGTGGGGATTCCCCCTACTCCGTGGGACTCGGCGGGGGTTCCCCCTTCTCTGGGGAACTGGGCGGGGCTTCCCCCTCCTCCAGGGAACTTGGTGGGGATTCCCCCTACTCCGGGGGGTCCGGCGGGGGTTCCCCCTCTTCCAGGGGACTCGGCGGGGATTCCCCCTACTCCGGGGGACTCGGCGGGGATTCCCCCTCCTCCGGGGGACTCGGCGGGGATTCCCCCTACTCCGGGGGACTGGGCGGGGCTTCCCCCTCCTCCGGGGGACTCGGCGGGGATTCCCCCTACTTCGGAGGACTCGGCGGGGATTCCCCCTACTCCGGGGGACTGGGCGGGGCTTCCCCCTCCTCCGGGGGACTCGGCGGGGATTCCCTCTACTCCGTGGGACTCGGCGGGGATTCCCCCTACTCCGTGGGACTCGGCGGGGGTTCCCCCTCCTCCAGGGAACTAAGTGGGGATTCCCCCTACTCCGGGGAACTGGGCGGGGCTTCCCCCTCCTCCGAGGGACTCGGCGGGGATTCCCCCTACTCCGGGGGACTCGGCGGGGATTCCCCCTCCTCCGGGGGACTCGGCGGGGATTCCCCCTACTCCGGGGGACTGGGCGGGGCTTCCCCCTCCTCCAGGGAACTTGGTGGGGATTCCCCCTACTCCGGGGAACTGGGCGGGGCTTCCCCCTCCTCCGGGGGACTCGGCGGGGATTCCCCCTACTCCGGGGGACTCGGCGGGGATTCCCCCCACTCCGGGGCCACCGCCGGGGATTCCCCCTCCACCGGGGGACTTGGCGGGGATTCCCCCTACTCCGTGGAACTCGGCGGGGGTTCCCCCTCCTCCGGGGGACAGGGCGGGGCTTTCCCCTCCTCCATGGAACTCCGCGGGGGTTCCCCCTCCTCCGGGGGACTGGGCGGGGCTTCCCCCTCCTCCGGGGGACTCGGCGGGGATTCCCCCTACTCCGGGGGACTCGGCGGGGGTTCCCCCTCCTCCGGGGGACTGGGCGGGGCTTCCCCCACCTCCATGGAACTTGGCGGGGGTTCCCCCTCCTCCTGGGGACTGGGCGGGGCTTCCCCCTCCTCCGGGGGACTCGGCGGGGATTCCCCCTACTCCGGGGGACTGGGCGGGGCTTCCCCCTCCTCCGGGGGACTCGGCGGGGATTCCCCCTACTCCGGGGGACTCGGCGGGGATTCCCCCCACTCCGGGGCCACCGCCGAGGATTCCCCCTCCTCCGGGGGGCTCGGCGGGGGTTCCCCCTTCTCTGGGGAACTGGGCGGGGCTTCCCCCTCCTCCGGGGGACTCGGCGGGGATTCCCCCTCCTCCGGGGGACTCGGCGGGGATCCCCCCTACTCCGGGGGACTCGGCGGGGACTCCCCCTACTCCGGGGGACTGGGCGGGGCTTCCCCCTCCTCCGGAGGACTCGGCGGGGATTCCCCCAACTCCGTGGGACTCGGCGGGGGTTCCTCCTTCTCTGGGGAACTGGGCGGGGCTTCCCCCTCCTCTAGGGAACTTGGTGGGGATTCCCCCTACTCCGTGGGACTCGGCGGGGGTTCCCCCTTCTCTGGGGAACTGGGCGGGGCTTCCCCCTCCTCCAGGGAACTTGGTGGGGATTCCCCCTACTCCGGGGGGTCCGGCGGGGGTTCCCCCTCTTCCAGGGGACTCGGCGGGGATTCCCCGTACTCCGGGGGACTCGGCGGGGATTCCCCCTCCTCCGGGGGACTCGGCGGGGATTCCCCCTACTCCGGGGGACTGGGCGGGGCTTCCCCCTCCTCCGGGGGACTCGGCGGGGATTCCCCCTCCTCCGGGGGACTCGGCGGGGATTCCCCCTACTCCGGGGGACTGGGCGGGGGTTCCCCCTTCTCTGGGGAACTGGGCGGGGCTTCCCCCTCCTCTAGGGAACTTGGTGGGGATTCCCCCTACTCCGGGGGACTCGGCGGGGATTCCCCCTCCTCCGGGGGACTTGGCGGGGATTCCCCCTAAACCGTGGGACTCGGCGGGGGTTCCCCCTCCTCCTGGGGACTGGGCGGGCTTCCCCCTCCTCCGGGGGACTCGGCGAGGATTCCCCCTACTCCGGGGGACTGGGCGGGGCTTCCCCCTCCTCCGGGGGACTCGGCGGGGATTCCCCCTACTCCGGGGGACTGGGCGGGGCTTCCCCCTCCTCCGGGGGACTCGGCGGGGGTTCCCCCTTCTCTGGGGAACTGGGCGGGGCTTCCCCCTCCTCCAGGGAACTTGGTGGGGATTCCCCCTACTCCGGGGGGTCCGGCGGGGGTTCCCCCTCTTCCAGGGGACTCGGCGGGGATTCCCCCTACTCCGGGGGACTCGGCGGGGATTCCCCCTCCTCCGGGGGACTCGGCGGGGATTCCCCCTACTCCGGGGGACTGGGCGGGGCTTCCCCCTCCTCCGGGGGACTCGGCGGGGATTCCCCCTACTTCGGAGGACTCGGCGGGGATTCCCCCTACTCCGGGGGACTGGGCGGGGCTTCCCCCTCCTCCGGGGGACTCGGCGGGGATTCCCTCTACTCCGTGGGACTCGGCGGGGATTCCCCCTACTCCGTGGGACTCGGCGGGGGTTCCCCCCCCTCCAGGGAACTAAGTGGGGATTCCCCCTACTCCGGGGGACTGGGCGGGGCTTCCCCCTCCTCCGGGGGACTCGGCGGGGATTCCCCCTACTCCGGGGAACTGGGCGGGGCTTCCCCCTCCTCCGGGGGACTCGGCGGGGATTCCCACTACTTCGGAGGACTCGGCGGGGATTCCCCCTACTCCGTGGGACTCGGCGGGGGTTCCCCCTCCTCCAGGGAACTAAGTGGGGATTCCCCCTACTCCGGGGAACTGGGCGGGGCTTCCCCCTCCTCCGAGGGACTCGGCGGGGGTTCCCCCTTCTCTGGGGAACTGGGCGGGGCTTCCCCCTCCTCTAGGGAACTTGGTGGGGATATCCCCTACTCCGGGGGACTGGGCGGGGGTTCCCCCTTCTCTGGGGAACTGGGCGGGGCTTCACCCTCCTCCGGGGGACTCGGCGGGGGTTCCCCCTCCTCCAGGGAACTAAGTGGGGATTCCCCCTACTCCGGGGAACTGGGCGGGGCTTCCCCCTCCTCCGAGGGACTCGGCGGGGGTTCCTCCTTCTCTGGGGAACTGGGCGGGGCTTCCCTCTCCTCTAGGGAACTTGGTGGGGATTCCCCCTACTCCGTGGGACTCGGCGGGGGTTCCCCCTTCTCTGGGGAACTGGGCGGGGCTTCCCCCTCCTCCAGGGAACTTGGTGGGGATTCCCCCTACTCCGGGGGGTCCGGCGGGGGTTCCCCCTCTTCCAGGGGACTCGGCGGGGATTCCCCCTACTCCGGGGGACTCGGCGGGGATTCCCCCTCCTCCGGGGGACTCGGCGGGGATTCCCCCTACTCCGGGGGACTGGGCGGGGCTTCCCCCTCCTCCGGGGGACTCGGCGGGGATTCCCCCTACTTCGGAGGACTCGGCGGGGATTCCCCCTACTCCGGGGGACTGGGCGGGGCTTCCCCCTCCTCCGGGGGACTCGGCGGGGATTCCCTCTACTCCGTGGGACTCGGCGGGGATTCCCCCTACTCCGTGGGACTCGGCGGGGGTTCCCCCTCCTCCAGGGAACTAAGTGGGGATTCCCCCTACTCCGGGGAACTGGGCGGGGCTTCCCCCTCCTCCGAGGGACTCGGCGGGGATTCCCCCTACTCCGGGGGACTCGGCGGGGATTCCCCCTCCTCCGGGGGACTCGGCGGGGATTCCCCCTCCTCCGGGGGACTGGGCGGGGCTTCCCCCTCCTCCAGGGAACTTGGTGGGGATTCCCCTTACTCCGGGGAACTGGGCGGGGCTTCCCCCTCCTCCGGGGGACTCGGCGGGGATTCCCCCTACTCCGGGGGACTCGGCGGGGATTCCCCCCACTCCGGGGCCACCGCCGGGGATTCCCCCTCCACCGGGGGACTTGGCGGGGATTCCCCCTACTCCGTGGAACTCGGCGGGGGTTCCCCCTCCTCCGGGGGACAGGGCGGGGCTTCCCCCACCTCCATGGAACTTGGCGGGGGTTCCCCCTCCTCCGGGGGACTGGGCGGGGCTTCCCCCTCCTCCGGGGGACTCGGCGGGGATTCCCCCTACTCCGGGGGACTGGGCGGGGCTTCCCCCTCCTCCGGGGGACTCGGCGGGGATTCCCCCTACTCCGGGGGACTCGGCGGGGATTCCCCCCACTCCGGGGCCACCGCCGAGGATTCCCCCTCCTCCGGGGGGCTCGGCGGGGGTTCCCCCTTCTCTGGGGAACTGGGCGGGGCTTCCCCCTCCTCCGGGGGACTCGGCGGGGATTCCCCCTCCTCCGGGGGACTCGGCGGGGATCCCCCCTACTCCGGGGGACTCGGCGGGGACTCCCCCTACTCCGGGGGACTGGGCGGGGCTTCCCCCTCCTCCGGAGGACTCGGCGGGGACTCCCCCTACTCCGGGGAACTGGGCGGGGCTTCCCCCTCCTCTAGGGAACTAGGTGGGGATTTCTCCTACTCCGGGGGACTCGGCGGGGATTCCCCCTACTCCGGGGGACTGGGCGGGGCTTCCCCCTCCTCCGGGGGACTCGGCGGGGATTCCCCCTACTCCGGGAGACTCAGCGGGGGTTCCCCCTCCTCCGGGGGACTGAGCGGGGCTTCCCCCACCTCCATGGAACTTGGCGGGCTTTCCCCCTCCTCCTGGGGACTGGGCGGGGCTTCCCCCTCCTCCGGGGGACTCGGCGGGGGTTCCCCCTTCTCTGGGGAACTGGGCGGGGCTTCCCCCTCCTCTAGGGAACTTGGTGGGGATTCCCCCTACTCCGGGGGACTCGGCGGGGATTCCCCCTCCTCCGGGGGACTTGGCGGGGATTCCCCCTACACCGTGGGACTCGGCGGGGGTTCCCCCTCCTCCTGGGGACTGGGCGGGCTTCCCCCTCCTCCGGGGGACTCGGCGAGGATTCCCCCTACTCCGGGGGACTGGGCGGGGCTTCCCCCTCCTCCGGGGGACTCGGCGGGGATTCCCCCTACTCCGGGGGACTGGGCGGGGCTTCCCCCTCCTCCGGGGGACTCGGCGGGGGTTCCCCCTTCTCTGGGGAACTGGGCGGGGCTTCCCCCTCCTCCAGGGAACTTGGTGGGGATTCCCCCTACTCCGGGGGGTCCGGCGGGGGTTCCCCCTCTTCCAGGGGACTCGGCGGGGATTCCCCCTACTCCGGGGGACTCGGCGGGGATTCCCCCTCCTCCGGGGGACTCGGCGGGGATTCCCCCTACTCCGGGGGACTGGGCGGGGCTTCCCCCTCCTCCGGGGGACTCGGCGGGGATTCCCACTACTTCGGAGGACTCGGCGGGGATTCCCCCTACTCCGTGGGACTCGGCGGGGGTTCCCCCTCCTCCAGGGAACTAAGTGGGGATTCCCCCTACTCCGGGGAACTGGGCGGGGCTTCCCCCTCCTCCGAGGGACTGGGCGGGGGTTCCCCCTTCTCTGGGGAACTGGGCGGGGCTTCACCCTCCTCCGGGGGACTCGGCGGGGATCCCCCCTACTCCGTGGGACTCGGCGGGGGTTCCCCCTCCTCCAGGGAACTAAGTGGGGATTCCCCCTACTCCGGGGAACTGGGCGGGGCTTCCCCCTCCTCCGAGGGACTCGGCGGGGGTTCCTCCTTCTCTGGGGAACTGGGCGGGGCTTCCCTCTCCTCTAGGGAACTTGGTGGGGATTCCCCCTACTCCGTGGGACTCGGCGGGGGTTCCCCCTTCTCTGGGGAACTGGGCGGGGCTTCCCCCTCCTCCAGGGAACTTGGTGGGGATTCCCCCTACTCCGGGGGGTCCGGCGGGGGTTCCCCCTCTTCCAGGGGACTCGGCGGGGATTCCCCCTCCTCCGGGGGACTGGGCGGGGATTCCCCCTCCTCCGGGGGACTCGGCGGGGATTCCCCCTACTCCGGGGGACTGGGCGGGGCTTCCCCCTCCTCCGGGGGACTCGGCGGGGATTCCCCCTACTCCGGTGGACTCGGCGGGGATTCCCCCTACTCCGGGGGACTGGGCGGGGCTTCCCCCTCCTCCGGGGGACTCGGCGGGGATTCCCTCTACTCCGTGGGACTCGGCGGGGATTCCCCCTACTCCGTGGGACTCGGCGGGGGTTCCCCCTCCTCCAGGGAACTAAGTGGGGATTCCCCCTACTCCGGGGAACTGGGCGGGGCTTCCCCCTCCTCCGAGGGACTCGGCGGGGATTCCCCCTACTCCGGGGGACTCGGCGGGGATTCCCCCTCCTCCGGGGGACTCGGCGGGGATTCCCCCTCCTCCGGGGGACTGGGCGGGGCTTCCCCCTCCTCCAGGGAACTTGGTGGGGATTCCCCCTACTCCGGGGAACTGGGCGGGGCTTCCCCCTCCTCCGGGGGACTCGGCGGGGATTCCCCCTACTCCGGGGGACTCGGCGGGGATTCCCCCCACTCCGGGGCCACCGCCGGGGATTCCCCCTCCACCGGGGGACTTGGCGGGGATTCCCCCTACTCCGTGGAACTCGGCGGGGGTTCCCCCTCCTCCGGGGGACAGGGCGGGGCTTTCCCCTCCTCCATGGAACTCCGCGGGGGTTCCCCCTCCTCCGGGGGACTGGGCGGGGCTTCCCCCTCCTCCGGGGGACTCGGCGGGGATTCCCCCTACTCCGGGGGACTCGGCGGGGGTTCCCCCTCCTCCGGGGGACTGGGCGGGGCTTCCCCCACCTCCATGGAACTTGGCGGGGGTTCCCCCTCCTCCGGGGGACTGGGCGGGGCTTCCCCCTCCTCCGGGGGACTCGGCGGGGATTCCCCCTACTCCGGGGGACTGGGCGGGGCTTCCCCCTCCTCCGGGGGACTCGGCGGGGATTCCCCCTACTCCGGGGGACTCGGCGGGGATTCCCCCCACTCCGGGGCCACCGCCGAGGATTCCCCCTCCTCCGGGGGGCTCGGCGGGGGTTCCCCCTTCTCTGGGGAACTGGGCGGGGCTTCCCCCTCCTCCGGGGGACTCGGCGGGGATTCCCCCTCCTCCGGGGGACTCGGCGGGGATCCCCCCTACTCCGGGGGACTGGGCGGGGACTCCCCCTCCTCCGGGGGACTGGGCGGGGCTTCCCCCTCCTCCGGAGGACTCGGCGGGGATTCCCCCTACTCCGTGGGACTCGGCGGGGGTTCCTCCTTCTCTGGGGAACTGGGCGGGGCTTCCCCCTCCTCTAGGGAACTTGGTGGGGATTCCCCCTACTCCGTGGGACTCGGCGGGGGTTCCCCCTTCTCTGGGGAACTGGGCGGGGCTTCCCCCTCCTCCAGGGAACTTGGTGGGGATTCCCCCTACTCCGGGGGGTCCGGCGGGGGTTCCCCCTCTTCCAGGGGACTCGGCGGGGATTCCCCGTACTCCGGGGGACTCGGCGGGGATTCCCCCTCCTCCGGGGGACTCGGCGGGGATTCCCCCTACTCCGGGGGACTGGGCGGGGCTTCCCCCTCCTCCGGGGGACTCGGCGGGGATTCCCCCTACTCCGGGGGACTCGGCGGGGATTCCCCCTACTCCGGGGGACTGGGCGGGGGTTCCCCCTTCTCTGGGGAACTGGGCGGGGCTTCCCCCTCCTCTAGGGAACTTGGTGGGGATTCCCCCTACTCCGGGGGACTCGGCGGGGATTCCCCCTCCTCCGGGGGACTCGGCGGGGATTCCCCCTAAACCGTGGGACTCGGCGGGGGTTCCCCCTCCTCCTGGGGACTGGGCGGGCTTCCCCCTCCTCCGGGGGACTCGGCGAGGATTCCCCCTACTCCGGGGGACTGGGCGGGGCTTCCCCCTCCTCCGGGGGACTCGGCGGGGATTCCCCCTACTCCGGGGGACTGGGCGGGGCTTCCCCCTCCTCCGGGGGACTCGGCGGGGGTTCCCCCTTCTCTGGGGAACTGGGCGGGGCTTCCCCCTCCTCCAGGGAACTTGGTGGGGATTCCCCCTACTCCGGGGGGTCCGGCGGGGGTTCCCCCTCTTCCAGGGGACTCGGCGGGGATTCCCCCTACTCCGGGGGACTCGGCGGGGATTCCCCCTCCTCCGGGGGACTCGGCGGGGATTCCCCCTACTCCGGGGGACTGGGCGGGGCTTCCCCCTCCTCCGGGGGACTCGGCGGGGATTCCCCCTACTTCGGAGGACTCGGCGGGGATTCCCCCTACTCCGGGGGACTCGGCGGGGATTCCCCCTACTCCGGGGAACTGGGCGGGGCTTCCCCCTCCTCCGGGGGACTCGGCGGGGATTCCCACTACTTCGGAGGACTCGGCGGGGATTCCCCCTACTCCGTGGGACTCGGCGGGGGTTCCCCCTCCTCCAGGGAACTAAGTGGGGATTCCCCCTACTCCGGGGAACTGGGCGGGGCTTCCCCCTCCTCCGAGGGACTCGGCGGGGGTTCCCCCTTCTCTGGGGAACTGGGCGGGGCTTCCCCCTCCTCTAGGGAACTTGGTGGGGATATCCCCTACTCCGGGGGACTGGGCGGGGGTTCCCCCTTCTCTGGGGAACTGGGCGGGGCTTCACCCTCCTCCGGGGGACTCGGCGGGGGTTCCCCCTCCTCCAGGGAACTAAGTGGGGATTCCCCCTACTCCGGGGAACTGGGCGGGGCTTCCCCCTCCTCCGAGGGACTCGGCGGGGGTTCCTCCTTCTCTGGGGAACTGGGCGGGGCTTCCCTCTCCTCTAGGGAACTTGGTGGGGATTCCCCCTACTCCGTGGGACTCGGCGGGGGTTCCCCCTTCTCTGGGGAACTGGGCGGGGCTTCCCCCTCCTCCGAAGGACTCGGCGGGGATTCCCCCTACTCCGGGGGACTCGGCGGGGATCCCCCCTCCTCCGGGGGACTCGGCGGGGATTCCCCCTCCTCCGGGGGACTGGGCGGGGCTTCCCCCTCCTCCTGGGGACTGGGCGGGGCTTCCCCCTCCTCCGGGGGACTCGGCGGGGATTCCCCCTACTCCGGGGGACTGGGCGGGGCTTCCCCCTCCTCCGGGGGACTCGGCGGGGATTCCCCCTACTCCGGGGGACTCGGCGGGGATTCCCCCCACTCCGGGGCCACCGCCGAGGATTCCCCCTCCTCCGGGGGGCTCGGCGGGGGTTCCCCCTTCTCTGGGGAACTGGGCGGGGCTTCCCCCTCCTCCGGGGGACTCGGCGGGGATTCCCCCTCCTCCGGGGGACTCGGCGGGGATCCCCCCTACTCCGGGGGACTCGGCGGGGACTCCCCCTACTCCGGGGGACTGGGCGGGGCTTCCCCCTCCTCCGGGGGACTCGGCGGGGATTCCCCCTACTCCGTGGGACTCGGCGGGGGTTCCTCCTTCTCTGGGGAACTGGGCGGGGCTTCCCCCTCCTCTAGGGAACTTGGTGGGGATTCCCCCTACTCCGTGGGACTCGGCGGGGGTTCCCCCTTCTCTGGGGAACTGGGCGGGGCTTCCCCCTCCTCCAGGGAACTTGGTGGGGATTCCCCCTACTCCGGGGGGTCCGGCGGGGGTTCCCCCTCTTCCAGGGGACTCGGCGGGGATTCCCCGTACTCCGGGGGACTCGGCGGGGATTCCCCCTCCTCCGGGGGACTCGGCGGGGATTCCCCCTACTCCGGGGGACTGGGCGGGGCTTCCCCCTCCTCCGGGGGACTCGGCGGGGATTCCCCCTACTTCGGGGGACTCGGCGGGGATTCCCCCTACTCCGGGGGACTGGGCGGGGCTTCCCCCTCGTCCGGAGGACTCGGCGGGGATTCCCCCTACTCCGTGAGACTCGGCGGGGATTCCCCCTACTCCGTGGGACTCGGCGGGGGTTCCCCCTCCTCCAGGGAACTTGGTGGGGATTCCCCCTACTCCGGGGAACTGGGCGGGGCTTCCCCCTCCTCCAGGGAACTTGGTGGGGATTCCCCCTACTCCGGGGAACTGGGCGGGGCTTCCCCCTCCTCTAGGGAACTAGGTGGGGATTTCTCCTACTCCGGGGGACTCGGCGGGGATTCCCCCTACTCCGGGGGACTGGGCGGGGCTTCCCCCTCCTCCGGGGGACTCGGCGGGGATTCCCCCTACTCCGGGGGACTCAGCGGGGGTTCCCCCTCCTCCGGGGGACTGAGCGGGGCTTCCCCCACCTCCATGGAACTTGGCGGGCTTTCCCCCTCCTCCTGGGGACTGGGCGGGGCTTCCCACTCCTCCGGGGGACTCGGCGGGGGTTCCCCCTTCTCTGGGGAACTGGGCGGGGCTTCCCCCTCCTCTAGGGAACTTGGTGGGGATTCCCCCTACTCCGGGGGACTCGGCGGGGATTCCCCCTCCTCCGGGGGACTTGGCGGGGATTCCCCCTAAACCGTGGGACTCGGCGGGGGTTCCCCCTCCTCCTGGGGACTGGGCGGGCTTCCCCCTCCTCCGGGGGACTCGGCGAGGATTCCCCCTACTCCGGGGGACTGGGCGGGGCTTCCCCCTCCTCCGGGGGACTCGGCGGGGATTCCCCCTACTCCGGGGGACTGGGCGGGGCTTCCCCCTCCTCCGGGGGACTCGGCGGGGGTTCCCCCTTCTCTGGGGAACTGGGCGGGGCTTCCCCCTCCTCCAGGGAACTTGGTGGGGATTCCCCCTACTCCGGGGGGTCCGGCGGGGGTTCCCCCTCTTCCAGGGGACTCGGCGGGGATTCCCCCTACTCCGGGGGACTCGGCGGGGATTCCCCCTCCTCCGGGGGACTCGGCGGGGATTCCCCCTACTCCGGGGGACTGGGCGGGGCTTCCCCCTCCTCCGGGGGACTCGGCGGGGATTCCCCCTACTACGGTGGACTCGGCGGGGATTCCCCCTACTCCGGGGGACTGGGCGGGGCTTCCCCCTCCTCCGGGGGACTCGGCGGGGATTCCCCCTCCTCCGTGGGACTCGGCGGGGATTCCCCCTACTCCGTGGGACTCGGCGGGGGTTCCCCCTCCTCCAGGGAACTAAGTGGGGATTCCCCCTACTCCGGGGGACTGGGCGGGGCTTCCCCCTCCTCCGGGGGACTCGGCGGGGATTCCCCCTACTCCGGGGAACTGGGCGGGGCTTCCCCCTCCTCTAGGGAACTAGGTGGGGATTCCCCCTACTCCGGGGGACTCGGCGGGGATTCCCCCTACTCCGGGGGACTCGGCGGGGGTTCCCCCTCCTCCGGGGGACTGGGCGGGGCTTCCCCCACCTCCATGGAACTTGGCGGGGCTTCCCCCTCCTCCGGGGGACTGGGCGGGGCTTCCCCCACCTCCATGGAACTTGGCGGGGGTTCCCCCTCCTCCTGGGGACTGGGCGGGGCTTCCCCCTCCTCCGGGGGACTCGGCGGGGATTCCCCCTACTCCGGGGGACTGGGCGGGGCTTCCCCCTCCTCCGGGGGACTCGGCGGGGGTTCCCCTCACTCCGGGGGACTCGGCGGGGGTTCCCCCTCCTCCGGGGGACTGGGCGGGGCTTCCCCCTCCTCCGGGGGACTCGGCGGGGATTCCCCCTACTCCGGGGGACTGGGCGGGGCTTCCCCCTCCTCCGGGGGACTCGGCGGGGATTCCCCCTACTCCGGGGGACTGGGCGGGGCTTCCCCCTCCTCCGGGGGACTCGGCGGGGGTTCCCCCTTCTCTGGGGAACTGGGCGGGGCTTCCCCCTCCTCTAGGGAACTTGGTGGGGATTCCCCCTACTCCGGGGAACTGGGCGGGGGGCTTCCCCCTCCTCTAGGGAACTAGGTGGGGATTCCCCCTACTCCGGGGGACTCGGCGGGGATTCCCCCCACTCCGGGGCCACCGCCGGGGATTCCCCCTCCACCGGTGGACTTGGCGGGGATTCCCCCTACTCCGTGGGACTCGGCGGGGGTTCCCCCTCCTCCGGGGGACAGGGCGGGGCTTCCCCCTCCTCCGGGGGACTCGGCGGGGATTCCCCCTACTCCGGGGGACTGGGCGGGGCTTCCCCCTCCTCTAGGGAACTTGGTGGGGATTCCCCCTACTCCGGGGGTCCGGCGGGGGTTCCCCCTCTTCCAGGGGACTCGGCGGGGATTCCCCCTACTCCGGGGGACTCGGCGGGGATTCCCCCTCCTCCGGGGGACTCGGCGGGGCTTCCCCCTCCTCCGGGGGACTCGGCGGGGATTCCCCCTACTCCGGGGGACTGGGCGGGGCTTCCCCCTCCTCCGGGGGACTCAGCGGGGATTCCCCCTACTCCGTGGGACTCGGCGGGGATTCCCCCTACTCCGTGGGACTCGGCGGGGGTTCCCCATCCTCCAGGGAACTTGGTGGGGATTCCCCCTACTCCTGGGGACTGGGCGGTGCTTCCCCCTCCTCCGTGGGACTCGGCGGGGATTCCCCCCACTCCGGGGGACTCGGCGGGGATTCCCCTCACTCCGGGGGACTCGGCGGGGGTTCCCCCTCCTCCGGGGGACTGGGCGGGGCTTCCCCCTCCTCCGGGGGACTCGGCGGGGATCCCCCCTACTCCGTGGGACTCGGCGGGGGTTCCCCCTCCTCCAGGGAACTAAGTGGGGATTCCCCCTACTCCGGGGAACTGGGCGGGGCTTCCCCCTCCTCCGAGGGACTCGGCGGGGGTTCCCCCTTCTCTGGGGAACTGGGCGGGGCTTCCCCCTCCTCCGGGGGACTCGGCGGGGATTCCCCCTACTTCGGAGGACTCGGCGGGGATTCCCCCTACTCCGGGGGACTGGGCGGGGCTTCCCCCTCCACCGGGGGACTCGGCGGGGATTCCCTCTACTCCGTGGGACTCGGCGGGGATTCCCCCTACTCCGTGGGACTCGGCGGGGGTTCCCCCTCCTCCAGGGAACTAAGTGGGGATTCCCCCTACTCCGGGGAACTGGGCGGGGCTTCCCCCTCCTCCGAGGGACTCGGCGGGGATTCCCCCTACTCCGGGGGACTCGGCGGGGATTCCCCCTCCTCCGGGGGACTCGGCGGGGATTCCCCCTCCTCCGGGGGACTGGGCGGGGCTTCCCCCTCCTCCAGGGAACTTGGTGGGGATTCCCCCTACTCCGGGGGACTGGGCGGGGCTTCCCCCTCCTCCGGGGGACTCGGCGGGGATTCCCCCTACTCCGAGAGACTGGGCGGGCCTTCCCTCTCCTCCGGGGGACTCGGCGGGGATTCCCCCTACTCCGGGGGACTGGGCGGGGCTTCCCTCTCCTCCGGGGGACTCGGCGGGGATTCCCCCTACTCCGGGGGACTGGGCGGGGCTTCCCCCTCCTCCGTGGGACTCGGCGGGGGTTCCCCCTTCTCTGGGGAACTGGGCGGGGCTTCACCCTCCTCCGGGGGACTCGGCGGGGATCCCCCCTACTCCGTGGGACTCGGCGGGGGTTCCCCCTCCTCCAGGGAACTAAGTGGGGATTCCCCCTACTCCGGGGAACTGGGCGGGGCTTCCCCCTCCTCCGAGGGACTCGGCGGGGGTTCCCCCTTCTCTGGGGAACTGGGCGGGGCTTCCCCCTCCTCCGGGGGACTCGGCGGGGATTCCCCCTACTTCGGAGGACTCGGCGGGGATTCCCCCTACTCCGGGGGACTGGGCGGGGCTTCCCCCTCCACCGGGGGACTCGGCGGGGATTCCCTCTACTCCGTGGGACTCGGCGGGGATTCCCCCTACTCCGTGGGACTCGGCGGGGGTTCCCCCTCCTCCAGGGAACTAAGTGGGGATTCCCCCTACTCCGGGGAACTGGGCGGGGCTTCCCCCTCCTCCGAGGGACTCGGCGGGGATTCCCCCTACTCCGGGGGACTCGGCGGGGATTCCCCCTCCTCCGGGGGACTCGGCGGGGATTCCCCCTCCTCCGGGGGACTGGGCGGGGCTTCCCCCTCCTCCAGGGAACTTGGTGGGGATTCCCCTTACTCCGGGGAACTGGGCGGGGCTTCCCCCTCCTCCGGGGGACTCGGCGGGGATTCCCCCTACTCCGGGGGACTCGGCGGGGGTTCCCCCTCCTCCGGGGGACTGGGCGGGGCTTCCCCCTCCTCCGGGGGACTCGGCGGGGATTCCCCCTACTCCGGGGAACTGGGCGGGGCTTCCCCCTCCTCTCGGGAACTAGGTGGGGATTCCCCCTACTCCGGGGGACTCGGCGGGGATTCCCCCTACTCCGTGGGACTCGGCGGGGGTTTCCCCTCCTCCGGGGGACTGGGCGGGGCTTCCCCAACCTCCATGGAACTTGGCGGGGCTTCCCCCTCCTCCGGGGGACTCGGCGGGGATTCCCCCTACTCCGGGGGACTCGGCGGGGGTTCCCCCTCCTCCGGGGGACTGGGCGGGGCTTCCCCCTCCTCCGGGGGACTCGGCGGGGATTCCCCCTACTCCGGGGGACTCGGCGGGGGTTCCCCCTCCTCCGGGGGACTGGGCGGGGCTTCCCCCACCTCCATGGTACTTGGCGGGGGTTCCCCCTCCTCCGGGGGACTGGGCGGGGCTTCCCCCTCCTCCGGGGGACTCGGCGGGGATTCCCCCTACTCCGGGGGACTGGGCGGGGCTTCCCCCTCCTCCGGGGGACTCGGCGGGGGTTCCCCTCACTCCGGGGGACTCGGCGGGGGTTCCCTCTCCTCCGGGGGACTGGGCGGGGCTTCCCCCTCCTCCGGGGGACTCGGCGGGGATTCCCCCTACTCCGGGGGACTGGGCGGGGCTTCCCCCTCCTCCGGGGGACTCGGCGGGGCTTCCCCCTCCACCGGGGGACTCGGCGGGGATTCCCTCTACTCCGTGGGACTCGGCGGGGATTCCCCCTACTCCGTGGGAACTAAGTGGGGATTCCCCCTACTCCGGGGAACTGGGCGGGGCTTCCCCCTCCTCCGAGGGACTCGGCGGGGGTTCCCCCTTCTCTGGGGAACTGGGCGGGGCTTCCCCCTCCTCCGGGGGACTCGGCGGGGATTCCCCCTACTTCGGAGGACTCGGCGGGGATTCCCCCTACTCCGGGGGACTGGGCGGGGCTTCCCCCTCCACCGGGGGACTCGGCGGGGATTCCCTCTACTCCGTGGGACTCGGCGGGGATTCCCCCTACTCCGTGGGACTCGGCGGGGGTTCCCCCTCCTCCAGGGAACTAAGTGGGGATTCCCCCTACTCCGGGGAACTGGGCGGGGCTTCCCCCTCCTCCGAGGGACTCGGCGGGGATTCCCCCTACTCCGGGGGACTCGGCGGGGATTCCCCCTCCTCCGGGGGACTCGGCGGGGATTCCCCCTCCTCCGGGGGACTGGGCGGGGCTTCCCCCTCCTCCAGGGAACTTGGTGGGGATTCCCCTTACTCCGGGGAACTGGGCGGGGCTTCCCCCTCCTCCGGGGGACTCGGCGGGGATTCCCCCTACTCCGGGGGACTCGGCGGGGGTTCCCCCTCCTCCGGGGGACTGGGCGGGGCTTCCCCCTCCTCCGGGGGACTCGGCGGGGATTCCCCCTACTCCGGGGAACTGGGCGGGGCTTCCCCCTCCTCTAGGGAACTAGGTGGGGATTCCCCCTACTCCGGGGGACTCGGCGGGGATTCCCCCTACTCCGTGGGACTCGGCGGGGGTTTCCCCTCCTCCGGGGGACTGGGCGGGGCTTCCCCCACCTCCATGGAACTTGGCGGGGCTTCCCCCTCCTCCGGGGGACTCGGCGGGGATTCCCCTCACTCCGGGGGACTCGGCGGGGGTTCCCCCTCCTCCGGGGGACTGGGCGGGGCTTCCCCCTCCTCCGGGGGACTCGGCGGGGATTCCCCCTACTCCGGGGGACTCGGCGGGGGTTCCCCCTCCTCCGGGGGACTGGGCGGGGCTTCCCCCACCTCCATGGAACTTGGCGGGGGTTCCCCCTCCTCCTGGGGACTGGGCGGGGCTTCCCCCTCCTCCGGGGGACTCGGCGGGGATTCCCCCTACTCCGGGGGACTAAGCGGGGCTTCCCCCTCCTCCGGGGGACTCGGCGGGGGTTCCCCTCACTCCGGGGGACTCGGCGGGGGTTCCCTCTCCTCCGGGGGACTGGGCGGGGCTTCCCCCTCCTCCGGGGGACTCGGCGGGGATTCCCCCTACTCCGGGGGACTGGGCGGGGCTTCCCCCTCCTCCGGGGGACTCGGCGGGGGTTCCCCCTTCTCTGGGGAACTGGGCGGGGCTTCCCCCTCCTCTAGGGAACTTGGTGGGGATTCCCCCTACTCCGGGGAACTGGGCGGGGGGCTTCCCCCTCCTCTAGGGAACTAGGTGGGGATTCCCCCTACTCCGGGGGACTCGGCGGGGATTCCCCCCACTCCGGGGCCACCGCCGGGGATTCCCCCTCCACCGGTGGACTTGGCGGGGATTCCCCCTACTCCGTGGGACTCGGCGGGGGTTCCCCCTCCTCCGGGGGACAGGGCGGGGCTTCCCCCTCCTCCGGGGGACTCGGCGGGGATTCCCCCTACTCCGGGGGACTGGGCGGGGCTTCCCCCTCCTCTAGGGAACTTGGTGGGGATTCCCCCTACTCCGGGGGGTCCGGCGGGGGTTCCCCCTCTTCCAGGGGACTCGGCGGGGATTCCCCCTACTCCGGGGGACTCGGCGGGGATTCCCCCTCCTCCGGGGGACTCGGCGGGGCTTCCCCCTCCTCCGGGGGACTCGGCGGGGATTCCCCCTACTCCGGGGGACTGGGCGGGGCTTCCCCCTCCTCCGGGGGACTCAGCGGGGATTCCCCCTTCTCCGTGGGACTCGGCGGGGATTCCCCCTACTCCGTGGGACTCGGCGGGGGTTCCCCCTACTCCGGGGGACTCGGCGGGGGTTCCCCCTCCTCCGGGGGACTGGGCGGGGCTTCCCCCTCCTCCGGGGGACTCGGCGGGGATTCCCCCTACTCCGGGGAACTGGGCGGGGCTTCCCCCTCCTCTAGGGAACTAGGTGGGGATTCCCCCTACTCCGGGGGACTCGGCGGGGATTCCCCCTACTCCGGGGGACTCGGCGGGGGTTCCCCCTCCTCCGGGGGACTGGGCGGGGCTTCCCCCACCTCCATGGAACTTGGCGGGGGTTCCCCCTCCTCCTGGGGACTGGGCGGGGCTTCCCCCTCCTCCGGGGGACTCGGCGGGGATTCCCCTCACTCCGGGGGACTCGGCGGGGGTTCCCCCTCCTCCGGGGGACTCGGCGGGAATTTCCCCTCCTCCGGGGAACTGGGCGGGGCTTCCCCCTCCTCTAGGGAACTTGGTGGGGATTCCCCCTACTCCGGGGGACTCGGCGGGGATTCCCCCCACTCCGGGGCCACCGCCGGGGATTCCCCCTCCACCGGGGGACTTGGCGGGGATTCCCCCTACTCCGTGGAACTCGGCGGGGGTTCCCCCTCCTCCGGGGGACAGGGCGGGGTTTTCCCCTCCTCCAGGGAACTCCGCGGGGGTTCCCCCTCCTCCGGGGGACTGGGCGGGGCTTCCCCCTCCTCCGGGGGACTCGGCGGGGGTTCCCCCTCCTCCGGGGGACTGGGCGGGGCTTCCCCCTCCTCTGGGGAACTGGGCGGGGCTTCCCCCTACTCCGGGGGACTCGGCGGGGGTTCCCCCTCCTCCGGGGGACTGGGCGGGGCTTCCCCCTCCTCCGGGGGACTCGGCGGGGATTCCCCCTACTCCGGGGGACTGGGCGGGGCTTCCCCCTCCTCCGGGGGACTCGGCGGGGATTCCCCCTACTCCGAGAGACTGGGCGGGCCTTCCCTCTCCTCCGGGGGACTCGGCGGGGATTCCCCCTACTCCGGGGGACTGGGCGGGGCTTCCCTCTCCTCTGGGGAACTGGGCGGGGCTTCCCCCTCCTCCGGGGGACTCGGCGGGGGTTCCCCCTTCTCTGGGGAACTGGGCGGGGCTTCCCCCTCCTCTAGGGAACTTGGTGGGGATTCCCCCTACTCCGGGGGACTCGGCGGGGATTCCCCCCACTCCGGGGCCACCGCCGGGGATTCCCCCTCCACCGGGGGACTTGGCGGGGATTCCCCCTGCTCCGTGGAACTCGGCGGGGGTTCCCCCTCCTCCGGGGGACAGGGCGGGGTTTTCCCCTCCTCCAGGGAACTCCGCGGGGGTTCCCCCTCCTCCGGGGGACTGGGCGGGGCTTCCCCCTCCTCCGGGGGACTCGGTGGGGATTCCCCCTACTCCGAGAGACTGGGCGGGCCTTCCCTCTCCTCCGGGGGACTCGGCGGGGATTCCCCCTACTCCGGGGGACTGGGCGGGGCTTCCCTCTCCTCCGGGGGACTCGGCGGGGATTCCCCCTACTTCGGAGGACTCGGCGGGGATTCCCCCTACTCCGGGGGACTGGGCGGGGCTTCCCCCTCCTCCGGGGGACTCGGCGGGGATTCCCTCTACTCCGTGGGACTCGGCGGGGATTCCCCCTACTCCGTGGGACTCGGCGGGGGTTCCCCCTCCTCCAGGGAACTAAGTGGGGATTCCCCCTACTCCGGGGAACTGGGCGGGGCTTCCCCCTCCTCCGAGGGACTCGGCGGGGATTCCCCCTACTCCGGGGGACTCGGCGGGGGTTCCCCCTCCTCCGGGGGACTCGGCGGGGATTCCCCCTCCTCCGGGGGACTGGGCGGGGCTTCCCCCTCCTCCAGGGAACTTGGTGGGGATTCCCCTTACTCCGGGGAACTGGGCGGGGCTTCCCCCTCCTCCGGGGGACTCGGCGGGGATTCCCCCTACTCCGGGGGACTCGGCGGGGGTTCCCCCTCCTCCGGGGGACTGGGCGGGGCTTCCCCCTCCTCCGGGGGACTCGGCGGGGATTCCCCCTACTCCGGGGAACTGGGCGGGGCTTCCCCCTCCTCTAGGGTACTAGGTGGGGATTCCCCCTACTCCGGGGGACTCGGCGGGGATTCCCCCTACTCCGTGGGACTCGGCGGGGGTTTCCCCTCCTCCGGGGGACTGGGCGGGGCTTCCCCCACCTCCATGGAACTTGGCGGGGCTTCCCCCTCCTCCGGGGGACTCGGCGGGGATTCCCCTCACTCCGGGGGACTCGGCGGGGGTTCCCCCTCCTCCGGGGGACTGGGCGGGGCTTCCCCCTCCTCCGGGGGACTCGGCGGGGATTCCCCCTACTCCGGGGGACTCGGCGGGGGTTCCCCCTCCTCCGGGGGACTGGGCGGGGCTTCCCCCACCTCCGGGGAACTTGGCGGGGGTTCCCCCTCCTCCTGGGGACTGGGCGGGGCTTCCCCCTCCTCCGGGGGACTCGGCGGGGATTCCCCCTACTCCGGGGGACTAAGCGGGGCTTCCCCCTCCTCCGGGGGACTCGGCGGGGGTTCCCCTCACTCCGGGGGACTCGGCGGGGGTTCCCTCTCCTCCGGGGGACTGGGCGGGGCTTCCCCCTCCTCCGGGGGACTCGGCGGGGATTCCCCCTACTCCGGGGGACTGGGCGGGGCTTCCCCCTCCTCCGGGGGACTCGGCGGGGATTCCCCCTACTCCGGGGGACTGGGCGGGGCTTCCCCCTCCTCCGGGGGACTCGGCGGGGGTTCCCCCTCCTCCGGGGGACTGGGCGGGGCTTCCCCCTCCTCCGGGGGACTCGGCGGGGATTCCCCCTACTCCGGGGGACTGGGCGGGGCTTCCCCCTCCTCCGGGGGACTCGGCGGGGGTTCCCCCTTCTCTGGGGAACTGGGCGGGGCTTCCCCCTCCTCTAGGGAACTTGGTGGGGATTCCCCCTACTCCGGGGAACTGGGCGGGGGGCTTCCCCCTCCTCTAGGGAACTAGGTGGGGATTCCCCCTACTCCGGGGGACTCGGCGGGGATTCCCCCCACTCCGGGGCCACCGCCGGGGATTCCCCCTCCACCGGGGGACTTGGCGGGGATTCCCCCTACTCCGTGGGACTCGGCGGGGGTTCCCCCTCCTCCGGGGGACAGGGCGGGGCTTCCCCCTCCTCCGGGGGACTCGGCGGGGATTCCCCCTACTCCGGGGGACTCGGCGGGGCTTCCCCCTCCTCTAGGGAACTTGGTGGGGATTCCCCCTACTCCGGGGGGTCCGGCGGGGGTTCCCCCTCTTCCAGGGGACTCGGCGGGGATTCCCCCTACTCCGGGGGACTCGGCGGGGATTCCCCCTCCTCCGGGGGACTCGGCGGGGCTTCCCCCTCCTCCGGGGGACTCGGCGGGGATTCCCCCTACTCCGGGGGACTGGGCGGGGCTTCCCCCTCCTCCGGGGGACTCGGCGGGGATTCCCCCTTCTCCGTGGGACTCGGCGGGGATTCCCCCTACTCCGTGGGACTCGGCGGGGGTTCCCCCTACTCCGGGGGACTCGGCGGGGGTTCCCCCTCCTCCGGGGGACTGGGCGGGGCTTCCCCCTCCTCCGGGGGACTCGGCGGGGATTCCCCCTACTCCGGGGAACTGGGCGGGGCTTCCCCCTCCTCTAGGGAACTAGGTGGGGATTCCCCCTACTCCGGGGGACTCGGCGGGGATTCCCCCTACTCCGGGGGACTCGGCGGGGGTTCCCCCTCCTCCGGGGGACTGGGCGGGGCTTCCCCCACCTCCATGGAACTTGGCGGGGGTTCCCCCTCCTCCTGGGGACTGGGCGGGGCTTCCCCCTCCTCCGGGGGACTCGGCGGGGATTCCCCTCACTCCGGGGGACTCGGCGGGGGTTCCCCCTCCTCCGGGGGACTCGGCGGGAATTTCCCCTCCTCCGGGGAACTGGGCGGGGCTTCCCCCTCCTCTAGGGAACTTGGTGGGGATTCCCCCTACTCCGGGGGACTCGGCGGGGATTCCCCCCACTCCGGGGCCACCGCCGGGGATTCCCCCTCCACCGGGGGACTTGGCGGGGATTCCCCCTACTCCGTGGAACTCGGCGGGGGTTCCCCCTCCTCCGGGGGACAGGGCGGGGTTTTCCCCTCCTCCGGGGAACTCCGCGGGGGTTCCCCCTCCTCCGGGGGACTGGGCGGGGCTTCCCCCTCCTCCGGGGGACTCGGCGGGGGTTCCCCCTCCTCCGGGGGACTGGGCGGGGCTTCCCCCTTCTCTGGGGAACTGGGCGGGGCTTCCCCCTACTCCGGGGGACTCGGCGGGGGTTCCCCCTCCTCCGGGGGACTGGGCGGGGCTTCCCCCTCCTCCGGGGGACTCGGCGGGGATTCCCCCTACTCCGGGGGACTGGGCGGGGCTTCCCCCTCCTCCGGGGGACTCGGCGGGGATTCCCCCTACTCCGAGAGACTGGGCGGGCCTTCCCTCTCCTCCGGGGGACTCGGCGGGGATTCCCCCTACTCCGGGGGACTGGGCGGGGCTTCCCTCTCCTCTGGGGAACTGGGCGGGGCTTCCCCCTCCTCCGGGGGACTCGGCGGGGGTTCCCCCTTCTCTGGGGAACTGGGCGGGGCTTCCCCCTCCTCTAGGGAACTTGGTGGGGATTCCCCCTACTCCGGGGGACTCGGCGGGGATTCCCCCCACTCCGGGGCCACCGCCGGGGATTCCCCCTCCACCGGGGGACTTGGCGGGGATTCCCCCTGCTCCGTGGAACTCGGCGGGGGTTCCCCCTCCTCCGGGGGACAGGGCGGGGTTTTCCCCTCCTCCAGGGAACTCCGCGGGGGTTCCCCCTCCTCCGGGGGACTGGGCGGGGCTTCCCCCTCCTCCGGGGGACTCGGTGGGGATTCCCCCTACTCCGAGAGACTGGGCGGGCCTTCCCTCTCCTCCGGGGGACTCGGCGGGGATTCCCCCTACTCCGGGGGACTGGGCGGGGCTTCCCTCTCCTCCGGGGGACTCGGCGGGGATTCCCCCTACTTCGGAGGACTCGGCGGGGATTCCCCCTACTCCGGGGGACTGGGCGGGGCTTCCCCCTCCTCCGGGGGACTCGGCGGGGATTCCCTCTACTCCGTGGGACTCGGCGGGGATTCCCCCTACTCCGTGGGACTCGGCGGGGGTTCCCCCTCCTCCAGGGAACTAAGTGGGGATTCCCCCTACTCCGGGGAACTGGGCGGGGCTTCCCCCTCCTCCGAGGGACTCGGCGGGGATTCCCCCTACTCCGGGGGACTCGGCGGGGATTCCCCCTCCTCCGGGGGACTCGGCGGGGATTCCCCCTCCTCCGGGGGACTGGGCGGGGCTTCCCCCTCCTCTAGGGAACTAGGTGGGGATTCCCCCTACTCCGGGGGACTCGGCGGGGATTCCCCCTACTCCGGGGAACTGGGCGGGGCTTCCCCCTCCTCCGAGGGACTCGGCGGGAGTTCCCCCTTCTCTGGGGAACTGGGCGGGGCTTCCCCCTCCTCTAGGGAACTTGGTGGGGATTCCCCCTACTCCGGGGGACTCGGCGGGGATTCCCCCCACTCCGGGGCCACCGCCGGGGATTCCCCCTCCACCGGGGGACTTGGCGGGGATTCCCCCTACTCCGTGGAACTCGGCGGGGGTTCCCCCTCCTCCGGGGGACAGGGCGGGGCTTTCCCCTCCTCCAGGGAACTCCGCGGGGGTTCCCCCTCCTCCGGGGGACTGGGCGGGGCTTCCCCCTCCTCCGGGGGACTTGGCGGGGATTCCCCCTACTCCGTGGGACTCGGCGGGGGTTCCTCCTTCTCTGGGGAACTGGGCGGGGCTTCCCCCTCCTCTAGGGAACTTGGTGGGGATTCCCCCTACTCCGGGGGGTCCGGCGGGGGTTCCCCCTCTTCCAGGGGACTCGGCGGGGATTCCCCCTACTCCGGGGGACTCGGCGGGGATTCCCCCTCCTCCGGGGGACTCGGCGGGGATTCCCCCTACTCCGGGGGACTGGGCGGGGCTTCCCCCTCCTCCGGGGGACTCGGCGGGGATTCCCCCTACTTCGGAGGACTCGGCGGGGATTCCCCCTACTCCGGGGGACTGGGCGGGGCTTCCCCCTCCTCCGGGGGACTCGGCGGGGATTCCCCCTACTCCGTGGGACTCGGCGGGGATTCCCCCTACTCCGTGGGACTCGGCGGGGGTTCCCCCTCCTCCAGGGAACTAAGTGGGGATTCCCCCTACTCCGGGGAACTGGGCGAGGCTTCCCCCTCCTCCGAGGGACTCGGCGGGGATTCCCCCTCCTCCAGGGAACTTGGTGGGGATTCCCCTTACTCCGGGGAACTGGGCGGGGCTTCCCCCACCTCCATGGAACTTGGCGGGGGTTCCCCCTCCTCCTGGGGACTAGGCGGGGCTTCCCCCTCCTCCGGGGGACTCGGCGGGGATTCCCCCTACTCCGGGGGACTGGGCGGGGCTTCCCCCTCCTCCGGGGGACTCGGCGGGGATTCCCCCTACTCCGGGGGACTGGGCGGGGCTTCCCCCTCCTCCGGGGGACTCGGCGGGGATTCCCCCTACTCCGGGGGACTCGGCGGGGGTTCCCCCTCCTCCGGGGGACTGGGCGGGGCTTCCTTCTCCTCCGAGGGACTCGGCGGGGATTCCCCCTACTCCGGGGGACTCGGCGGGGATTCCCCCTCCTCCGGGGGACTCGGCGGGGATTCCCCATCCTCCGGGGGACTGGGCGGGGCTTCCCCCTCCTCCAGGGAACTTGGTGGGGATTCCCCCTACTCCGGGGAACTGGGCGAGGCTTCCCCCTCCTCTAGGGAACTAGGTGGGGATTCCCCCTACTCCGGGGGACTCGGCGGGGATTCCCCCTACTCCGGGGGACTCGGCGGGGGTTCCCCCTCCTCCGGGGGACTGGGCGGGGCTTCCCCCACCTCCATGGAACTTGGCGGGGGTTCCCCCTCCTCCGGGGGACAGGGCGGGGCTTCCCCCTCCTCCGGGGGACTCGGCGGGGATTCCCCCTACTCCTGGGGACTGGGCGGGGCTTCCCCCTCCTCCGGGGGACTCGGCGGGGATTCCCCCTACTCCGTGGGACTCGGCGGGGATTCCCCCTACTCCGTGGGACTCGGCGGGGGTTCCCCCTCCTCCAGGGAACTTAGTGGGGATTCCCCCTACTCCTGGGGACTGGGCGGGGCTTCCCCCTCCTCCGGGGGACTCGGCGGGGATTCCCCCCAATCCGGGGGACTCGGCGGGGATTCCCCTCACTCCGGGGGACTCGGCGGGGGTTCCCCCTCCTCCGGGGGACTGGGCGGGGCTTCCCCCTCCTCCGGGGGACTCGGCGGGGGTTCCCCCTTCTCTGGGGAACTGGGCGGGGCTTCCCTCTCCTCTAGGGAACTTGGTGGGGATTCCCCCTACTCCGTGGGACTCGGCGGGGGTTCCCCCTTCTCTGGGGAACTGGGCGGGGCTTCCCCCTCCTCCAGGGAACTTGGTGGGGATTCCCCCTACTCCGGGGGGTCCGGCGGGGGTTCCCCCTCTTCCAGGGGACTCGGCGGGGATTCCCCCTACTCCGGGGGACTCGGCGGGGATTCCCCCTCCTCCGGGGGACTCGGCGGGGATTCCCCCTACTCCGGGGGACTGGGCGGGGCTTCCCCCTCCTCCGGGGGACTCGGCGGGGATTCCCCCTACTCCGGAGGACTCGGCGGGGATTCCCCCTACTCCGGGGGACTGGGCGGGGCTTCCCCCTCCTCCGGGGGACTCGGCGGGGATTCCCTCTACTCCGTGGGACTCGGCGGGGATTCCCCCTACTCCGTGGGACTCGGCGGGGGTTCCCCCTCCTCCAGGGAACTAAGTGGGGATTCCCCCTACTCCGGGGGACTGGGCGGGGCTTCCCCCTCCTCCGAGGGACTCGGCGGGGATTCCCCCTACTCCGGGGGACTCGGCGGGGATTCCCCCTCCTCCGGGGGACTCGGCGGGGATTCCCCCTCCTCCGGGGGACTGGGCGGGGCTTCCCCCTCCTCCAGGGAACTTGGTGGGGATTCCCCTTACTCCGGGGAACTGGGCGGGGCTTCCCCCTCCTCCGGGGGACTCGGCGGGGATTCCCCCTACTCCGGGGGACTCGGCGGGGATTCCCCCCACTCCGGGGCCACCGCCGGGGATTCCCCCTCCACCGGGGGACTTGGCGGGGATTCCCCCTACTCCGTGGAACTCGGCGGGGGTTCCCCCTCCTCCGGGGGACAGGGCGGGGCTTCCCCCACCTCCATGGAACTTGGCGGGGGTTCCCCCTCCTCCGGGGGACTGGGCGGGGCTTCCCCCTCCTCCGGGGGACTCGGCGGGGATTCCCCCTACTCCGGGGGACTGGGCGGGGCTTCCCCCTCCTCCGGGGGACTCGGCGGGGATTCCCCCTACTCCGGGGGACTCGGCGGGGATTCCCCCCACTCCGGGGCCACCGCCGAGGATTCCCCCTCCTCCGGGGGGCTCGGCGGGGGTTCCCCCTTCTCTGGGGAACTGGGCGGGGCTTCCCCCTCCTCCGGGGGACTCGGCGGGGATTCCCCCTCCTCCGGGGGACTCGGCGGGGATCCCCCCTACTCCGGGGGACTCGGCGGGGACTCCCCCTACTCCGGGGGACTGGGCGGGGCTTCCCCCTCCTCCGGAGGACTCGGCGGGGACTCCCCCTACTCCGGGGAACTGGGCGGGGCTTCCCCCTCCTCTAGGGAACTAGGTGGGGATTTCTCCTACTCCGGGGGACTCGGCGGGGATTCCCCCTACTCCGGGGGACTGGGCGGGGCTTCCCCCTCCTCCGGGGGACTCGGCGGGGATTCCCCCTACTCCGGGAGACTCAGCGGGGGTTCCCCCTCCTCCGGGGGACTGAGCGGGGCTTCCCCCACCTCCATGGAACTTGGCGGGCTTTCCCCCTCCTCCTGGGGACTGGGCGGGGCTTCCCCCTCCTCCGGGGGACTCGGCGGGGGTTCCCCCTTCTCTGGGGAACTGGGCGGGGCTTCCCCCTCCTCTAGGGAACTTGGTGGGGATTCCCCCTACTCCGGGGGACTCGGCGGGGATTCCCCCTCCTCCGGGGGACTCGGCGGGGATTCCCCCTAAACCGTGGGCCTCGGCGGGGGTTCCCCCTCCTCCTGGGGACTGGGCGGGCTTCCCCCTCCTCCGGGGGACTCGGCGAGGATTCCCCCTACTCCGGGGGACTGGGCGGGGCTTCCCCCTCCTCCGGGGGACTCGGCGGGGATTCCCCCTACTCCGGGGGACTGGGCGGGGCTTCCCCCTCCTCCGGGGGACTCGGCGGGGGTTCCCCCTTCTCTGGGGAACTGGGCGGGGCTTCCCCCTCCTCCAGGGAACTTGGTGGGGATTCCCCCTACTCCGGGGGGTCCGGCGGGGGTTCCCCCTCTTCCAGGGGACTCGGCGGGGATTCCCCCTACTCCGGGGGACTCGGCGGGGATTCCCCCTCCTCCGGGGGACTCGGCGGGGATTCCCCCTACTCCGGGGGACTGGGCGGGGCTTCCCCCTCCTCCGGGGGACTCGGCGGGGATTCCCACTACTTCGGAGGACTCGGCGGGGATTCCCCCTACTCCGTGGGACTCGGCGGGGGTTCCCCCTCCTCCAGGGAACTAAGTGGGGATTCCCCCTACTCCGGGGAACTGGGCGGGGCTTCCCCCTCCTCCGAGGGACTCGGCGGGGGTTCCCCCTTCTCTGGGGAACTGGGCGGGGCTTCCCCCTCCTCTAGGGAACTTGGTGGGGATTCCCCCTACTCCGGGGGACTGGGCGGGGGTTCCCCCTTCTCTGGGGAACTGGGCGGGGCTTCACCCCCCTCCGGGGGACTCGGCGGGGATCCCCCCTACTCCGTGGGACTCGGCGGGGGTTCCCCCTCCTCCAGGGAACTAAGTGGGGATTCCCCCTACTCCGGGGAACTGGGCGGGGCTTCCCCCTCCTCCGAGGGACTCGGCGGGGGTTCCTCCTTCTCTGGGGAACTGGGCGGGGCTTCCCTCTCCTCTAGGGAACTTGGTGGGGATTCCCCCTACTCCGTGGGACTCGGCGGGGGTTCCCCCTTCTCTGGGGAACTGGGCGGGGCTTCCCCCTCCTCCAGGGAACTTGGTGGGGATTCCCCCTACTCCGGGGGGTCCGGCGGGGGTTCCCCCTCTTCCAGGGGACTCGGCGGGGATTCCCCCTACTCCGGGGGACTCGGCGGGGATTCCCCCTCCTCCGGGGGACTCGGCGGGGATTCCCCCTACTCCGGGGGACTGGGCGGGGCTTCCCCCTCCTCCGGGGGACTCGGCGGGGATTCCCCCTACTACGGAGGACTCGGCGGGGATTCCCCCTACTCCGGGGGACTGGGCGGGGCTTCCCCCTCCTCCGGGGGACTCGGCGGGGATTCCCTCTACTCCGTGGGACTCGGCGGGGATTCCCCCTACTCCGTGGGACTCGGCGGGGGTTCCCCCTCCTCCAGGGAACTAAGTGGGGATTCCCCCTACTCCGGGGAACTGGGCGGGGCTTCCCCCTCCTCCGAGGGACTCGGCGGGGATTCCCCCTACTCCGGGGGACTCGGCGGGGATTCCCCCTCCTCCGGGGGACTCGGCGGGGATTCCCCCTCCTCCGGGGGACTGGGCGGGGCTTCCCCCTCCTCCAGGGAACTTGGTGGGGATTCCCCCTACTCCGGGGAACTGGGCGGGGCTTCCCCCTCCTCCGGGGGACTCGGCGGGGATTCCCCCTACTCCGGGGGACTCGGCGGGGATTCCCCCCACTCCGGGGCCACCGCCGGGGATTCCCCCTCCACCGGGGGACTTGGCGGGGATTCCCCCTACTCCGTGGAACTCGGCGGGGGTTCCCCCTCCTCCGGGGGACAGGGCGGGGCTTTCCCCTCCTCCATGGAACTCCGCGGGGGTTCCCCCTCCTCCGGGGGACTGGGCGGGGCTTCCCCCTCCTCCGGGGGACTCGGCGGGGATTCCCCCTACTCCGGGGGACTCGGCGGGGGTTCCCCCTCCTCCGGGGGACTGGGCGGGGCTTCCCCCACCTCCATGGAACTTGGCGGGGGTTCCCCCTCCTCCGGGGGACTGGGCGGGGCTTCCCCCTCCTCCGGGGGACTCGGCGGGGATTCCCCCTACTCCGGGGGACTGGGCGGGGCTTCCCCCTCCTCCGGGGGACTCGGCGGGGATTCCCCCTACTCCGGGGGACTCGGCGGGGATTCCCCCCACTCCGGGGCCACCGCCGAGGATTCCCCCTCCTCCGGGGGGCTCGGCGGGGGTTCCCCCTTCTCTGGGGAACTGGGCGGGGCTTCCCCCTCCTCCGGGGGACTCGGCGGGGATTCCCCCTCCTCCGGGGGACTCGGCGGGGATCCCCCCTACTCCGGGGGACTCGGCGGGGACTCCCCCTACTCCGGGGGACTGGGCGGGGCTTCCCCCTCCTCCGGAGGACTCGGCGGGGATTCCCCCTACTCCGTGGGACTCGGCGGGGGTTCCTCCTTCTCTGGGGAACTGGGCGGGGCTTCCCCCTCCTCAAGGGAACTTGGTGGGGATTCCCCCTACTCCGTGGGACTCGGCGGGGGTTCCCCCTTCTCTGGGGAACTGGGCGGGGCTTCCCCCTCCTCCAGGGAACTTGGTGGGGATTCCCCCTACTCCGGGGGGTCCGGCGGGGGTTCCCCCTCTTCCAGGGGACTCGGCGGGGATTCCCCGTACTCCGGGGGACTCGGCGGGGATTCCCCCTCCTCCGGGGGACTCGGCGGGGATTCCCCCTACTCCGGGGGACTGGGCGGGGCTTCCCCCTCCTCCGGGGGACTCGGCGGGGATTCCCCCTACTCCGGGGGACTCGGCGGGGATTCCCCCTACTCCGGGGGACTGGGCGGGGGTTCCCCCTTCTCTGGGGAACTGGGCGGGGCTTCCCCCTCCTCTAGGGAACTTGGTGGGGATTCCCCCTACTCCGGGGGACTCGGCGGGGATTCCCCCTCCTCCGGGGGACTTGGCGGGGATTCCCCCTAAACCGTGGGACTCGGCGGGGGTTCCCCCTCCTCCTGGGGACTGGGCGGGCTTCCCCCTCCTCCGGGGGACTCGGCGAGGATTCCCCCTACTCCGGGGGACTGGGCGGGGCTTCCCCCTCCTCCGGGGGACTCGGCGGGGATTCCCCCTACTCCGGGGGACTGGGCGGGGCTTCCCCCTCCTCCGGGGGACTCGGCGGGGGTTCCCCCTTCTCTGGGGAACTGGGCGGGGCTTCCCCCTCCTCCAGGGAACTTGGTGGGGATTCCCCCTACTCCGGGGGGTCCGGCGGGGGTTCCCCCTCTTCCAGGGGACTCGGCGGGGATTCCCCCTACTCCGGGGGACTCGGCGGGGATTCCCCCTCCTCCGGGGGACTCGGCGGGGATTCCCCCTACTCCGGGGGACTGGGCGGGGCTTCCCCCTCCTCCGGGGGACTCGGCGGGGATTCCCCCTACTTCGGAGGACTCGGCGGGGATTCCCCCTACTCCGGGGGACTCGGCGGGGATTCCCCCTACTCCGGGGAACTGGGCGGGGCTTCCCCCTCCTCCGGGGGACTCGGCGGGGATTCCCACTACTTCGGAGGACTCGGCGGGGATTCCCCCTACTCCGTGGGACTCGGCGGGGGTTCCCCCTCCTCCAGGGAACTAAGTGGGGATTCCCCCTACTCCGGGGAACTGGGCGGGGCTTCCCCCTCCTCCGAGGGACTCGGCGGGGGTTCCCCCTTCTCTGGGGAACTGGGCGGGGCTTCCCCCTCCTCTAGGGAACTTGGTGGGGATATCCCCTACTCCGGGGGACTGGGCGGGGGTTCCCCCTTCTCTGGGGAACTGGGCGGGGCTTCACCCTCCTCCGGGGGACTCGGCGGGGGTTCCCCCTCCTCCAGGGAACTAAGTGGGGATTCCCCCTACTCCGGGGAACTGGGCGGGGCTTCCCCCTCCTCCGAGGGACTCGGCGGGGGTTCCTCCTTCTCTGGGGAACTGGGCGGGGCTTCCCTCTCCTCTAGGGAACTTGGTGGGGATTCCCCCTACTCCGTGGGACTCGGCGGGGGTTCCCCCTTCTCTGGGGAACTGGGCGGGGCTTCCCCCTCCTCCGAAGGACTCGGCGGGGATTCCCCCTACTCCGGGGGACTCGGCGGGGATCCCCCCTCCTCCGGGGGACTCGGCGGGGATTCCCCCTCCTCCGGGGGACTGGGCGGGGCTTCCCCCTCCTCCTGGGGACTGGGCGGGGCTTCCCCCTCCTCCGGGGGACTCGGCGGGGATTCCCCCTACTCCGGGGGACTGGGCGGGGCTTCCCCCTCCTCCGGGGGACTCGGCGGGGATTCCCCCTACTCCGGGGGACTCGGCGGGGATTCCCCCCACTCCGGGGCCACCGCCGAGGATTCCCCCTCCTCCGGGGGGCTCGGCGGGGGTTCCCCCTTCTCTGGGGAACTGGGCGGGGCTTCCCCCTCCTCCGGGGGACTCGGCGGGGATTCCCCCTCCTCCGGGGGACTCGGCGGGGATCCCCCCTACTCCGGGGGACTCGGCGGGGATTCCCCCTCCTCCGGGGGACTGGGCGGGGCTTCCCCCTCCTCCGGAGGACTCGGCGGGGATTCCCCCTACTCCGTGGGACTCGGCGGGGGTTCCTCCTTCTCTGGGGAACTGGGCGGGGCTTCCCCCTCCTCTAGGGAACTTGGTGGGGATTCCCCCTACTCCGTGGGACTCGGCGGGGGTTCCCCCTTCTCTGGGGAACTGGGCGGGGCTTCCCCCTCCTCCAGGGAACTTGGTGGGGATTCCCCCTACTCCGGGGGGTCCGGCGGGGGTTCCCCCTCTTCCAGGGGACTCGGCGGGGATTCCCCGTACTCCGGGGGACTCGGCGGGGATTCCCCCTCCTCCGGGGGACTCGGCGGGGATTCCCCCTACTCCGGGGGACTGGGCGGGGCTTCCCCCTCCTCCGGGGGACTCGGCGGGGATTCCCCCTACTTCGGGGGACTCGGCGGGGATTCCCCCTACTCCGGGGGACTGGGCGGGGCTTCCCCCTCGTCCGGAGGACTCGGCGGGGATTCCCCCTACTCCGTGAGACTCGGCGGGGATTCCCCCTACTCCGTGGGACTCGGCGGGGGTTCCCCCTCCTCCAGGGAACTTGGTGGGGATTCCCCCTACTCCGGGGAACTGGGCGGGGCTTCCCCCTCCTCCAGGGAACTTGGTGGGGATTCCCCCTACTCCGGGGAACTGGGCGGGGCTTCCCCCTCCTCTAGGGAACTAGGTGGGGATTTCTCCTACTCCGGGGGACTCGGCGGGGATTCCCCCTACTCCGGGGGACTGGGCGGGGCTTCCCCCTCCTCCGGGGGACTCGGCGGGGATTCCCCCTACTCCGGGGGACTCAGCGGGGGTTCCCCCTCCTCCGGGGGACTGAGCGGGGCTTCCCCCACCTCCATGGAACTTGGCGGGCTTTCCCCCTCCTCCTGGGGACTGGGCGGGGCTTCCCACTCCTCCGGGGGACTCGGCGGGGGTTCCCCCTTCTCTGGGGAACTGGGCGGGGCTTCCCCCTCCTCTAGGGAACTTGGTGGGGATTCCCCCTACTCCGGGGGACTCGGCGGGGATTCCCACTACTTCGGAGGACTCGGCGGGGATTCCCCCTACTCCGTGGGACTCGGCGGGGGTTCCCCCTCCTCCTGGGGACTGGGCGGGCTTCCCCCTCCTCCGGGGGACTCGGCGAGGATTCCCCCTACTCCGGGGGACTGGGCGGGGCTTCCCCCTCCTCCGGGGGACTCGGCGGGGATTCCCCCTACTCCGGGGGACTGGGCGGGGCTTCCCCCTCCTCCGGGGGACTCGGCGGGGGTTCCCCCTTCTCTGGGGAACTGGGCGGGGCTTCCCCCTCCTCCAGGGAACTTGGTGGGGATTCCCCCTACTCCGGGGGGTCCGGCGGGGGTTCCCCCTCTTCCAGGGGACTCGGCGGGGATTCCCCCTACTCCGGGGGACTCGGCGGGGATTCCCCCTCCTCCGGGGGACTCGGCGGGGATTCCCCCTACTCCGGGGGACTGGGCGGGGCTTCCCCCTCCTCCGGGGGACTCGGCGGGGATTCCCCCTACTACGGTGGACTCGGCGGGGATTCCCCCTACTCCGGGGGACTGGGCGGGGCTTCCCCCTCCTCCGGGGGACTCGGCGGGGATTCCCTCTACTCCGTGGGACTCGGCGGGGATTCCCCCTACTCCGTGGGACTCGGCGGGGGTTCCCCCCCCTCCAGGGAACTAAGTGGGGATTCCCCCTACTCCGGGGGACTGGGCGGGGCTTCCCCCTCCTCCGGGGGACTCGGCGGGGATTCCCCCTACTCCGGGGAACTGGGCGGGGCTTCCCCCTCCTCTAGGGAACTTGGTGGGGATTCCCCCTACTCCGGGGGACTCGGCGGGGATTCCCCCTACTCCGGGGGACTCGGCGGGGGTTCCCCCTCCTCCGGGGGACTGGGCGGGGCTTCCCCCACCTCCATGGAACTTGGCGGGGCTTCCCCCTCCTCCGGGGGACTGGGCGGGGCTTCCCCCACCTCCATGGAACTTGGCGGGGGTTCCCCCTCCTCCTGGGGACTGGGCGGGGCTTCCCCCTCCTCCGGGGGACTCGGCGGGGATTCCCCCTACTCCGGGGGACTGGGCGGGGCTTCCCCCTCCTCCGGGGGACTCGGCGGGGGTTCCCCCAACTCCGGGGGACTCGGCGGGGGTTCCCCCTCCTCCGGGGGACTGGGCGGGGCTTCCCCCTCCTCCGGGGGACTCGGCGGGGATTCCCCCTACTCCGGGGGACTGGGCGGGGCTTCCCCCTCCTCCGGGGGACTCGGCGGGGATTCCCCCTACTCCGGGGGACTGGGCGGGGCTTCCCCCTCCTCCGGGGGACTCGGCGGGGGTTCCCCCTTCTCTGGGGAACTGGGCGGGGCTTCCCCCTCCTCTAGGGAACTTGGTGGGGATTCCCCCTACTCCGGGGAACTGGGCGGGGGGCTTCCCCCTCCTCTAGGGAACTAGGTGGGGATTCCCCCTACTCCGGGGGACTCGGCGGGGATTCCCCCCACTCCGGGGCCACCGCCGGGGATTCCCCCTCCACCGGTGGACTTGGCGGGGATTCCCCCTACTCCGTGGGACTCGGCGGGGGTTCCCCCTCCTCCGGGGGACAGGGCGGGGCTTCCCCCTCCTCCGGGGGACTCGGCGGGGATTCCCCCTACTCCGGGGGACTGGGCGGGGCTTCCCCCTCCTCTAGGGAACTTGGTGGGGATTCCCCCTACTCCGGGGGTCCGGCGGGGGTTCCCCCTCTTCCAGGGGACTCGGCGGGGATTCCCCCTACTCCGGGGGACTCGGCGGGGATTCCCCCTCCTCCGGGGGACTCGGCGGGGCTTCCCCCTCCTCCGGGGGACTCGGCGGGGATTCCCCCTACTCCGGGGGACTGGGCGGGGCTTCCCCCTCCTCCGGGGGACTCAGCGGGGATTCCCCCTACTCCGTGGGACTCGGCGGGGATTCCCCCTACTCCGTGGGACTCGGCGGGGGTTCCCCATCCTCCAGGGAACTTGGTGGGGATTCCCCCTACTCCTGGGGACTGGGCGGTGCTTCCCCCTCCTCCGTGGGACTCGGCGGGGATTCCCCCCACTCCGGGGGACTCGGCGGGGATTCCCCTCACTCCGGGGGACTCGGCGGGGGTTCCCCCTCCTCCGGGGGACTGGGCGGGGCTTCCCCCTCCTCCGGGGGACTCGGCGGGGATCCCCCCTACTCCGTGGGACTCGGCGGGGGTTCCCCCTCCTCCAGGGAACTAAGTGGGGATTCCCCCTACTCCGGGGAACTGGGCGGGGCTTCCCCCTCCTCCGAGGGACTCGGCGGGGGTTCCCCCTTCTCTGGGGAACTGGGCGGGGCTTCCCCCTCCTCCGGGGGACTCGGCGGGGATTCCCCCTACTTCGGAGGACTCGGCGGGGATTCCCCCTACTCCGGGGGACTGGGCGGGGCTTCCCCCTCCACCGGGGGACTCGGCGGGGATTCCCTCTACTCCGTGGGACTCGGCGGGGATTCCCCCTACTCCGTGGGACTCGGCGGGGGTTCCCCCTCCTCCAGGGAACTAAGTGGGGATTCCCCCTACTCCGGGGAACTGGGCGGGGCTTCCCCCTCCTCCGAGGGACTCGGCGGGGATTCCCCCTACTCCGGGGGACTCGGCGGGGATTCCCCCTCCTCCGGGGGACTCGGCGGGGATTCCCCCTCCTCCGGGGGACTGGGCGGGGCTTCCCCCTCCTCCAGGGAACTTGGTGGGGATTCCCCCTACTCCGGGGGACTGGGCGGGGCTTCCCCCTCCTCCGGGGGACTCGGCGGGGATTCCCCCTACTCCGAGAGACTGGGCGGGCCTTCCCTCTCCTCCGGGGGACTCGGCGGGGATTCCCCCTACTCCGGGGGACTGGGCGGGGCTTCCCTCTCCTCCGGGGGACTCGGCGGGGATTCCCCCTACTCCGGGGAACTGGGCGGGGCTTCCCCCTCCTCCGAGGGACTCGGCGGGGGTTCCCCCTTCTCTGGGGAACTGGGCGGGGCTTCACCCTCCTCCGGGGGACTCGGCGGGGATCCCCCCTACTCCGTGGGACTCGGCGGGGGTTCCCCCTCCTCCAGGGAACTAAGTGGGGATTCCCCCTACTCCGGGGAACTGGGCGGGGCTTCCCCCTCCTCCGAGGGACTCGGCGGGGGTTCCCCCTTCTCTGGGGAACTGGGCGGGGCTTCCCCCTCCTCCGGGGGACTCGGCGGGGATTCCCCCTACTTCGGAGGACTCGGCGGGGATTCCCCCTACTCCGGGGGACTGGGCGGGGCTTCCCCCTCCACCGGGGGACTCGGCGGGGATTCCCTCTACTCCGTGGGACTCGGCGGGGATTCCCCCTACTCCGTGGGACTCGGCGGGGGTTCCCCCTCCTCCAGGGAACTAAGTGGGGATTCCCCCTACTCCGGGGAACTGGGCGGGGCTTCCCCCTCCTCCGGGGGACTCGGCGGGGATTCCCCCTACTCCGGGGGACTCGGCGGGGATTCCCCCTCCTCCGGGGGACTCGGCGGGGATTCCCCCTCCTCCGGGGGACTGGGCGGGGCTTCCCCCTCCTCCAGGGAACTTGGTGGGGATTCCCCCTACTCCGGGGAACTGGGCGGGGCTTCCCCCTCCTCCGGGGGACTCGGCGGGGATTCCCCCTACTCCGGGGGACTCGGCGGGGGTTCCCCCTCCTCCGGGGGACTGGGCGGGGCTTCCCCCTCCTCCGGGGGACTCGGCGGGGATTCCCCCTACTCCGGGGAACTGGGCGGGGCTTCCCCCTCCTCTAGGGAACTAGGTGGGGATTCCCCCTACTCCGGGGGACTCGGCGGGGATTCCCCCTACTCCGTGGGACTCGGCGGGGGTTTCCCCTCCTCCGGGGGACTGGGCGGGGCTTCCCCAACCTCCATGGAACTTGGCGGGGCTTCCCCCTCCTCCGGGGGACTCGGCGGGGATTCCCCTCACTCCGGGGGACTCGGCGGGGGTTCCCCCTCCTCCGGGGGACTGGGCGGGGCTTCCCCCTCCTCCGGGGGACTCGGCGGGGATTCCCCCTACTCCGGGGGACTCGGCGGGGGTTCCCCCTCCTCCGGGGGACTGGGCGGGGCTTCCCCCACCTCCATGGAACTTGGCGGGGGTTCCCCCTCCTCCTGGGGACTGGGCGGGGCTTCCCCCTCCTCCGGGGGACTCGGCGGGGATTCCCCCTACTCCGGGGGACTGGGCGGGGCTTCCCCCTCCTCCGGGGGACTCGGCGGGGGTTCCCCTCACTCCGGGGGACTCGGCGGGGGTTCCCTCTCCTCCGGGGGACTGGGCGGGGCTTCCCCCTCCTCCGGGGGACTCGGCGGGGATTCCCCCTACTCCGGGGGACTGGGCGGGGCTTCCCCCTCCTCCGGGGGACTCGGCGGGGCTTCCCCCTCCACCGGGGGACTCGGCGGGGATTCCCTCTACTCCGTGGGACTCGGCGGGGATTCCCCCTACTCCGTGGGAACTAAGTGGGGATTCCCCCTACTCCGGGGAACTGGGCGGGGCTTCCCCCTCCTCCGAGGGACTCGGCGGGGGTTCCCCCTTCTCTGGGGAACTGGGCGGGGCTTCCCCCTCCTCCGGGGGACTCGGCGGGGATTCCCCCTACTTCGGAGGACTCGGCGGGGATTCCCCCTACTCCGGGGGACTGGGCGGGGCTTCCCCCTCCACCGGGGGACTCGGCGGGGATTCCCTCTACTCCGTGGGACTCGGCGGGGATTCCCCCTACTCCGTGGGACTCGGCGGGGGTTCCCCCTCCTCCAGGGAACTAAGTGGGGATTCCCCCTACTCCGGGGAACTGGGCGGGGCTTCCCCCTCCTCCGAGGGACTCGGCGGGGATTCCCCCTACTCCGGGGGACTCGGCGGGGATTCCCCCTCCTCCGGGGGACTCGGCGGGGATTCCCCCTCCTCCGGGGGACTGGGCGGGGCTTCCCCCTCCTCCAGGGAACTTGGTGGGGATTCCCCTTACTCCGGGGAACTGGGCGGGGCTTCCCCCTCCTCCGGGGGACTCGGCGGGGATTCCCCCTACTCCGGGGGACTCGGCGGGGGTTCCCCCTCCTCCGGGGGACTGGGCGGGGCTTCCCCCTCCTCCGGGGGACTCGGCGGGGATTCCCCCTACTCCGGGGAACTGGGCGGGGCTTCCCCCTCCTCTAGGGAACTAGGTGGGGATTCCCCCTACTCCGGGGGACTCGGCGGGGATTCCCCCTACTCCGTGGGACTCGGCGGGGGTTTCCCCTCCTCCGGGGGACTGGGCGGGGCTTCCCCCACCTCCATGGAACTTGGCGGGGCTTCCCCCTCCTCCGGGGGACTCGGCGGGGATTCCCCTCACTCCGGGGGACTCGGCGGGGGTTCCCCCTCCTCCGGGGGACTGGGCGGGGCTTCCCCCTCCTCCGGGGGACTCGGCGGGGATTCCCCCTACTCCGGGGGACTCGGCGGGGGTTCCCCCTCCTCCGGGGGACTGGGCGGGGCTTCCCCCACCTCCATGGAACTTGGCGGGGGTTCCCCCTCCTCCTGGGGACTGGGCGGGGCTTCCCCCTCCTCCGGGGGACTCGGCGGGGATTCCCCCTACTCCGGGGGACTAAGCGGGGCTTCCCCCTCCTCCGGGGGACTCGGCGGGGGTTCCCCTCACTCCGGGGGACTCGGCGGGGGTTCCCTCTCCTCCGGGGGACTGGGCGGGGCTTCCCCCTCCTCCGGGGGACTCGGCGGGGATTCCCCCTACTCCGGGGGACTGGGCGGGGCTTCCCCCTCCTCCGGGGGACTCGGCGGGGATTCCCCCTACTCCGGGGGACTGGGCGGGGCTTCCCCCTCCTCCGGGGGACTCGGCGGGGGTTCCCCCTCCTCCGGGGGACTGGGCGGGGCTTCCCCCTCCTCCGGGGGACTCGGCGGGGATTCCCCCTACTCCGGGGGACTGGGCGGGGCTTCCCCCTCCTCCGGGGGACTCGGCGGGGGTTCCCCCTTCTCTGGGGAACTGGGCGGGGCTTCCCCCTCCTCTAGGGAACTTGGTGGGGATTCCCCCTACTCCGGGGAACTGGGCGGGGGGCTTCCCCCTCCTCTAGGGAACTAGGTGGGGATTCCCCCTACTCCGGGGGACTCGGCGGGGATTCCCCCCACTCCGGGGCCACCGCCGGGGATTCCCCCTCCACCGGTGGACTGGGCGGGGATTCCCCCTACTCCGTGGGACTCGGCGGGGGTTCCCCCTCCTCCGGGGGACAGGGCGGGGCTTCCCCCTCCTCCGGGGGACTCGGCGGGGATTCCCCCTACTCCGGGGGACTGGGCGGGGCTTCCCCCTCCTCTAGGGAACTTGGTGGGGATTCCCCCTACTCCGGGGGGTCCGGCGGGGGTTCCCCCTCTTCCAGGGGACTCGGCGGGGATTCCCCCTACTCCGGGGGACTCGGCGGGGATTCCCCCTCCTCCGGGGGACTCGGCGGGGCTTCCCCCTCCTCCGGGGGACTCGGCGGGGATTCCCCCTACTCCGGGGGACTGGGCGGGGCTTCCCCCTCCTCCGGGGGACTCGGCGGGGATTCCCCCTACTCCGGGGGACTCGGCGGGGATTCCCCCTACTCCGTGGGACTCGGCGGGGGTTCCCCCTACTCCGGGGGACTCGGCGGGGGTTCCCCCTCCTCCGGGGGACTGGGCGGGGCTTCCCCCTCCTCCGGGGGACTCGGCGGGGATTCCCCCTACTCCGGGGAACTGGGCGGGGCTTCCCCCTCCTCTAGGGAACTAGGTGGGGATTCCCCCTACTCCGGGGGACTCGGCGGGGATTCCCCCTACTCCGGGGGACTCGGCGGGGGTTCCCCCTCCTCCGGGGGACTGGGCGGGGCTTCCCCCACCTCCATGGAACTTGGCGGGGGTTCCCCCTCCTCCTGGGGACTGGGCGGGGCTTCCCCCTCCTCCGGGGGACTCGGCGGGGATTCCCCTCACTCCGGGGGACTCGGCGGGGGTTCCCCCTCCTCCGGGGGACTCGGCGGGAATTTCCCCTCCTCCGGGGAACTGGGCGGGGCTTCCCCCTCCTCTAGGGAACTTGGTGGGGATTCCCCCTACTCCGGGGGACTCGGCGGGGATTCCCCCCACTCCGGGGCCACCGCCGGGGATTCCCCCTCCACCGGGGGACTTGGCGGGGATTCCCCCTACTCCGTGGAACTCGGCGGGGGTTCCCCCTCCTCCGGGGGACAGGGCGGGGTTTCCCCCTCCTCCAGGGAACTCCGCGGGGGTTCCCCCTCCTCCGGGGGACTGGGCGGGGCTTCCCCCTCCTCCGGGGGACTCGGCGGGGGTTCCCCCTCCTCCGGGGGACTGGGCGGGGGTTCCCCCTTCTCCGGGGAACTGGGCGGGGCTTCCCCCTACTCCGGGGGACTCGGCGGGGGTTCCCCCTCCTCCGGGGGACTGGGCGGGGCTTCCCCCTCCTCCGGGGGACTCGGCGGGGATTCCCCCTACTCCGGGGGACTGGGCGGGGCTTCCCCCTCCTCCGGGGGACTCGGCGGGGATTCCCCCTACTCCGAGAGACTGGGCGGGCCTTCCCTCTCCTCCGGGGGACTCGGCGGGGATTCCCCCTACTCCGGGGGACTGGGCGGGGCTTCCCTCTCCTCTGGGGAACTGGGCGGGGCTTCCCCCTCCTCCGGGGGACTCGGCGGGGGTTCCCCCTTCTCTGGGGAACTGGGCGGGGCTTCCCCCTCCTCTAGGGAACTTGGTGGGGATTCCCCCTACTCCGGGGGACTCGGCGGGGATTCCCCCCACTCCGGGGCCACCGCCGGGGATTCCCCCTCCACCGGGGGACTTGGCGGGGATTCCCCCTGCTCCGTGGAACTCGGCGGGGGTTCCCCCTCCTCCGGGGGACAGGGCGGGGTTTTCCCCTCCTCCAGGGAACTCCGCGGGGGTTCCCCCTCCTCCGGGGGACTGGGCGGGGCTTCCCCCTCCTCCGGGGGACTCGGTGGGGATTCCCCCTACTCCGAGAGACTGGGCGGGCCTTCCCTCTCCTCCGGGGGACTCGGCGGGGATTCCCCCTACTCCGGGGGACTGGGCGGGGCTTCCCTCTCCTCCGGGGGACTCGGCGGGGATTCCCCCTACTTCGGAGGACTCGGCGGGGATTCCCCCTACTCCGGGGGACTGGGCGGGGCTTCCCCCTCCTCCGGGGGACTCGGCGGGGATTCCCTCTACTCCGTGGGACTCGGCGGGGATTCCCCCTACTCCGTGGGACTCGGCGGGGGTTCCCCCTCCTCCAGGGAACTACGTGGGGATTCCCCCTACTCCGGGGAACTGGGCGGGGCTTCCCCCTCCTCCGAGGGACTCGGCGGGGATTCCCCCTACTCCGGGGGACTCGGCGGGGATTCCCCCTCCTCCGGGGGACTCGGCGGGGATTCCCCCTCCTCCGGGGGACTGGGCGGGGCTTCCCCCTCCTCCAGGGAACTTGGTGGGGATTCCCCTTACTCCGGGGAACTGGGCGGGGCTTCCCCCTCCTCCGGGGGACTCGGCGGGGATTCCCCCTACTCCGGGGGACTCGGCGGGGGTTCCCCCTCCTCCGGGGGACTGGGCGGGGCTTCCCCCTCCTCCGGGGGACTCGGCGGGGATTCCCCCTACTCCGGGGAACTGGGCGGGGCTTCCCCCTCCTCTAGGGAACTAGGTGGGGATTCCCCCTACTCCGGGGGACTCGGCGGGGATTCCCCCTACTCCGTGGGACTCGGCGGGGGTTTCCCCTCCTCCGGGGGACTGGGCGGGGCTTCCCCCACCTCCATGGAACTTGGCGGGGCTTCCCCCTCCTCCGGGGGACTCGGCGGGGATTCCCCCCACTCCGGGGGACTCGGCGGGGGTTCCCCCTCCTCCGGGGGACTGGGCGGGGCTTCCCCCTCCTCCGGGGGACTCGGCGGGGATTCCCCCTACTCCGGGGGACTCGGCGGGGGTTCCCCCTCCTCCGGGGGACTGGGCGGGGCTTCCCCCACCTCCATGGAACTTGGCGGGGGTTCCCCCTCCTCCTGGGGACTGGGCGGGGCTTCCCCCTCCTCCGGGGGACTCGGCGGGGATTCCCCCTACTCCGGGGGACTAAGCGGGGCTTCCCCCTCCTCCGGGGGACTCGGCGGGGGTTCCCCTCACTCCGGGGGACTCGGCGGGGGTTCCCTCTCCTCCGGGGGACTGGGCGGGGCTTCCCCCTCCTCCGGGGGACTCGGCGGGGATTCCCCCTACTCCGGGGGACTGGGCGGGGCTTCCCCCTCCTCCGGGGGACTCGGCGGGGATTCCCCCTACTCCGGGGGACTGGGCGGGGCTTCCCCCTCCTCCGGGGGACTCGGCGGGGGTTCCCCCTCCTCCGGGGGACTGGGCGGGGCTTCCCCCTCCTCCGGGGGACTCGGCGGGGATTCCCCCTACTCCGGGGGACTGGGCGGGGCTTCCCCCTCCTCCGGGGGACTCGGCGGGGGTTCCCCCTTCTCTGGGGAACTGGGCGGGGCTTCCCCCTCCTCTAGGGAACTTGGTGGGGATTCCCCCTACTCCGGGGAACTGGGCGGGGGGCTTCCCCCTCCTCTAGGGAACTAGGTGGGGATTCCCCCTACTCCGGGGGACTCGGCGGGGATTCCCCCCACTCCGGGGCCACCGCCGGGGATTCCCCCTCCACCGGGGGACTTGGCGGGGATTCCCCCTACTCCGTGGGACTCGGCGGGGGTTCCCCCTCCTCCGGGGGACAGGGCGGGGCTTCCCCCTCCTCCGGGGGACTCGGCGGGGATTCCCCCTACTCCGGGGGACTGGGCGGGGCTTCCCCCTCCTCTAGGGAACTTGGTGGGGATTCCCCCTACTCCGGGGGGTCCGGCGGGGGTTCCCCCTCTTCCAGGGGACTCGGCGGGGATTCCCCCTACTCCGGGGGACTCGGCGGGGATTCCCCCTCCTCCGGGGGACTCGGCGGGGCTTCCCCCTCCTCCGGGGGACTCGGCGGGGATTCCCCCTACTCCGGGGGACTGGGCGGGGCTTCCCCCTCCTCCGGGGGACTCAGCGGGGATTCCCCCTTCTCCGTGGGACTCGGCGGGGATTCCCCCTACTCCGTGGGACTCGGCGGGGGTTCCCCCTACTCCGGGGGACTCGGCGGGGGTTCCCCCTCCTCCGGGGGACTGGGCGGGGCTTCCCCCTCCTCCGGGGGACTCGGCGGGGATTCCCCCTACTCCGGGGAACTGGGCGGGGCTTCCCCCTCCTCTAGGGAACTAGGTGGGGATTCCCCCTACTCCGGGGGACTCGGCGGGGATTCCCCCTACTCCGGGGGACTCGGCGGGGGTTCCCCCTCCTCCGGGGGACTGGGCGGGGCTTCCCCCACCTCCATGGAACTTGGCGGGGGTTCCCCCTCCTCCTGGGGACTGGGCGGGGCTTCCCCCTCCTCCGGGGGACTCGGCGGGGATTCCCCTCACTCCGGGGGACTCGGCGGGGGTTCCCCCTCCTCCGGGGGACTCGGCGGGAATTTCCCCTCCTCCGGGGAACTGGGCGGGGCTTCCCCCTCCTCTAGGGAACTTGGTGGGGATTCCCCCTACTCCGGGGGACTCGGCGGGGATTCCCCCCACTCCGGGGCCACCGCCGGGGATTCCCCCTCCACCGGGGGACTTGGCGGGGATTCCCCCTACTCCGTGGAACTCGGCGGGGGTTCCCCCTCCTCCGGGGGACAGGGCGGGGTTTTCCCCTCCTCCAGGGAACTCCGCGGGGGTTCCCCCTCCTCCGGGGGACTGGGCGGGGCTTCCCCCTCCTCCGGGGGACTCGGCGGGGGTTCCCCCTCCTCCGGGGGACTGGGCGGGGCTTCCCCCTCCTCGGGGGAACTGGGCGGGGCTTCCCCCTACTCCGGGGGACTCGGCGGGGGTTCCCCCTCCTCCTGGGGACTGGGCGGGGCTTCCCCCTCCTCCGGGGGACTCGGCGGGGATTCCCCCTACTCCGGGGGACTGGGCGGGGCTTCCCCCTCCTCCGGGGGACTCGGCGGGGATTCCCCCTACTCCGAGAGACTGGGCGGGCCTTCCCTCTCCTCCGGGGGACTCGGCGGGGATTCCCCCTACTCCGGGGGACTGGGCGGGGCTTCCCCCTCCTCTGGGGAACTGGGCGGGGCTTCCCCCTCCTCCGGGGGACTCGGCGGGGGTTCCCCCTTCTCTGGGGAACTGGGCGGGGCTTCCCCCTCCTCTAGGGAACTTGGTGGGGATTCCCCCTACTCCGGGGGACTCGGCGGGGATTCCCCCCACTCCGGGGCCACCGCCGGGGATTCCCCCTCCACCGGGGGACTTGGCGGGGATTCCCCCTGCTCCGTGGAACTCGGCGGGGGTTCCCCCTCCTCCGGGGGACAGGGCGGGGTTTCCCCCTCCTCCAGGGAACTCCGCGGGGGTTCCCCCTCCTCCGGGGGACTGGGCGGGGCTTCCCCCTCCTCCGGGGGACTCGGTGGGGATTCCCCCTACTCCGAGAGACTGGGCGGGCCTTCCCTCTCCTCCGGGGGACTCGGCGGGGATTCCCCCTACTCCGGGGGACTGGGCGGGGCTTCCCTCTCCTCCGGGGGACTCGGCGGGGATTCCCCCTACTTCGGAGGACTCGGCGGGGATTCCCCCTACTCCGGGGGACTGGGCGGGGCTTCCCCCTCCTCCGGGGGACTCGGCGGGGATTCCCTCTACTCCGTGGGACTCGGCGGGGATTCCCCCTACTCCGTGGGACTCGGCGGGGGTTCCCCCTCCTCCAGGGAACTAAGTGGGGATTCCCCCTACTCCGGGGAACTGGGCGGGGCTTCCCCCTCCTCCGAGGGACTCGGCGGGGATTCCCCCTACTCCGGGGGACTCGGCGGGGATTCCCCCTCCTCCGGGGGACTCGGCGGGGATTCCCCCTCCTCCGGGGGACTGGGCGGGGCTTCCCCCTCCTCTAGGGAACTAGGTGGGGATTCCCCCTACTCCGGGGGACTCGGCGGGGATTCCCCCTACTCCGGGGAACTGGGCGGGGCTTCCCCCTCCTCCGAGGGACTCGGCGGGAGTTCCCCCTTCTCTGGGGAACTGGGCGGGGCTTCCCCCTCCTCTAGGGAACTTGGTGGGGATTCCCCCTACTCCGGGGGACTCGGCGGGGATTCCCCCCACTCCGGGGCCACCGCCGGGGATTCCCCCTCCACCGGGGGACTTGGCGGGGATTCCCCCTACTCCGTGGAACTCGGCGGGGGTTCCCCCTCCTCCGGGGGACAGGGCGGGGCTTTCCCCTCCTCCAGGGAACTCCGCGGGGGTTCCCCCTCCTCCGGGGGACTGGGCGGGGCTTCCCCCTCCTCCGGGGGACTTGGCGGGGATTCCCCCTACTCCGTGGGACTCGGCGGGGGTTCCCCCTTCTCTGGGGAACTGGGCGGGGCTTCCCCCTCCTCTAGGGAACTTGGTGGGGATTCCCCCTACTCCGGGGGGTCCGGCGGGGGTTCCCCCTCTTCCAGGGGACTCGGCGGGGATTCCCCCTACTCCGGGGGACTCGGCGGGGATTCCCCCTCCTCCGGGGGACTCGGCGGGGATTCCCCCTACTCCGGGGGACTGGGCGGGGCTTCCCCCTCCTCCGGGGGACTCGGCGGGGATTCCCCCTACTTCGGAGGACTCGGCGGGGATTCCCCCTACTCCGGGGGACTGGGCGGGGCTTCCCCCTCCTCCGGGGGACTCGGCGGGGATTCCCCCTACTCCGTGGGACTCGGCGGGGATTCCCCCTACTCCGTGGGACTCGGCGGGGGTTCCCCCTCCTCCAGGGAACTAAGTGGGGATTCCCCCTACTCCGGGGAACTGGGCGAGGCTTCCCCCTCCTCCGAGGGACTCGGCGGGGATTCCCCCTCCTCCAGGGAACTTGGTGGGGATTCCCCTTACTCCGGGGAACTGGGCGGGGCTTCCCCCACCTCCATGGAACTTGGCGGGGGTTCCCCCTCCTCCTGGGGACTAGGCGGGGCTTCCCCCTCCTCCGGGGGACTCGGCGGGGATTCCCCCTACTCCGGGGGACTGGGCGGGGCTTCCCCCTCCTCCGGGGGACTCGGCGGGGATTCCCCCTACTCCGGGGGACTGGGCGGGGCTTCCCCCTCCTCCGGGGGACTCGGCGGGGATTCCCCCTACTCCGGGGGACTCGGCGGGGGTTCCCCCTCCTCCGGGGGACTGGGCGGGGCTTCCTTCTCCTCCGGGGGACTCGGCGGGGATTCCCCCTACTCCGGGGGACTCGGCGGGGATTCCCCCTCCTCCGGGGGACTCGGCGGGGATTCCCCATCCTCCGGGGGACTGGGCGGGGCTTCCCCCTCCTCCAGGGAACTTGGTGGGGATTCCCCCTACTCCGGGGAACTGGGCGAGGCTTCCCCCTCCTCTAGGGAACTAGGTGGGGATTCCCCCTACTCCGGGGGACTCGGCGGGGATTCCCCCTACTCCGGGGGACTCGGCGGGGGTTCCCCCTCCTCCGGGGGACTGGGCGGGGCTTCCCCCACCTCCATGGAACTTGGCGGGGGTTCCCCCTCCTCCGGGGGACAGGGCGGGGCTTCCCCCTCCTCCGGGGGACTCGGCGGGGATTCCCCCTACTCCTGGGGACTGGGCGGGGCTTCCCCCTCCTCCGGGGGACTCGGCGGGGATTCCCCCTACTCCGTGGGACTCGGCGGGGATTCCCCCTACTCCGTGGGACTCGGCGGGGGTTCCCCCTCCTCCAGGGAACTTAGTGGGGATTCCCCCTACTCCTGGGGACTGGGCGGGGCTTCCCCCTCCTCCGGGGGACTCGGCGGGGATTCCCCCCAATCCGGGGGACTCGGCGGGGATTCCCCTCACTCCGGGGGACTCGGCGGGGGTTCCCCCTCCTCCGGGGGACTGGGCGGGGCTTCCCCCTCCTCCGGGGGACTCGGCGGGGGTTCCCCCTTCTCTGGGGAACTGGGCGGGGCTTCCCCCTCCTCTAGGGAACTTGGTGGGGATTCCCCCTACTCCGGGGGACTCGGCGGGGATTCCCCCCACTCCGGGGCCACCGCCGGGGATTCCCCCTCCACCGGGGGACTTGGCGGGGATTCCCCCTACTCCGTGGAACTCGGCGGGGGTTCCCCCTCCTCCGGGGGACAGGGCGGGGCTTTCCCCTCCTCCAGGGAACTCCGCGGGGGTTCCCCCTCCTCCGGGGGACTGGGCGGGGCTTCCCCCTCCTCTAGGGAACTTGGTGGGGATTCCCCCTACTCCGTGGGACTCGGCGGGAATTCCCCCTCCTCCGGGGGACTGGGCGGGGCTTCCCCCTCCTCCAGGGAACTTGGTGGGGATTCCCCCTACTCCGGGGGGTCCGGCGGGGGTTCCCCCTCTTCCGGGGGACTCGGCGGGGATTCCCCCTACTCCGGGGGACTGGGCGGGGCTTCCCCCTCCTCCGAGGGACTCGGCGGGGATTCCCCCTACTCCGGGGGACTCGGCGGGGATTTCCCCTCCTCCGGGGGACTCGGCGGGGATTCCCCCTCCTCCGGGGGACTGGGCGGGGCTTCCCCCTCCTCCAGGGAACTTGGTGGGGATTCCCCCTCCTCCTGGGGACTAAGCGGGGCTTCCCCCTCCTCCGGGGGACTCGGCGGGGATTCCCCCTACTCCGGGGGACTGGGCGGGGCTTCCCCCTCCTCCGGGGGACTCGGCGGGGATTCCCCCTCCTCCTGGGGACTGGGCGGGGCTTCCCCCTCCTCCGGGGAACTCGGCGAGGATTCCCCCTACTCCGGGGGACTGGGCGGGGCTTCCCCCTCCTCCGGGGGACTCGGCGGGGATTCCCCCTACTCCGGGGGACTGGGCGGGGCTTCCCCCTCCTCCGGGGGACTCGGCGGGGGTTCCCACTTCTCTGGGGAACTGGGCGGGGCTTCCCCCTCCTCTAGGGAACTTGGTGGGGATTCCCCCTACTCCGGGGGACTGGGCGGGGCTTCCCCCTCCTCCGGGGGACTCGGCGGGGATTCCCCCTACTCCGGGGGACTCGGCGGGGATTCCCCCCACTCCGGGGCCACCGCCGAGGATTCCCCCTCCTCCGGGGGGCTCGGCGGGGGTTCCCCCTTCTCTGGGGAACTGGGCGGGGCTTCCCCCTCATCCGGGGGACTCGGCGGGGATTCCCCCTACTCCGGGGGACTGGGCGGGGCTTCCCCCTCCTCCGGGGGACTCGGCGGGGATCCCCCCTACTCCGGGGGACTGGGCGGGGCTTCCCCCTCCTCCGGAGGACTCGGCGGGGATTCCCCCTACTCCGTGGGACTCGGCGGGGGTTCCTCCTTCTCTGGGGAACTGGGCGGGGCTTCCCCCTCCTCTAGGGAACTTGGTGGGGATTCCCCCTACTCCGTGGGACTCGGCGGGGGTTCCCCCTTCTCTGGGGAACTGGGCGGGGCTTCCCCCTCCTCCAGGGAACTTGGTGGGGATTCCCCCTACTCCGGGGGACTCGGCGGGGCTTCCCCCTCCTCCAGGGAACTTGGTGGGGATTCCCCCTCCACCGGGGGACTTGGCGGGGATTCCCCCTACTCCGTGGAACTCGGCGGGGGTTCCCCCTCCTCCGGGGGACAGGGCGGGGATTCCCCCTCCTCCGGGGGACTGGGCGGGGCTTCCCCCTCCTCCAGGGAACTTGGTGGGGATTCCCCCTCCTCCTGGGGACTGGGCGGGGCTTCCCCCTCCTCCGGGGGACTCGGCGGGGATTCCCCCTACTCCGGGGGACTGGGCGGGGCTTCCCCCTCCTCCGGGGGACTCGGCGGGGATTCCCCCTACTCCGGGGGACTGGGCGGGGCTTCCCCCTCCTCCGGGGGACTCGGCGGGGATTCCCCCTACTCCGGGGGACTCGGCGGGGGTTCCCCCTCCTCCGGGGGACTGGGCGGGGCTTCCCCCACCTCCATAGAACTTGGCGGGGGTTCCCCCTCCTCCGGGGGACTGGGCGGGGCTTCCCCCTCCTCCGGGGGACTCGGCGGGGGTTCCCCCTTCTCTGGGGAACTGGGCGGGGCTTCCCCCCTCCTCTAGGGAACTTGGTGGGGATTCCCCCTACTCCGGGGGACTCGGCGGGGATTCCCCCCACTCCGGGGCCACCGCCGGGGATTCCCCCTTCACCGGGGGACTTGGCGGGGATTCCCCCTAAACCGTGGGACTCGGCGGGGGTTCCCCCTCCTCCTGGGGACTGGGCGGGGCTTCCCCCTCCTCCGGGGGACTCGGCGGGGATTCCCCCTACTCCGGGGGACTGGGCGGGGCTTCCCCCTCCTCCGGGGGACTCGGCGGGGATTCCCCCTTCTTTTGGGAACTGGGCGGGGCTTCCCCCTCCTCCGGGGGACTCGGCGGGGATTCCCCCTACTCCGGGGGACTGGGCGGGGCCTCCCCCTCCTCCGGGGGACTCGGCGGGGGTTCCCCCTTCTTTTGGGAACTGGGCGGGGCTTCCCCCTCCTCTAGGGAACTTGGTGGGGATTCCCCCTACTCCGGGGGACTCGGCGGGGATTCCCCCCACTCCGGGGCCACCGCCGGGGATTCCCCCTCCACCGGGGGACTTGGCGGGGATTCCCCCTACTCCGTGGGACTCGGCGGGGGTTCCCCCTTCTCTGGGGAACTGGGCGGGGCTTCCCCCTCCTCCAGGGAACTTGGTGGGGATTCCCCCTACTCCGGGGAACTGGGCGGGGCTTCCCCCTCCTCTAGGGAACTAGGTGGGGATTCCCCCTACTCCGGGGGACTCGGCGGGGCTTCCCCCTCCTCCAGGGAACTTGGTGGGGATTCCCCCTCCACCGGGGGACTTGGCGGGGATTCCCCCTACTCCGTGGAACTCGGCGGGGGTTCCCCCTCCTCCGGGGGACAGGGCGGGGCTTTCCCCTCCTCCAGGGAACTCCGCGGGGGTTCCCCCTCCTCCGGGGGACTGGGCGGGGCTTCCCCCTCCTCTAGGGAACTTGGTGGGGATTCCCCCTACTCCGTGGGACTCGGCGGGAATTCCCCCTCCTCCGGGGGACTGGGCGGGGCTTCCCCCTCCTCCAGGGAACTTGGTGGGGATTCCCCCTACTCCGGGGGGTCCGGCGGGGGTTCCCCCTCTTCCGGGGGACTCGGCGGGGATTCCCCCTACTCCGGGGGACTGGGCGGGGCTTCCCCCTCCTCCGAGGGACTCGGCGGGGATTCCCCCTACTCCGGGGGACTCGGCGGGGATTCCCCCTCCTCCGGGGGACTCGGCGGGGATTCCCCCTCCTCCGGGGGACTGGGCGGGGCTTCCCCCTCCTCCAGGGAACTTGGTGGGGATTCCCCCTCCTCCTGGGGACTGGGCGGGGCTTCCCCCTCCTCCGGGGGACTCGGCGGGGATTCCCCCTACTCCGGGGGACTGGGCGGGGCTTCCCCCTCCTCCGGGGGACTCGGCGGGGATTCCCCCTACTCCGGGGGACTGGGCGGGGCTTCCCCCTCCTCCGGGGGACTCGGCGGGGATTCCCCCTACTCCGGGGGACTCGGCGGGGGTTCCCCCTCCTCCGGGGGACTGGGCGGGGCTTCCCCCACCTCCATGGAACTTGGCGGGGGTTCCCCCTCCTCCGGGGGACTGGGCGGGGCTTCCCCCTCCTCCGGGGGACTCGGCGGGGGTTCCCCCTTCTCTGGGGAACTGGGCGGGGCTTCCCCCTCCTCTAGGGAACTTGGTGGGGATTCCCCCTACTCCGGGGGACTCGGCGGGGATTCCCCCCACTCCGGGGCCACCGCCGGGGATTCCCCCTTCACCGGGGGACTTGGCGGGGATTCCCCCTAAATCGTGGGACTCGGCGGGGGTTCCCCCTCCTCCTGGGGACTGGGCGGGGCTTCCCCCTCCTCCGGGGAACTCGGCGAGGATTCCCCCTACTCCGGGGGACTGGGCGGGGCTTCCCCCTCCTCCGGGGGACTCGGCGGGGATTCCCCCTACTCCGGGGGACTCGGCGGGGATTCCCCCCACTCCGGGGCCACCGCCGAGGATTCCCCCTCCTCCGGGGGGCTCGGCGGGGGTTCCCCCTTCTCTGGGGAACTGGGCGGGGCTTCCCCCTCATCCGGGGGACTCGGCGGGGATTCCCCCTACTCCGGGGGACTGGGCGGGGCTTCCCCCTCCTCCGGGGGACTCGGCGGGGATCCCCCCTACTCCGGGGGACTCGGCGGGGACTCCCCCTACTCCGGGGGACTGGGCGGGGCTTCCCCCTCCTCCGGAGGACTCGGCGGGGATTCCCCCTACTCCGTGGGACTCGGCGGGGGTTCCACCTTCTCTGGGGAACTGGGCGGGGCTTCCCCCTCCTCTAGGGAACTTGGTGGGGATTCCCCCTACTCCGTGGGACTCGGCGGGGGTTCCCCCTTCTCTGGGGAACTGGGCGGGGCTTCCCCCTCCTCCAGGGAACTTGGTGGGGATTCCCCCTACTCCGGGGGGTCCGGCGGGGGTTCCCCCTCTTCCAGGGGACTCGGCGGGGATTCCCCCTACTCCGGGGGACTCGGCGGGGATTCCCCCTCCTCCGGGGGACTCAGCGGGGATTCCCCCTACTCCGGGGGACTGGGCGGGGATTCCCCCCACTCCGGGGCCACCGCCGGGGATTCCCCCTCCACCGGGGGACTTGGCGGGGATTCCCCCTACTCCGTGGGACTCGGCGGGGGTTCCCCCTTCTCTGGGGAACTGGGCGGGGCTTCCCCCTCCTCCAGGGAACTTGGTGGGGATTCCCCCTACTCCGGGGAACTGGGCGGGGCTTCCCCCTCCTCTAGGGAACTAGGTGGGGATTCCCCCTACTCCGGGGGACTCGGCGGGGCTTCCCCCTCCTCCAGGGAACTTGGTGGGGATTCCCCCTCCACCGGGGGACTCGGCGGGGATTCCCCCTACTTCGGAGGACTGGGCGGGGCTTCCCCCTCCTCCGAGGGACTCGGCGGGGATTCCCCCTACTCCGGGGGACTCGGCGGGGATTCCCCCTCCTCCGACGGACTCGGCGGGGATTCCCCCTCCTCCGGGGGACTGGGCGGGGCTTCCCCCTCCTCCAGGGAACTTGGTGGGAGTCCCCCTACTCCGGGGAACTGGGCGGGGCTTCCCCCTCCTCTAGGGAACTAGGTGGGGATTCCCCCTACTTCGGGGGACTCGGCGGGGATTCCCCCTACTCCGGGGCCACCGCCGGGGATTCCCCCTCCACCGGGGGACTTGGCGGGGATTCCCCCTACTCCGTGGAACTCGGCGGGGCTTCCCCCTCCTCTAGGGAACTAGGTGGGGATTCCCCCTACTCCGGGGGACTCGGCGGGGCTTCCCCCTCCTCCAGGGAACTTGGTGGGGATTCCCCCTCCTCCGGGGGACTCGGCGGGGATTCCCCCTACTCCGGGGGACTGGGCGGGGCTTCCCCCTCCTCCGGGGGACTCGGCGGGGATTCCCCCTACTCCGGGGGACTCGGCGGGGATTCCCCCCACTCCGGGGCCACCGCCGAGGATTCCCCCTCCTCCGGGGGGCTCGGCGGGGGATCCCCCTTCTCTGGGGAACTGGGCGGGGCTTCCCCCTCCTCCGGGGGACTCGGCGGGGATTCCCCCTCCTCCGGGGGACTCGGCGGGGATCCCCCCTACTCCGGGGGACTCGGCGGGGACTCCCCCTACTCCGGGGGACTGGGCGGGGCTTCCCCCTCCTCCGGAGGACTCGGCGGGGATTCCCCCTACTCCGTGGGACTCGGCGGGGGTTCCCCCTCCTCCAGGGAACTTGGTGGGGATTCCCCCTACACCGGGGAACTGGGCGGGGCTTCCCCCTCCTCCAGGGAACTTGGTGGGGATTCCCCCTACTCCGGGGAACTGGGCGGGGCTTCCCCCTCCTCTAGGGAACTAGGTGGGGATTCCCCCTACTCCGGGGGACTCGGCGGGGATTCCCCCTACTCCGGGGGACTGGGCGGGGCTTCCCCCTCCTCCGGGGGACTCGGCGGGGATTCCCCCTACTCCGGGGGACTGGGCGGGGCTTCCCCCTCCTCCGGGGGACTCGGCGGGGATCCCCCCTACTCCGGGGGACTCGGCGGGGACTCCCCCTACTCCGGGGGACTGGGCGGGGCTTCCCCCTCCTCCGGAGGACTCGGCGGGGATTCCCCCTACTCCGTGGGACTCGGCGGGGGTTCCTCCTTCTCTGGGGAACTGGGCGGGGCTTCCCCCTCCTCTAGGGAACTTGGTGGGGATTCCCCCTACTCCGTGGGACTCGGCGGGGGTTCCCCCTTCTCTGGGGAACTGGGCGGGGCTTCCCCCTCCTCCAGGGAACTTGGTGGGGATTCCCCCTACTCCGGGGGGTCCGGCGGGGGTTCCCCCTCTTCCAGGGGACTCGGCGGGGATTCCCCCTACTCCGGGGGACTCGGCGGGGATTCCCCCTCCTCCGGGGGACTCGGCGGGGATTCCCCCTACTCCGGGGGACTGGGCGGGGCTTCCCCCTCCTCCGGGGGACTCGGCGGGGATTCCCCCTTCTTTTGGGAACTGGGCGGGGCTTCCCCCTCCTCCGGGGGACTCGGCGGGGATTCCCCCTACTCCGGGGGACTGGGCGGGGCTTCCCCCTCCTCCGGGGGACTCGGCGGGGGTTCCCCCTTCTTTTGGGAACTGGGCGGGGCTTCCCCCTCCTCTAGGGAACTTGGTGGGGATTCCCCCTACTCCGGGGGACTCGGCGGGGATTCCCCCCACTCCGGGGCCACCGCCGGGGATTCCCCCTCCACCGGGGGACTTGGCGGGGATTCCCCCTACTCCGTGGGACTCGGCGGGGGTTCCCCCTTCTCTGTGGAACTGGGCGGGGCTTCCCCCTCCTCCAGGGAACTTGGTGGGGATTCCCCCTACTCCGGGGAACTGGGCGGGGCTTCCCCCTCCTCTAGGGAACTAGGTGGGGATTCCCCCTACTCCGGGGGACTCGGCGGGGCTTCCCCCTCCTCCAGGGAACTTGGTGGGGATTCCCCCTCCACCGGGGGACTCGGCGGGGATTCCCCCTACTCCGTGGAACTCGGCGGGGGTTCCCCCTCCTCCGGGGGACAGGGCGGGGCTTTCCCCTCCTCCAGGGAACTCCGCGGGGGTTCCCCCTCCTCCGGGGGACTGGGCGGGGCTTCCCCCTCCTCTAGGGAACTTGGTGGGGATTCCCCCTACTCCGTGGGACTCGGCGGGAATTCCCCCTCCTCCGGGGGACTGGGCGGGGCTTCCCCCTCCTCCAGGGAACTTGGTGGGGATTCCCCCTACTCCGGGGGGTCCGGCGGGGGTTCCCCCTCTTCCGGGGGACTCGGCGGGGATTCCCCCTACTCCGGGGGACTGGGCGGGGCTTCCCCCTCCTCCGAGGGACTCGGCGGGGATTCCCCCTACTCCGGGGGACTCGGCGGGGATTCCCCCTCCTCCGGGGGACTCGGCGGGGATTCCCCCTCCTCCGGGGGACTGGGCGGGGCTTCCCCCTCCTCCAGGGAACTTGGTGGGGATTCCCCCTCCTCCTGGGGACTGGGCGGGGCTTCCCCCTCCTCCGGGGGACTCGGCGGGGATTCCCCCTACTCCGGGGGACTGGGCGGGGCTTCCCCCTCCTCCGGGGGACTCGGCGGGGATTCCCCCTACTCCGGGGGACTGGGCGGGGCTTCCCCCTCCTCCGGGGGACTCGGCGGGGATTCCCCCTACTCCGGGGGACTCGGCGGGGGTTCCCCCTCCTCCGGGGGACTGGGCGGGGCTTCCCCCACCTCCATGGAACTTGGCGGGGGTTCCCCCTCCTCCGGGGGACTGGGCGGGGCTTCCCCCTCCTCCGGGGGACTCGGCGGGGGTTCCCCCTTCTCTGGGGAACTGGGCGGGGCTTCCCCCTCCTCTAGGGAACTTGGTGGGGATTCCCCCTACTCCGGGGGACTCGGCGGGGATTCCCCCCACTCCGGGGCCACCGCCGGGGATTCCCCCTTCACCGGGGGACTTGGCGGGGATTCCCCCTAAATCGTGGGACTCGGCGGGGGTTCCCCCTCCTCCTGGGGACTGGGCGGGGCTTCCCCCTCCTCCGGGGAACTCGGCGAGGATTCCCCCTACTCCGGGGGACTGGGCGGGGCTTCCCCCTCCTCCGGGGGACTCGGCGGGGATTCCCCCTACTCCGGGGGACTCGGCGGGGATTCCCCCCACTCCGGGGCCACCGCCGAGGATTCCCCCTCCTCCGGGGGGCTCGGCGGGGGTTCCCCCTTCTCTGGGGAACTGGGCGGGGCTTCCCCCTCATCCGGGGGACTCGGCGGGGATTCCCCCTACTCCGGGGGACTGGGCGGGGCTTCCCCCTCCTCCGGGGGACTCGGCGGGGATCCCCCCTACTCCGGGGGACTCGGCGGGGACTCCCCCTACTCCGGGGGACTGGGCGGGGCTTCCCCCTCCTCCGGAGGACTCGGCGGGGATTCCCCCTACTCCGTGGGACTCGGCGGGGGTTCCTCCTTCTCTGGGGAACTGGGCGGGGCTTCCCCCTCCTCTAGGGAACTTGGTGGGGATTCCCCCTACTCCGTGGGACTCGGCGGGGGTTCCCCCTTCTCTGGGGAACTGGGCGGGGCTTCCCCCTCCTCCAGGGAACTTGGTGGGGATTCCCCCTACTCCGGGGGGTCCGGCGGGGGTTCCCCCTCTTCCAGGGGACTCGGCGGGGATTCCCCCTACTCCGGGGGACTCGGCGGGGATTCCCCCTCCTCCGGGGGACTCAGCGGGGATTCCCCCTACTCCGGGGGACTGGGCGGGGCTTCCCCCTCCTCCGGGGGACTCGGCGGGGATTCCCCCTTCTTTTGGGAACTGGGCGGGGCTTCCCCCTCCTCCGGGGGACTCGGCGGGGATTCCCCCTACTCCGGGGGACTGGGCGGGGCTTCCCCCTCCTCCGGGGGACTCGGCGGGGGTTCCCCCTTCTTTTGGGAACTGGGCGGGGCTTCCCCCTCCTCTAGGGAACTTGGTGGGGATTCCCCCTACTCCGGGGGACTCGGCGGGGATTCCCCCCACTCCGGGGCCACCGCCGGGGATTCCCCCTCCACCGGGGGACTTGGCGGGGATTCCCCCTACTCCGTGGGACTCGGCGGGGGTTCCCCCTTCTCTGGGGAACTGGGCGGGGCTTCCCCCTCCTCCAGGGAACTTGGTGGGGATTCCCCCTACTCCGGGGAACTGGGCGGGGCTTCCCCCTCCTCTAGGGAACTAGGTGGGGATTCCCCCTACTCCGGGGGACTCGGCGGGGCTTCCCCCTCCTCCAGGGAACTTGGTGGGGATTCCCCCTCCACCGGGGGACTCGGCGGGGATTCCCCCTACTTCGGAGGACTGGGCGGGGCTTCCCCCTCCTCCGAGGGACTCGGCGGGGATTCCCCCTACTCCGGGGGACTCGGCGGGGATTCCCCCTCCTCCGACGGACTCGGCGGGGATTCCCCCTCCTCCGGGGGACTGGGCGGGGCTTCCCCCTCCTCCAGGGAACTTGGTGGGAGTCCCCCTACTCCGGGGAACTGGGCGGGGCTTCCCCCTCCTCTAGGGAACTAGGTGGGGATTCCCCCTACTTCGGGGGACTCGGCGGGGATTCCCCCTACTCCGGGGCCACCGCCGGGGATTCCCCCTCCACCGGGGGACTTGGCGGGGATTCCCCCTACTCCGTGGAACTCGGCGGGGCTTCCCCCTCCTCTAGGGAACTAGGTGGGGATTCCCCCTACTCCGGGGGACTCGGCGGGGCTTCCCCCTCCTCCAGGGAACTTGGTGGGGATTCCCCCTCCTCCGGGGGACTCGGCGGGGATTCCCCCTACTCCGGGGGACTGGGCGGGGCTTCCCCCTCCTCCGGGGGACTCGGCGGGGATTCCCCCTACTCCGGGGGACTCGGCGGGGATTCCCCCCACTCCGGGGCCACCGCCGAGGATTCCCCCTCCTCCGGGGGGCTCGGCGGGGGATCCCCCTTCTCTGGGGAACTGGGCGGGGCTTCCCCCTCCTCCGGGGGACTCGGCGGGGATTCCCCCTCCTCCGGGGGACTCGGCGGGGATCCCCCCTACTCCGGGGGACTCGGCGGGGACTCCCCCTACTCCGGGGGACTGGGCGGGGCTTCCCCCTCCTCCGGAGGACTCGGCGGGGATTCCCCCTACTCCGTGGGACTCGGCGGGGGTTCCCCCTCCTCCAGGGAACTTGGTGGGGATTCCCCCTACACCGGGGAACTGGGCGGGGCTTCCCCCTCCTCCAGGGAACTTGGTGGGGATTCCCCCTACTCCGGGGAACTGGGCGGGGCTTCCCCCTCCTCTAGGGAACTAGGTGGGGATTCCCCCTACTCCGGGGGACTCGGCGGGGATTCCCCCTACTCCGGGGGACTGGGCGGGGCTTCCCCCTCCTCCGGGGGACTCGGCGGGGATTCCCCCTACTCCGGGGGACTGGGCGGGGCTTCCCCCTCCTCCGGGGGACTCGGCGGGGATCCCCCCTACTCCGGGGGACTCGGCGGGGACTCCCCCTACTCCGGGGGACTGGGCGGGGCTTCCCCCTCCTCCGGAGGACTCGGCGGGGATTCCCCCTACTCCGTGGGACTCGGCGGGGGTTCCTCCTTCTCTGGGGAACTGGGCGGGGCTTCCCCCTCCTCTAGGGAACTTGGTGGGGATTCCCCCTACTCCGTGGGACTCGGCGGGGGTTCCCCCTTCTCTGGGGAACTGGGCGGGGCTTCCCCCTCCTCCAGGGAACTTGGTGGGGATTCCCCCTACTCCGGGGGGTCCGGCGGGGGTTCCCCCTCTTCCAGGGGACTCGGCGGGGATTCCCCCTACTCCGGGGGACTCGGCGGGGATTCCCCCTCCTCCGGGGGACTCGGCGGGGATTCCCCCTACTCCGGGGGACTGGGCGGGGCTTCCCCCTCCTCCGGGGGACTCGGCGGGGATTCCCCCTTCTTTTGGGAACTGGGCGGGGCTTCCCCCTCCTCCGGGGGACTCGGCGGGGATTCCCCCTACTCCGGGGGACTGGGCGGGGCTTCCCCCTCCTCCGGGGGACTCGGCGGGGGTTCCCCCTTCTTTTGGGAACTGGGCGGGGCTTCCCCCTCCTCTAGGGAACTTGGTGGGGATTCCCCCTACTCCGGGGGACTCGGCGGGGATTCCCCCCACTCCGGGGCCACCGCCGGGGATTCCCCCTCCACCGGGGGACTTGGCGGGGATTCCCCCTACTCCGTGGGACTCGGCGGGGGTTCCCCCTTCTCTGTGGAACTGGGCGGGGCTTCCCCCTCCTCCAGGGAACTTGGTGGGGATTCCCCCTACTCCGGGGAACTGGGCGGGGCTTCCCCCTCCTCTAGGGAACTAGGTGGGGATTCCCCCTACTCCGGGGGACTCGGCGGGGCTTCCCCCTCCTCCAGGGAACTTGGTGGGGATTCCCCCTCCACCGGGGGACTCGGCGGGGATTCCCCCTACTTCGGAGGACTGGGCGGGGCTTCCCCCTCCTCCGAGGGACTCGGCGGGGATTCCCCCTACTCCGGGGGACTCGGCGGGGATTCCCCCTCCTCCGACGGACTCGGCGGGGATTCCCCCTCCTCCGGGGGACTGGGCGGGGCTTCCCCCTCCTCCAGGGAACTTGGTGGGAGTCCCCCTACTCCGGGGAACTGGGCGGGGCTTCCCCCTCCTCTAGGGAACTAGGTGGGGATTCCCCCTACTTCGGGGGACTCGGCGGGGATTCCCCCTACTCCGGGGGACTCGGCGGGGGTTCCCCCTCCTCCGGGGGACTGGGCGGGGCTTCCCCCTCCTCCGGGGAACTCGGCGAGGATTCCCCCTACTCCGGGGGACTGGGCGGGGCTTCCCCCTCCTCCGGGGGACTCGGCGGGGATTCCCCCTACTCCGGGGGACTGGGCGGGGCTTCCCCCTCCTCCGGGGGACTCGGCGGGGGTTCCCCCTTCTCTGGGGAACTGGGCGGGGCTTCGTTCTCCTCTAGGGAACTTGGTGGGGATTCCCCCTACTCCGGGGGACTCGGCGGGGATTCCCCCCACTCCGGGGCCACCGCCGGGGATTCCCCCTCCACCGGGGGACTTGGCGGGGATTCCCCCTACTCCGTGGAACTCGGCGGGGCTTCCCCCTCCTCTAGGGAACTAGGTGGGGATTCCCCCTACTCCGGGGGACTCGGCGGGGCTTCCCCCTCCTCCAGGGAACTTGGTGGGGATTCCCCCTCCTCCGGGGGACTCGGCGGGGATTCCCCCTACTCCGGGGGACTGGGCGGGGCTTCCCCCTCCTCCGGGGGACTCGGCGGGGATTCCCCCTACTCCGGGGGACTCGGCGGGGATTCCCCCCACTCCGGGGCCACCGCCGAGGATTCCCCCTCCTCCAGGGGGCTCGGCGGGGGATCCCCCTTCTCTGGGGAACTGGGCGGGGCTTCCCCCTCCTCCGGGGGACTCGGCGGGGATTCCCCCTCCTCCGGGGGACTCGGCGGGGATCCCCCCTACTCCGGGGGACTCGGCGGGGACTCCCCCTACTCCGGGGGACTGGGCGGGGCTTCCCCCTCCTCCGGAGGACTCGGCGGGGATTCCCCCTACTCCGTGGGACTCGGCGGGGGTTCCTCCTTCTCTGGGGAACTGGGCGGGGCTTCCCCCTCCTCTAGGGAACTTGGTGGGGATTCCCCCTACTCCGTGGGACTCGGCGGGGGTTCCCCCTTCTCTGGGGAACTGGGCGGGGCTTCCCCCTTCTCCAGGGAACTTGGTGGGGATTCCCCCTACTCCGGGGGGTCCGGCGGGGGTTCCCCCTCTTCCAGGGGACTCGGCGGGGATTCCCCCTACTCCGGGGGACCCGGCGGGGATTCCCCCTCCTCCGGGGGACTCGGCGGGGATTCCCCCTACTCCGGGGGACTGGGCGGGGCTTCCCCCTCCTCCGGGGGACTCGGCGGGGATTCCCCCTACTTCGGGGGACTCGGCGGGGATTCCCCCTACTCCGGGGGACTGGGCGGGGCTTCCCCCTCGTCCGGAGGACTCGGCGGGGATTCCCCCTACTCCGTGAGACTCGGCGGGGATTCCCCCTACTCCGTGGGACTCGGCGGGGGTTCCCCCTCCTCCAGGGAACTTGGTGGGGATTCCCCCTACACCGGGGAACTGGGCGGGGCTTCCCCCTCCTCCAGGGAACTTGGTGGGGATTCCCCCTACTCCGGGGAACTGGGCGGGGCTTCCCCCTCCTCTAGGGAACTAGGTGGGGATTCCCCCTACTCCGGGGGACTCAGCGGGGGTTCCCCCTCCTCCAGGGGAATGAGCGGGGCTTCCCCCACCTCCATGGAACTTGGCGGGCTTTCCCCCTCCTCCTGGGGACTGGGCGGGGCTTCCCCCTCCTCCGGGGGACTCGGCGGGGGTTCCCCCTTCTCTGGGGAACTGGGCGGGGCTTCCCCCTCCTCTAGGGAACTTGGTGGGGATTCCCCCTACTCCGGGGGACTCGGCGGGGATTCCCCCTCCTCCGGGGGACTTGGCGGGGATTCCCCCTAAACCGTGGGACTCGGCGGGGGTTCCCCCTCCTCCTGGGGACTGGGCGGGCTTCCCCCTCCTCCGGGGGACTCGGCGAGGATTCCCCCTACTCCGGGGGACTGGGCGGGGCTTCCCCCTCCTCCGGGGGACTCGGCGAGGATTCCCCCTACTCCGGGGGACTGGGCGGGGCTTCCCCCTCCTCCGGGGGACTCGGCGGGGATTCCCCCTCCTCTTGGGAACTAGGTGGGGATTCCCCCTACTCCGGGGGACTCGGCGGGGCTTCCCCCTCCTCCAGGGAACTTGGTGGGGATTCCCCCTCCACCGGGGGACTCGGCGGGGATTCCCCCTACTTCGGAGGACTCGGCGGGGATTCCCCCTACTCCGGGGGACTGGGCGGGGCTTCCCCCTCCTCCGGGGGACTCGGCGGGGATTCCCCCTACTCCGTGGGACTCGGCGGGGATTCCCCCTACTCCGTGGGACTCGGCGGGGGTTCTTCCTCCTCCAGGGAACTAAGTGGGGATTCCCCCTACTCCGGGGAACTGGGCGGGTCTTCCCCCTCCTCCGAGGGACTCGGCGGGGATTCCCCCTACTCCGGGGGACTCGGCGGGGATTCCCCCTCCTCCGGGGGACTCGGCGGGGATTCCCCCTCCTCCGGGGGACTGGGCGGGGCTTCCCCCTCCTCCAGGGAACTTGGTGGGAGTCCCCCTACTCCGGGGAACTGGGCGGGGCTTCCCCCTCCTCTAGGGAACTAGGCGGGGCTTCCCCCTCCTCTAGGGAACTTGGTGGGGATTCCCCCTACTCCGTGGGACTCGGCGGGGGTTCCCCCTTCTCTGGGGAACTGGGCGGGGCTTCCCCCTCCTCCAGGGAACTTGGTGGGGATTCCCCCTACTCCGGGGGGTCCGGCGGGGGTTCCCCCTCTTCCAGAAGACTCGGCGGGGATTCCCCCTACTCCGTGGGACTCGGCGGGGATTCCCCCTCCTCCGGGGGACTCGGCGGGGATTCCCCCTACTCCGGGGGACTCGGCGGGGATTCCCCCTCCTCCGGGGGACTCGGCGGGGATTCCCCTTACTCCGGGGAACTGGGCGGGGCTTCCCCCACCTCCATGGAACTTGGCGGGGGTTCCCCCTCCTCCTGGGGACTGGGCGGGGCTTCCCCCTCCTCCGGGGGACTCGGCGGGGATTCCCCCTACTCCGGGGGACTGGGCGGGGCTTCCCCCTCCTCCGGGGGACTCGGCGGGGATTCCCCCTACTCCGGGGGACTGGGCGGGGCTTCCCCCTCCTCCGGGGGACTCGGCGGGGATTCCCCCTACTCCGGGGGACTCGGTGGGGGTGACCCCTCCTCCGGGGGACTGGGCGGGGCTTCCCCCTCCTCCGGGGGACTGGGCGGGGCTTCCCCCACCTCCATGGAACTTGGCGGGGGTTCCCCCTCCTCCTGGGGACTGGGCGGGGCTTCCCCCTCCTCCGGGGGACTCGGCGGGGATTCCCCCTACTCCGGGGGACTGGGCGGGGCTTCCCCCTCCTCCGGGGGACTCGGCGGGGATTCCCCCTACTCCGGGGGACTGGGCGGGGCTTCCCCCTCCTCCGGGGGACTCGGCGGGGATTCCCCCTACTCCGGGGGACTCGGCGGGGGTTCCCCCTTCTCTAGGGAACTGGGCGGGGCTTCCCCCTCCTCTAGGGGACTTGGCGGGGATTCCCCCTAAACCGTGGGACTCGGCGGGGGTTCCCCCTCCTCCTGGGGACTGGGCGGGGCTTCCCCCTCCTCTAGGGAACTTGGTGGGGATTCCCCCTACTCCGGGGAACTGGAAGGGGCTTCCCCCTCCTCCGGGGAACTAAGTGGGGATTCCCCCTACTCCGGGGAACTGGGCGGGGCTTCCCCCTCCTCCGAGGGAACTAAGTGGGGATTCCCCCTACTCCGGGGAACTGGAAGGGGCTTCCCCCTCCTCCGAGGGACTCGGCGGGGGTTCCCCCTTCTCTGGGGAACTGGGCGGGGCTTCCCCCTCCTCTAGGGAACTTGGTGGGGATTCCCCCTACTCCGGGGGACTCGGCGGGGATTCCCCCCACTCCGGGGCCACCGCCGGGGATTCCCCCTCCACCGGGGGACTTGGCGGGGTTTCCCCCTACTCCGTGGAACTCGGCGGGGGTTCCCCCTCCTCCGGGGGACAGGGCGGGGCTTTCCCCTCCTCCAGGGAACTCCGCGGGGGTTCCCCCTCCTCCGGGGGACTGGGCGGGGCTTCCCCCTCCTCCGGGGGACTCGGCGGGGATTCCCCCTACTCCGTGGGACTCGGCGGGGGTTCCTCCTTCTCTGGGGAACTGGGCGGGGCTTCCCCCTCCTCTAGGGAACTTGGTGGGGATTCCCCCTACTCCGTGGGACTCGGCGGGGGTTCCCCCTTCTCTGGGGAACTGGGCGGGGCTTCCCCCTCCTCCAGGGAACTTGGTGGGGATTCCCCCTACTCCGGGGGGTCCGGCGGGGGTTCCCCCTCTTCCAGGGGACTCGGCGGGGATTCCCCCTACTCCGGGGGACTCGGCGGGGATTCCCCCTCCTCCGGGGGACTCGGCGGGGATTCCCCCTACTCCGGGGGACAAGGCGGGGCTTCCCCCTCCTCCGGGGGACTCGGCGGGGATTCCCCCTACTTCGGAGGACTCGGCGGGGATTCCCCCTACTCCGGGGGACTGGGCGGGGCTTCCCCCTCCTCCGGGGGACTCGGCGGGGATTCCCCCTACTCCGTGGGACTCGGCGGGGATTCCCCCTACTCCGTGGGACTCGGCGGGGGTTCCCCCTCCTCCAGGGAACTAAGTGGGGATTCCCCCTACTCCGGGGAACTGGGCGGGGCTTCCCCCTCCTCCGAGGGACTCGGCGGGGATTCCCCCTCCTCCAGGGAACTTGGTGGGGATTCCCCTTACTCCGGGGAACTGGGCGGGGCTTCCCCCACCTCCATGGAACTTGGCGGGGGTTCCCCATCCTCCTGGGGACTAGGCGGGGCTTCCCCCTCCTCCGGGGAACTAAGTGGGGATTCCCCCTACTCCGGGGAACTGGGCGGGGCTTCCCCCTCCTCCGAGGGACTCGGCGGGGGTTCCCCCTTCTCTGGGGAACTGGGCGGGGCTTCCCCCTCCTCTAGGGAACTTGGTGGGGATTCCCCCTACTCCGGGGGACTCGGCGGGGATTCCCCCCACTCCGGGGCCACCGCCGGGGATTCCCCCTACTCCGTGGAACTTGGTGGGGATTCCCCCTACTCCGTGGGACTCGGCGGGGGTTCCCCCTTCTCTGGGGAACTGGGCGGGGCTTCCCCCTTCTCCAGGGAACTTGGTGGGGATTCCCCCTACTCCGGGGGGTCCGGCGGGGGTTCCCCCTCTTCCAGGGGACTCGGCGGGGATTCCCCCTACTCCGGGGGACTCGGCGGGGATTCCCCCTCCTCCGGGGGACTCGGCGGGGATTCCCCCTACTCCGTGGGACTCGGCGGGGGTTCCCCCTCCTCCAGGGAACTAAGTGGGGATTCCCCCTACTCCGGGGAACTGGGCGGGGATTCCCCCTCCTCCGAGGGACTCGGCGGGGATTCCCCCTACTCCGGGGGACTCGGCGGGGATTCCCCCTCCTCCGGGGGACTCGGCGGGGATTCCCCCTCCTCCGGGGGACTGGGCGGGGTTTCCCCCTCCTTCAGGGAACTTGGTGGGGATTCCCCCTACTCCGGGGAACTGGGCGGGGCTTCCCCCTCCTCTAGGGAACTAGGTGGGGATTTCCCCTACTCCGGGGGACTCGGCGGGGATTCCCCCTACTCCGGGGGACTCGGCGGGGGTTCCCCCTCCTCCGGGGGACTGGGCGGGGCTTCCCCCACCTCCATGGAACTTGGCGGGGGTTCCCCCTCCTCCTGGGGACTGGGCGGGGCTTCCCCCTCCTCCGGGGGACTCGGCGGGGATTCCCCCTACTCCGGGGGACTGGGCGGGGCTTCCCCCTCCTCCGGGGGACTCGGCGGGGATTCCCCCTACTCCGGGGGACTGGGCGGGGCTTCCCCCTCCTCCGGGGGACTCGGCGGGGATTCCCCCTACTCCGTGGGACTCGGCGGGGGTTCCTCCTTCTCTGGGGAACTGGGCGGGGCTTCCCCCTCCTCTAGGGAACTTGGTGGGGATTCCCCCTACTCCGGGGGGTCCGGCGGGGGTTCCCCCTCTTCCAGGGGACTCGGCGGGGATTCCCCCTACTCCGGGGGACTCGGCGGGGATTCCCCTCACTCCGGGGCCACCGCCGGGGATTCCCCCTCCACCGGGGGACTTGGCGGGGATTCCCCCTAAACCGTGGGACTCGGCGGGGGTTCCCCCTCCTCCTGGGGACTGGGCGGGGCTTCCCTCTCCTCCGGGGGACTCGGCGAGGATTCCCCCTACTCCGGGGGACTTTGCGGGGCTTCCCCCTCCTCCGGGGGACTCGGCGGGGATTCCCCCTACTCCGGGGGACTGGGCGGGGCTTCCCCCTCCTCCGGGGGACTCGGCGGGGGTTCCCCCTTCTCTGGGGAACTGGGCGGGGCTTCCCCCTCCTCTAGGGAACTTGGTGGGGATTCCCCCTACTCCGGGGAACTGGGCGGGGCTTCCCCCTCCTCTAGGGAACTAGGTGGGGATTCCCCCTACTCCGGGGGACTCGGCGGGGATTCCCCCCACTCCGGGGCCACCGCCGAGGATTCCCCCTCCACCGGGGGACTTGGCGGGGATTCCCCCTACTCCGTGGGACTCGGCGGGGGTTCCCCCTCCTCCGGGGGACAGGGCGGGGCTTCCCCCTCCTCCGGGGGACTCGGCGGGGATTCCCCCTACTCCGGGGGACTGGGCGGGGCTTCCCCCTCCTCCAGGGAACTTGGTGGGGATTCCCCCTACTCCGGGGGGTCCGGCGGGGGTTCCCCCTCCTCCAGGGGACTCGGCGGGGATTCCCCCTACTCCGGGGGACTCGGCGGGGATTCCCCCTCCTCCGGGGGACTCGGCGGGGCTTCCCCCTCCTCCGGGGGACTCGGCGGGGATTCCCCCTACTCCGTGGGACTCGGCGGGGATTCCCCCTACTCCGTGGGACTCGGCGGTGGTTCCCACTCCTCCAGGGAACTTGGTGGGGATTCCCCCTACTCCGGGGGACTCTGCGGGGATTCCCCCTTCTCTGGGGAACTGGGCGGGGCTTCCCCCTCCTCTAGGGAACTTGGTGGGGATTCCCCCTACTCCGGGGGACTCGGCGGGGATTCCCCCCACTCCGGGGCCACCGCCGGGGATTCCCCCTCCACCGGGGGACTTGGCGGGGATTCCCCCTACTCCGTGGGACTCGGCGGGGGTTCCCCCTTCTCTGGGGAACTGGGCGGGGCTTCCCCCTCCTCCAGGGAACTTGGTGGGGATTCCCCCTACTCCGGGGAACTGGGCGGGGCTTCCCCCTCCTCTAGGGAACTAGGTGGGGATTCCCCCTACTCCGGGGGACTCGGCGGGGATTCCCCCCACTCCGGGGCCACCGCCGGGGATTCCCCCTCCACCGGGGGACTTGGCGGGGATTCCCCCTACTCCGTGGGACTCGGCGGGGGTTCCCCCTCCTCCGGGGGACAGGGCGGGGCTTCCCCCTCCTCCGGGGGACTCGGCGGGGGTTCCCCCTCCTCCGGGGGACAGGGCGGGGCTTCGCCCTCCTCCAGGGAACTCCGCGGGGGTTCCCCCTCCTCCGGGGGACTGGGCGGGGCTTCCCCCTCCTCCGGGGGACTCGGCGGGGATTCCCCCTACTCCGGGGGACTCGGCGGGGGTTCCCCCTCCTCCGGGGGACTTGGTGGGGATTCCCCCTACTCCGTGGGACTCGGCGGGGATTCCCCCTTCTCCGAGGACTGGGCGGGGGTTCCCCCTTCTCTGGGGAACTGGGCGGGGCTTCCCCCTCCTCCAGGGAACTTGGTGGGGATTACCCCTACTCCGGGGGACTGGGCGGGGCTTCCCCCTTCTCCGGGGGACTGGGCGGGGCTTCCCCCCTCTCCGGGGGACTGGGCGGGGCTTCCCCCTCCTCCGGGGGACTGGGCGGGGGTTCCCCCTCCTCCTGGGGACTGGGCGGGGCTTTCCCCTCCTCCAGGGAACTCCGCGGGGGTTCCCCCTCCTCCGGGGGACTGGGCGGGGCTTCCCCCTCCTCCGGGGGACTCGGCGGGGATTCCCCCTACTCCGGGGGACTCGGCGGGGATTCCCCCCACTCCGGGGCCACCGCCGGGGATTCCCCCTCCACCGGGGGACTTGGCGGGGATTCCCCCTAAACCGTGGGACTCGGCGGGGGTTCCCCCTCCTCCGATGGACAGGGCGGGGCTTCTTCCTCCTCCAGGGAACTCCGCGGGGGTTCCCCCTCCTCCGGGGGACTGGGCGGGGCTTCCCCCTTCTCTGGGGAACTGGGCGGGGCTTCCTCCTCCTCCAGGGAACTCCGCGGGGTTTTCCCCTCCTCCGGGGGACTGGGCGGGGCTTCCCCCTCATCCGGGGGACTGGGCGGGGCTTCCCCCTCCTCCGGGGGACTCGGCGGGGGTTCCCCCTTCTCTGGGGAACTGGGCGGGGCTTCCCCCTCCTCCAGGGAACTTGGTGGGGATTCTTCCTACTCCGGGGAACTGGGCGGGGCTTCCCCCTCCTCTAGGGAACTAGGTGGGGATTCCCCCTACTCCGGGGGACTCGGCGGGGATTCCCCCTACTCCGGGGGACTGGGCGGGGCTTCCCCCTCCACCGGGGGACTTGGCGGGGATTCCCCCTACTCCGTGGAACTCGGCGGGGGTTCCCCCTACTCCGGGGGACTCGGCGGGGGTTCCCCCTCCTCCGGGGGACTAGGCGGGGCTTCCCCCACCTCCATGGAACTTGGCGGGGGATCCCCCTCCTCCTGGGGACTGGGCGGGGCTTCCCCCTCCTCCGGGGAACTGGGCGGGGCCCTTCCCTCCTCTAGGGAACTCGGCGGGGATTCCCCCTACTCCGGGGGACTGGGCGGGGCTTCCCCCTCCTCCGGGGGACTCGGCGGGGATCCCCCGTACTCCGGGGGACTCGGCGGGGATTCCCCCTACTCCGGGGGACTCGGCGGGGATTCCCCCTCCTCCGGGGGACTCGGCGGGGATTCCCCCTCCACCGGGGGATTAGGCGGGGATTCCCCCTACTCCGGGGGACTGGGCGGGGGTTCCCCCTTCTCTGGGGAACTGGGCGGGGCTTCCCCCTCCTCCAGGGAACTCCGCGGGGGTTTCCCCTCCTCCGGGGGACTGGGCGGAACTTCCCCCTCATCCGGGGGACTGGGCTGGGCTTCCCCCTCCTCCGGGGGACTCGGCGGGGGTTCCCCCTTCTCTGGGGAACTCGGCGGGGATTCCCCCCACTCCGGGGCCACCGCCGGGGATTCCCCCTCCACCGGGGGACTTGGCGGGGATTCCCCCGACTCCGTGCAACTCGGCGGGGCTTCCCCCTCCTCCGGGGGACTCGGCGGGGATTCCCCCTACTCCGTGGGACTTGGCGGGGCTTCCCCCTCCTCCGGGGGACTCGGCGGGGATTCCCCCTACTCCGGGGGACTGGGCGGGGCTTCCCCCTCCTCCGGGGGACTCGGCGGGGGTTCCCCCTTCTCTGGGGAACTGGGCGGGGCTTCCCCCTCCTCTAGGGAACTTGGTGGGGATTCCCCCTACTCCGGGGGGTCCGGCGGGGGTTCCCCCTCCTCCAGGGGACTCGGCGGGGATTCCCCCTACTCCGGGGGACTCGGCGGGGATTCCCCCTCCTCCGGGGGACTCGGCGGGGCTTCCCTCTCCTCCGGGGGACTCGGCGGGGATTCCCCCTACTTCGGGGGACTCGGCGGGGATTCCCCCTACTCCGGGGGACTGGGCGGGGCTTCCCCCTCCTCCGGGGGACTCGGCGGGGATTCCCCCTCCTCCGTGGGACTCGGCGGGGATTCCCCCCACTCCGGGGCCACCGCCGGGGATTCCCCCTCCACCGGGGGACTTGGCGGGGATTCCCCCGACTCCGTGGAACTCGGCGGGGCTTCCCCCTCCTCCGGGGGACTCGGCGGGGATTCCCCCTACTCCGGGGGACTCGGCGGGGGTTCCCCCACCTCCGGGGGACTGGGCGGGGCTTCCCCCACCTCCATGGAACTTGTCGGGGGTTCCCCCTCCTCCAGGGAACTTGGTGGGGATTCCCCCTACTCCGTGGGACTCGGCGGGGATTCCCCCTACTCCGGGGGACTGGGCGGGGGTTCCCCATTCTCTGGGGAACTGGGCGGGGCTTCCCCCTCCTCCAGGGAACTTGGTGGGGATTACCCCTACTCCGGGGGACTGGGCGGGGCTTCCCCCTCCTCCGGGGGACTGGGCGGGGCTTCCCCCTCCTCCGGGGGACTCGGCGGGGATTCCCCCTACTCCGGGGGACTGGGCGGGGGTTCCCCCTTCTCCGGGGGACTGGGCGGGGGTTCCCCCTTCTCTGGGGAACTGGGCGGGGCTTCCCCCTCCTCTAGGGAACTTGGTGGGGATTCCCCCTACTCCGGGGGACTCGGCGGGGATTCCCCCCACTCCGGGGCCACCGCCGGGGATTCCCCCTCCACCGGGGGACTTGGCGGGGATTCCCCCTAAACCGTGGGACTCGGCGGGGGTTCCCCCTCCTCCGATGGACAGGGCGGGGCTTCCCCCTCCTCCGGGGGACTCGGCGGGGATTCCCCCTACTCAGGGGGACTCGGCGGGGGTTCCCCCTCCTCCTGGGGACTGGGCGGGGCTTCCCCCTCCTCCGGGGGACTCGGCGGGGATTCCCCCTACTCCGGGGGACTGGGCGGGGCTTCCCCCTCCTCCGGGGGACTCGGCGGGAATTCCCCCTACTCCGAGAGACTGGGCGGGCCTTCCCTCTCCTCCGGGGGACTCGGCGGGGGTTCCCCCTTCTCTGGGGAACTGGGCGGGGCTTCCCTCTCCTCTAGGGAACTTGGTGGGGATTCCCCCTACTCCGGGGGACTCTGCGGGGATTCCCCCCACTCCGGGGCCACCGCCGGGGATTCCCCCTCCACCGGGGGACTTGGCGGGGATTCCCCCTACTCCGGGGGACTGGGCGGGGGTTCCCCCTTCTCTGGGGAACTGGGCGGGGCTTCCCCCTCCTCTAGGGAACTTGGTGGGGATTCCCCCTACTCCGGGGGACTCGGCGGGGATTCCCCCTACTCCGGGGCCACCGCCGGGGATTCCCCCTCCACCGGGGGACTTGGCGGGGATTCCCCCTACTCCGTGGAACTCGGCGGGGGTTCCCCCTCCTCCGGGGGACAGGGCGGGGCTTCGCCCTCCTCCAGGGAACTCCGCGGGGGTTCCCCCTCCTCCGGGGGACTGGGCGGGGCTTCCCCCTCCTCCGGGGGACTCGGCGGGGATTCCCCCTTCTCTGGGGAACTGGGCGGGGCTTCCCCCTCCTCCAGGGAACTTGGTGGGGATTCCCCCTACTCCGGGGAACTGGGCGGGGCTTCCCCCTCCTCTAGGGAACTAGGTGGGGATTCCCCCAACTCCGGGGGACTCGGCGGGGATTCCCCCTACTCCGGGGGACTGGGCGGGGCTTCCCCCTCCTCCGTGGGACTCGGCGGGGATTCCCCCCACTCCGGGGCCACCGCCGGGGATTCCCCCTCCACCGGGACACTTGGCGGGGATTCCCCCTACTCCGTGGAACTCGGCGGGGGTTCCCCCTCCTCCGGGGGACAGGGCGGGGCTTCCCCCTCCTCCAGGGAACTTGGTGGGGATTCCCCCTACTCCGGGGGGTCCGGCGGGGGTTCCCCCTCTTCCAGGGGACTCGGCGGGGATTCCCCCTACTCCGGGGGACTCGGCGGGGATTCCCCCTCCTCCGGGGGACTCGGCGGGGATTCCCCCTACTCCGGGGGACTGGGCGGGGCTTCCCCCTCCTCCGGGGGACTCGGCGGGGATTCCCCCTACTTCGGAGGACTCGGCGGGGATTCCCCCTACTCCGGGGGACTGGGCGGGGCTTCCCCCTCCTCCGGGGGACTCGGCGGGGATTCCCTCTACTCCGTGGGACTCGGCGGGGATTCCCCCTACTCCGTGGGACTCGGCGGGGGTTCCCCCCCCTCCAGGGAACTAAGTGGGGATTCCCCCTACTCCGGGGAACTGGGCGGGGCTTCCCCCTCCTCCGAGGGACTCGGCGGGGATTCCCCCTACTCCGGGGGACTCGGCGGGGATTCCCCCTCCTCCGGGGGACTCGGCGGGAATTCCCCCTCCTCCGGGGGACTGGGCGGGGCTTCCCCCTCCTCCAGGGAACTTGGTGGGGATTCCCATTACTCCGGGGAACTGGGCGGGGCTTCCCCCTCCTCCGGGGGACTCGGCGGGGATTCCCCCTACTCCGGGGGACTCGGCGGGGGTTCCCCCTCCTCCGGGGGACTGGGCGGGGCTTCCCCCACCTCCATGGAACTTGGCGGGGCTTCCCCCTCCTCCGGGGGACTCGGCGGGGATTCCCCTCACTCCGGGGGACTCGGCGGGGGTTCCCCCTCCTCCGGGGGACTGGGCGGGGCTTCCCCCACCTCCAAGGAACTTGGCGGGGGTTCCCCCTCCTCCTGGGGACTGGGCGGGGCTTCCCCCTCCTCCGGGGGACTCGGCGGGGATTCCCCCTACTCCGGGGGACTGGGCGGGGCTTCCCCCTCCTCCGGGGGACTCGGCGGGGATTCCCCCTACTCCGGGGGACTCGGCGGGGGTTCCCCCTCCTCCGGGGGACTGGGCGGGGCTTCCCCCACCTCCATGGAACTTGGCGGGGGTTCCCCCTCCTCCTGGGGACTGGGCGGGGCTTCCCCCTCCTCCGGGGGACTCGGCGGGGATTCCCCCTACTCCGGGGGACTGGGCGGGGCTTCCCCCTCCTCCGGGGGACTCGGCGGGGATTCCCCCTACTCCGGGGGACTGGGCGGGGCTTCCCCCTCCTCCGGGGGACTCGGCGGGGGTTCCCCCTTCTCTGGGGAACTGGGCGGGGCTTCCCCCTCCTCTAGGGAACTTGGTGGGGATTCCCCCTACTCCGGGGAACTGGGCGGGGGGCTTCCCCCTCCTCTAGGGAACTAGGTGGGGATTCCCCCTACTCCGGGGGACTCGGCGGGGATTCCCCCCACTCCGGGGCCACCGCCGGGGATTCCCCCTCCACCGGTGGACTTGGCGGGGATTCCCCCTACTCCGTGGGACTCGGCGGGGGTTCCCCCTCCTCCGGGGGACAGGGCGGGGCTTCCCCCTCCTCCGGGGGACTCGGCGGGGATTCCCCCTACTCCGGGGGACTGGGCGGGGCTTCCCCCTCCTCTAGGGAACTTGGTGGGGATTCCCCCTACTCCGGGGGGTCCGGCGGGGGTTCCCCCTCTTCCAGGGGACTCGGCGGGGATTCCCCCTACTCCGGGGGACTCGGCGGGGCTTCCCCCTCCTCCGGGGGACTCGGCGGGGGTTCCCCCTTCTCTGGGGAACTGGGCGGGGCTTCCCCCTCCTCTAGGGAACTTGGTGGGGATTCCCCCTACTCCGTGGGACTCGGCGGGGATTCCCCCTACTCCGTGGGACTCGGCGGGGGTTCCCCATCCTCCAGGGAACTTGGTGGGGATTCCCCCTACTCCTGGGGACTGGGCGGTGCTTCCCCCTCCTCCGTGGGACTCGGCGGGGATTCCCCCCACTCCGGGGGACTCGGCGGGGATTCCCCTCACTCCGGGGGACTCGGCGGGGGTTCCCCCTCCTCCGGGGGACTGGGCGGGGCTTCCCCCTCCTCCGGGGGACTCGGCGGGGGTTCCCCCTTCTCTGGGGAACTGGGCGGGGCTTCCCCCTCCTCTAGGGAACTTGGTGGGGATTCCCCCTCCTCCGGGGGACTGGGCGGGGCTTCCTCCTTCTCTGGGGAACTGGGCGGGGCTTCCCCCTACTCCGGGGGACTCGGCGGGGGTTCCCCCTCCTCCTGGGGACTGGGCGGGGCTTCCCCCTCCTCCGGGGGACTCGGCGGGTATTCCCCCTACTCCGGGGGACTGGGCGGGGCTTCCCCCTCCTCCGGGGGACTCGGCGGGGATTCCCCCTACTCCGAGAGACTGGGCGGGCCTTCCCTCTCCTCCGGGGGACTCGGCGGGGATTCCCCCTACTCCGGGGGACTGGGCGGGGCTTCCCTCTCCTCCGGGGGACTCGGCGGGGATTCCCCCTACTCCGGGGAACTGGGCGGGGCTTCCCCCTCCTCCGAGGGACTCGGCGGGGGTTCCCCCTTCTCTGGGGAACTGGGCGGGGCTTCACCCTCCTCCGGGGGACTCGGCGGGGATCCCCCCTACTCCGTGGGACTCGGCGGGGGTTCCCCCTCCTCCAGGGAACTAAGTGGGGATTCCCCCTACTCCGGGGAACTGGGCGGGGCTTCCCCCTCCTCCGAGGGACTCGGCGGGGGTTCCCCCTTCTCTGGGGAACTGGGCGGGGCTTCCCCCTCCTCCGGGGGACTCGGCGGGGATTCCCCCTACTTCGGAGGACTCGGCGGGGATTCCCCCTACTCCGGGGGACTGGGCGGGGCTTCCCCCTCCACCGGGGGACTCGGCGGGGATTCCCTCTACTCCGTGGGACTCGGCGGCGATTCCCCCTACTCCGTGGGACTCGGCGGGGGTTCCCCCTCCTCCAGGGAACTAAGTGGGGATTCCCCCTACTCCGGGGAACTGGGCGGGGCTTCCCCCTCCTCCGAGGGACTCGGCGGGGATTCCCCCTACTCCGGGGGACTCGGCGGGGATTCCCCCTCCTCCGGGGGACTCGGCGGGGATTCCCCCTCCTCCGGGGGACTGGGCGGGGCTTCCCCCTCCTCCGGGGGACTCGGCGGGGATTCCCCCTACTCCGGGGGACTGGGCGGGGCTTCCCCCTCCTCCGGGGGACTCGGCGGGGATTCCCCCTACTCCGGGGGACTGGGCGGGGCTTCCCCCTCCTCCGGGGGACTCGGCGGGGGTTCCCCCTTCTCTGGGGAACTGGGCGGGGCTTCCCCCTCCTCTAGGGAACTTGGTGGGGATTCCCCCTACTCCGGGGAACTGGGCGGGGGGCTTCCCCCTCCTCTAGGGAACTAGGTGGGGATTCCCCCTACTCCGGGGGACTCGGCGGGGATTCCCCCCACTCCGGGGCCACCGCCGGGGATTCCCCCTCCACCGGTGGACTTGGCGGGGATTCCCCCTACTCCGTGGGACTCGGCGGGGGTTCCCCCTCCTCCGGGGGACAGGGCGGGGCTTCCCCCTCCTCCGGGGGACTCGGCGGGGATTCCCCCTACTCCGGGGGACTGGGCGGGGCTTCCCCCTCCTCTAGGGAACTTGGTGGGGATTCCCCCTACTCCGGGGGGTCCGGCGGGGGTTCCCCCTCTTCCAGGGGACTCGGCGGGGATTCCCCCTACTCCGGGGGACTCGGCGGGGATTCCCTCTCCTCCGGGGGACTCGGCGGGGATTCCCCCTACTCCGGGGAACTGGGCGGGGCTTCCCCCTCCTCCGAGGGACTCGGCGGGGGTTCCCCCTTCTCTGGGGAACTGGGCGGGGCTTCCCCCTCCTCCGGGGGACTCGGCGGGGATTCCCCCTACTCCGAGAGACTGGGCGGGCCTTCCCTCTCCTCCGGGGGACTCGGCGGGGATTCCCCCTACTCCGGGGGACTGGGCGGGGCTTCCCTCTCCTCCGGGGGACTCGGCGGGGATTCCCCCTACTCCGGGGAACTGGGCGGGGCTTCCCCCTCCTCCGAGGGACTCGGCGGGGGTTCCCCCTTCTCTGGGGAACTGGGCGGGGCTTCACCCTCCTCCGGGGGACTCGGCGGGGATCCCCCCTACTCCGTGGGACTCGGCGGGGGTTCCCCCTCCTCCAGGGAACTAAGTGGGGATTCCCCCTACTCCGGGGAACTGGGCGGGGCTTCCCCCTCCTCCGAGGGACTCGGCGGGGGTTCCCCCTTCTCTGGGGAACTGGGCGGGGCTTCCCCCTCCTCCGGGGGACTCGGCGGGGATTCCCCCTACTTCGGAGGACTCGGCGGGGATTCCCCCTACTCCGGGGGACTGGGCGGGGCTTCCCCCTCCACCGGGGGACTCGGCGGGGATTCCCTCTACTCCGTGGGACTCGGCGGCGATTCCCCCTACTCCGTGGGACTCGGCGGGGGTTCCCCCTCCTCCAGGGAACTAAGTGGGGATTCCCCCTACTCCGGGGAACTGGGCGGGGCTTCCCCCTCCTCCGAGGGACTCGGCGGGGATTCCCCCTACTCCGGGGGACTCGGCGGGGATTCCCCCTCCTCCGGGGGACTCGGCGGGGATTCCCCCTCCTCCGGGGGACTGGGCGGGGCTTCCCCCTCCTCCAGGGAACTTGGTGGGGATTCCCCTTACTCCGGGGGACTGGGCGGGGCTTCCCCCTCCTCCGGGGGACTCGGCGGGGGTTCCCCTCACTCCGGGGGACTCGGCGGGGGTTCCCCCTCCTCCGGGGGACTGGGCGGGGCTTCCCCCTCCTCCGGGGGACTCGGCGGGGATTCCCCCTACTCCGGGGGACTAGGCGGGGCTTCCCCCTCCTCCGGGGGACTCGGCGGGGATTCCCCCTACTCCGGGGGACTGGGCGGGGCTTCCCCCTCCTCCGGGGGACTCGGCGGGGGTTCCCCCTTCTCTGGGGAACCGGGCGGGGCTTCCCCCTCCTCTAGGGAACTTGGTGGGGATTCCCCCTACTCCGGGGAACTGGGCGGGGGGCTTCCCCCTCCTCTAGGGAACTAGGTGGGGATTCCCCCTACTCCGGGGGACTCGGCGGGGATTCCCCCCACTCCGGGGCCACCGCCGGGGATTCCCACTCCACCGGTGGACTTGGCGGGGATTCCCCCTACTCCGTGGGACTCGGCGGGGGTTCCCCCTCCTCCGGGGGACAGGGCGGGGCTTCCCCCTCCTCCGGGGGACTCGGCGGGGATTCCCCCTACTCCGGGGGACTGGGCGGGGCTTCCCCCTCCTCTAGGGAACTTGGTGGGGATTCCCCCTACTCCGGGGGGTCCGGCGGGGGTTCCCCCTCTTCCAGGGGACTCGGCGGGGATTCCCCCTACTCCGGGGGACTCGGCGGGGATTCCCCCTCCTCCGAGGGACTCGGCGGGGCTTCCCCCTCCTCCGGGGGACTCGGCGGGGATTCCCCCTACTCCGGGGGACTGGGCGGGGCTTCCCCCTCCTCCGGGGGACTCAGCGGGGATTCCCCCTTCTCCGTGGGACTCGGCGGGGATTCCCCCTACTCCGTGGGACTCGGCGGGGGTTCCCCATCCTCCAGGGAACTTGGTGGGGATTCCCCCTACTCCTGGGGACTGGGCGGTGCTTCCCCCTCCTCCGTGGGACTCGGCGGGGATTCCCCCCACTCCGGGGGACTCGGCGGGGATTCCCCTCACTCCGGGGGACTCGGCGGGGGTTCCCCCTCCTCCGGGGGACTGGGCGGGGCTTCCCCCTCCTCCGGGGGACTCGGCGGGGGTTCCCCCTTCTCTGGGGAACTGGGCGGGGCTTCCCCCTCCTCTAGGGAACTTGGTGGGGATTCCCCCTACTCCGGGGGACTCGGCGGGGGTTCCCCATCCTCCAGGGAACTTGGTGGGGATTCCCCCTACTCCTGGGGACTGGGCGGTGCTTCCCCCTCCTCCGTGGGACTCGGCGGGGATTCCCCCCACTCCGGGGGACTCGGCGGGGATTCCCCTCACTCCGGGGGACTCGGCGGGGATTCCCCCTACTCCGGGGGACTGGGCGGGGCTTCCCCCTCCTCCGGGGGACTCGGCGGGGATTCCCCCTCCTCCGGGGGACTCGGCGGGAATTCCCCCTCCTCCGGGGGACTGGGCGGGGCTTCCCCCTCCTCCAGGGAACTTGGTGGGGATTCCCATTACTCCGGGGAACTGGGCGGGGCTTCCCCCTCCTCCGGGGGACTCGGCGGGGATTCCCCCTACTCCGAGGGACTCGGCGGGGGTTCCCCCTCCTCCGGGGGACTGGGCGGGGCTTCCCCCTCCTCCGGGGGACTCGGCGGGGATTCCCCCTACTCCGGGGAACTGGGCGGGGCTTCCCCCTCCTCTAGGGAACTAGGTGGGGATTCCCCCTACTCCGGGGGACTCGGCGGGGATTCCCCCTACTCCGGGGGACTCGGCGGGGGTTCCCTCTCCTCCGGGGGACTGGGCGGGGCTTCCCCCACCTCCATGGAACTTGGCGGGGCTTCCCCCTCCTCCGGGGGACTCGGCGGGGATTCCCCCTACTCCGGGGGACTCGGCGGGGGTTCCCCCTCCTCCGGGGGACTCGGCGGGGATTCCCCCTCCTGCGGGGAACTTGGCGGGGGTTCCCCCTTCTCCGGGGGACTCGGCGAGGGTTTTCACTCCACCAGGCCCACCGCCGGGGCTTTCCCCTCCTCCGGGGGACTCGGCGGGGGTTCCCCCTCCTCCGGGGACACCGCCGGGGATACCCTCTTCTCCTGGGGACTCGGCGGGGGTTCCCCCTCCTCCGGGGCCTCCGCCGGGGCCTTCCCATCCTTCGGGGGACTCGGCGGGGATTCCTTCTCCTCCTAGGAACTCGGCGGGGGTTCCCCCTCCTCCGGGGGACTCGGCGGGGATTTCCCTTACTCCGTGGGACTCGGCGGGGATTCCCTCTGCTCGGGGGGACTCGGCGGGGGTTCCCCCTCCTACGGGGGACTGGGCGGGGCTTCCCTCTCCTCCAGGGACTTTGGCGGGGGTTCCCCCTCCTCCGGGGCCTCCGCCGGGGCCTTCCCCTCCTCCGGGGGACTCGGCGGGGGTTCCCCCACCTCCAAAGCCTCCGCCGGGGCCGTCCCCTCCTCCGAGGAACTTGGCGGGGCTTCCCCCTCCTCCGAGGCCACCGCCGGGGCTTTCCCTCCACCGGGGAACTTGGCGGGGGTTCCCCCTCCTCCAGGGGACTGGGCGGGGCCTTCCCCACCTCCGGGGAACTTGGCGGGGGTTCCTCCTCCTCCGAGGGACTCGGCGGGGGTTCCCCCTCCACCAGGGGACTGGGCGAGGATTCCCACTCCTCCAGGGGACTGGGCGGGGCCTTCCCCACCTCCGGGGAACTTGGCGGGGGTTCCTCCTCCTCCGAGGGACTCGGCGGGGGTTCCCCCTCCTCCAGGGGACTGGGCGGGGCTCCACCCTTATCCGGGGAGCTTTGCGGGGGTTCCCCCTCGGGGAACCCGGAGGGAAATCGGAGGGAATTCCCTCTACTCCGGGGGACTGGGCGGGGCTACCCCCTCTTCCAAGGAACTTGGCGGGGGTTCCCTCTCCTCCGGTGGACTCGGCGGGGATTCCCCCTACTCCGGGGGATTAGGCCGGGAATTCCCCCTCCTGCGGGGAACTCGGCGGGGGTTCCCACTCCACCAGGCCCACCGCCGGGGCTTCCCACTCCTCGGGGGAACTTGGCCGGGATTCCCCCTCCTCCGGGGGACTGGGCGGGGCTTCCCCCTCCTACGGGGAACTTGGCGCGGGTTCCCCCTCTTTCGGAGGTCATGGCGGGGATTCGCCCTACTCCGGGGGACTGGGCGGGGCTTCCCCCTCCTCCGAGGCCACCGCCGGGGGTTCCTTCTCCGCCGGGGCCACCACCGGGGATACTCCCTCTTCCGAAGAACTTGGCGGGGATTCCCCCTCCTCCGGGGGACTCGGCGGGGGTTTCCCCTCCTCCGGGGGACTGGGCGGGGCTTCCCCCTCCTCCGGGGAACTTGGTGGGGGTTCCACCTCTTCCGGGGAACTTGGCGGGGGTTCCCCTTCCTTCGGGGAACTTGACTGGGGTTCCCCCTCCACCGGGGGACTCGGCGAGGAATACCCCTACTCCGGGGGACTTGGCGGGGGTTCTTCCTCCTCCGGGGCCACCGCCGGGGTTCCCCCTCCTCCGGGTGACTGGGCGGGGCTTCCCCCTCCTCTGAGGAACTTGGTGGGGGTTCCCCCTCCTCCGGGGCCTCCGCCGGGGCCTTTCCCTTCTCCGGGAGACCCGGCGGGGGTTCCCTCTCCTCCGGGGGACTCGGCGGGGATTCCCTCTCCTCCGGGGGACTCAGCGGGGGTTCCCCCTCCTCCAGGGGACTGGGCGGGGCTTCCCCCTCCTCCGGGGAACTTTGCGGGGGTTCCCCCTCCTCCGGGGGACTGGGCGGGGCTTCCCCCTCCTCCGGGGAACTTGGCAGGGGATCCCCCTCCACAGGGGCCACCGCCCGAGCTTCCTCCTCCTCTGGGGAACTTGGCGGGGGTTCCCCCTCCTCCGGGGGCCTGGGCGGGGCTTCCCCCCCTCCGGGGTACTTGTCGGGTTTTCCCCCTCCTCCGGGGCCTCCGCCGGGGCCTTCCCCTTCCTCCGAGGGACTCGGCGGGGGTTCCCCCTCCTCCAGGGAACTTGGCGGGGGTTCCATCTCCTCCGGGGGACTCAGCGGGGTTTTCCCCTCCTCCAGGGCACTCAGCGGGGCTTCCCTCTCCTCCTGGGAACTTGGCGGGGGTTCCCCTTCCTTCCGGGGGACTCGGTGTGGGTTCCCCCTCCTCCGGGGGACTCGGCGGGGATTTCCCCTCTTCCGGGGAACTTCGCGGGTTTTCCCCTCCTCTAGGGGACTCGGCGGGGCGTCCTCCTCCTCCGGGGGACTCGGCGGGGCTTTCCACTCCTCCGGGGGATTCGGCGGGGCTTTCCCCTCCTCCGGGGGATTCAGCGGGGCTTCCCTCGTCTCCAGGGAACTCGTCGGGGGGCCCCCCCTGCTCCGGGTTACTCGGCGGGGCTTCCCCCTCCTCCAGGGGACTCGCCGGGGCTTCCTCCACCTCCGGGGCCTCCACCGGGGCTTCCCCCTCCTCCAACGAACTCGGCGGGGGTTCCCCTTCCTCCAAAAGACTCGGCGGGGCTTCCCCCTCCTCCAGGGGATTTGGCGTGTCTTCCTTCACCTCCGGGGAACTTGGCGGGGGTTCCCCCTCCATGGGGGGACTCTGCGGGGCGTCCTTCTCCTCCGGGAGACTCCGCGGGGCTTCCTCCTCCTACGGGAAACTTTGCGGGGGTTTCCCCTCCTCCGGGGGACTCGGCAGGGGTTCCCCCTCCTTCTGGGAACTTGGTGGTGATTTCCCCTTTCACCGGGGGACTCTGCAGAGCTTCCCCCTTCTCCGGGGAACTTGGCGGGGGTTCCCCCTCCTCCAGGGAGCTTGGTGGGGCTTCCCCCTCCTCCAGGGGACTCGCCGGGGCCGCTCTGTCCTCCGGGGCCTTCGCCGGGGCTTTCCCCTCCTCCGGGGAACTCGGAGGGGGTTCCCCCTCCACCGGGCAACTCGGTGGGGCTTCCCCGTCCTCCGAAGAACTCAGCGGGGGTCCCCCCCCCCCCCCTCAAGAGGACTCAGTGAGGCTTCCCTCTCCTCCTGGGAACTTGGCGGGGGTTCCCATTACTCCGGGGGACTCGGTGGGGGTTCCCCCCTCCAGTGGACTCGGAAGGGGTTCACCCTTCTCCGGGGCCTCCGCAGGGGCTTCCCCCTCCTCCGGGGGACTCGGCGGGGCTTCTCACTCCTCCGGGAAACTCGGCGGGGGTTCCCCCTCCTCCGGGGCCTCCGCCGTGGCTTCCCCCTCCTCCAACGAAATCGGCGGGGGTTCCCCATTTCTCCAAAAGACTCGGCGGGGCTTCCCCCTCCTCCGGGGAGCTTGGCGGGGCTTCCCCCTCCTCCAGGGAACTCGTCGGGGGTTCTCCCTCCTCCAGGGAACTCGGCGAGGGTTCCCCCTCCTCCGGGGCCGTCGCCGGGGTTTCCCCCTCATACGGTGGACTCGGCGGGGGTTCCCCCTCCTCCAGGGGACTCGGCGATGCTTCCCCTTGCTCCTGGGAACTTGGAGGGGATTCCCCCTTTTCCAGGGGACTCGGCGGGACTTCCCCCTCCTCCGAGGAACTTGATGGGGGTTCCCCCTTCTCCGGGGGACTCGGCGGGGGTTCCCCCTCCCCCGGGGCCTCCGCCGGGGCTTCCCTCTCCTCCTGGGAACTTGGTGGGGTTCCCGCTCCTCCGGGGGACTCAGCAGGGCTTCCACCTCCTCCGAAGAACTTGGTGGGGGTTCCCCCTCCTCCGGGGGACTCGGCGGGGTTTTTCCATCCTCAATGGACTCGGCGGGGGTTCACCCTTCTCCGGGGCCTCCGCAGGGGCTTCCCCCTCCTCCGGGGGACTCGGCGGGGCTTTTCCCTCCTCCGGGAAACTCGGCGGGGGTTCCCCCTCCTCCTGAACCTCCGCCGGGGCTTCCGCCTCCTCCAACGAACTCGGCGGGGGTTCCCCTTCCTCCAAAAGACTCGGCGGGGCTTCCCCCTCCTCCGGGGAGCTTAGCGGGGCTTCCCCCTCCTCCAGGTAACTCGTCAGGGGTTCTCCCTCCTCAAGGGAACTCGGCGGGGGTTCCCCCTCCTCCGGGGCCGTCGCCGGGGTTTCCCCCTCATACGGTGGACTCGGCGGGGGTTCCCCCTCCTCCAGGGGACTCGGCGATGCTTCCCCCTGCTCCTGGTAACTTGGAGGGGGTTCCCCCTTTTCCAGGGGACTCGGCGGGACTTCCCCCTCCTCCGGGGAACTTGATGGGGGTTCCCCCTCCACCGGGGGATTTGGCGGAGCGTCCCCCTCCTCCTGGGAACTTGGTGGGGGTTCCCCATCCTCCGGGGAACCTGGCAGGGGTTCCCCCATCTCCGGAGGACTCGGCGGGGCTTCCTCCTTTCCAGGGGACTCGGCGGGGGTACCTCCTCCTCCAGTGGACTCGGCGGGGCTTCCCCCTTCCCCGGGGAAATCGGCGGGAATTCCACCCCCCCCCCCCCCCCCCCCCAAGGGGACTCAGCAGGGCTTCCGGGGAACTTGGCGGGTTTTCCCCTCCTCCAGGGGACTCAGCGGGGGTTCCCCTTTTTTCGGGGCCTCGGCGGGGTTTTCCCCTACTCCCGGGACTCGGCGGGCTTTCCCCCTCCTCCAGGGGACTCGGCGGGGCTTCCTTCTCCTCCGAGGAACTTAGCGGGGGTAACCCCTCCACCGGGGGACTCGGCGGGGGTTCCCCCTCCTCCGGGGCCTCCGCCGTGGCTTCCCCCTTCTCCGGGGATCTTGGCGAGGCTTCCCCTTTCTCCGGGGAACTCGTTGGGGGTTTCCCCCCTCCAGTGGACTCGGCGGGGGTTCACCCTTCTCCGGGGCCTCCGCCGGGGCTTCCCCCTCCTCCAACGAACTCGGCGGGGTTTCCCCTTCCTCCAAAAGACTCGGCGGGGCTTCCACCTCCTCCAGGGAACTCGTCGGTGGTTCTCCCTCAACCAGGGAACTCGGCGGGGGTTCTTCCTCCTCCGGGGAACTTGGCGGGGGTTCCCCCTCCTCCGGGGAACTCGGCGGGGCTTCCCCCTCCTCCAGGGAACTCGTCGGGGGTTCTCCCTCCTCCAGGGAACTCGGCGAGGGTTCCCCCTCCTCCGGGGCCGTCGCCGGGGTTTCCCCCTCATACGGTGGACTCGGCGGGGGTTCCCCCTCCTCCAGGGGACTCGGCGATGCTTCCCCTTGCTCCTGGGAACTAGGAGGGGATTCCCCCTTTTCCAGGGGACTCGGCGGGACTTCCCCCTCCTCCGAGGAACTTGATGGGGGTTCCCCCTTCTCCGGGGGACTCGGCGGGGGTTCCCCCTCCCCCGGGGCCTCCGCCGGGGCTTCCCTCTCCTCCTGGGAACTTGGTGGGGTTCCCGCTCCTCCGGGGGACTCAGCAGGGCTTCCACCTCCTCCGAAGAACTTGGTGGGGGTTCCCCCTCCTCCGGGGGACTCGGCGGGGTTTTTCCATCCTCAATGGACTCGGCGGGGGTTCACCCTTCTCCGGGGCCTCCGCAGGGGCTTCCCCCTCCTCCGGGGGACTCGGCGGGGCTTTTCCCTCCTCCGGGAAACTCGGCGGGGGTTCCCCCTCCTCCTGAACCTCCGCCGGGGCTTCCGCCTCCTCCAACGAACTCGGCGGGGGTTCCCCTTCCTCCAAAAGACTCGGCGGGGCTTCCCCCTCCTCCGGGGAGCTTAGCGGGGCTTCCCCCTCCTCCAGGTAACTCGTCAGGGGTTCTCCCTCCTCAAGGGAACTCGGCGGGGGTTCCCCCTCCTCCGGGGCCGTCGCCGGGGTTTCCCCCTCATACGGTGGACTCGGCGGGGGTTCCCCCTCCTCCAGGGGACTCGGCGATGCTTCCCCCTGCTCCTGGTAACTTGGAGGGGGTTCCCCCTTTTCCAGGGGACTCGGCGGGACTTCCCCCTCCTCCGGGGAACTTGATGGGGGTTCCCCCTCCACCGGGGGATTTGGCGGAGCGTCCCCCTCCTCCTGGGAACTTGGTGGGGGTTCCCCATCCTCCGGGGAACCTGGCAGGGGTTCCCCCATCTCCGGAGGACTCGGCGGGGCTTCCTCCTTTCCAGGGGACTCGGCGGGGGTACCTCCTCCTCCAGTGGACTCGGCGGGGCTTCCCCCTTCTCCGGGGAAATCGGTGGGAATTCCACCCCCCCCCCCCCCCCCCTCCAGGGGACTCAGCAGGGCTTCCGGGGAACTTGGCGGGTTTTCCCCTCCTCCAGGGGACTCAGCGGGGGTTCCCCTTTTTTCGGGGCCTCGGCGGGGTTTTCCCCTACTCCCGGGACTCGGCGGGCTTTCCCCCTCCTCCAGGGGACTCGGCGGGGTTTCCCCCTCCTCTAGGAGACTCGGCGGGGCTTCCTTCTCCTCCGAGGAACTTAGCGGGGGTAACCCCTCCACCGGGGGACTCGGCGGGGGTTCCCCCTCCTCCGGGGCCTCCGCCGTGGCTTCCCCCTTCTCCGGGGATCTTGGCGAGGCTTCCCCTTTCTCCGGGGAACTCGTTGGGGGTTTCCCCCCTCCAGTGGACTCGGCGGGGGTTCACCCTTCTCCGGGGCCTCCGCCGGGGCTTCCCCCTCCTCCAACGAACTCGGCGGGGTTTCCCCTTCCTCCAAAAGACTCGGCGGGGCTTCCACCTCCTCCAGGGAACTCGTCGGGGGTTCTCCCTCAACCAGGGAACTCGGCGGGGGTTCTTCCTCCTCCGGGGAACTTGGCGGGGGTTCCCCCTCCTCCGGGGAACTCGGCGGGGGTTCCCCCTACTCCGGGGCCTCTGCCGGAGCCCCTTACCTCTGGGGAACTCGGCGGGGGTTCCCCCTCCTCCAGGGAACTTGGCGGGGCTTCCCCCTCCTCCATGGAACTCGTCGGGGGTCCCACCTGCTCCGGGGGACTCGGCGGGGCTTCCCCCTCCTCCGGGGAACTCGTCGGGGGTTACCCTCCTCCAGGGGACTCGCCTGGGCTTTCTCCTCCACCGGGGCCTCCGCCGGGGCTTCACCCTCCTCCGGGGGACTCGGCATAGGTTCCCCCTCCTCTAGGGGACTCGGCGGGGCTTCCCCCTCCTCCAGGAAACTTAGCAGGGGTTCCCTTTCCTCCGGGGAACTTGGCGGGGGTTCCCCCTCCTGCGGAGGACTCGGCGGGGCTTCCCCTTTCTCCAGGGATCTCGGCGGGGGTTCCCCCTCCTCCGAGAAACTCAGCGGGGGTTCCCCCTCTAGCGGGGATCGTGGCGGGAGTTCCCCCTCCTCAAGGGGGACTCGGTGGGGGTTCTCCCTCCTCTAGTGGACTCGGCGGGGCTTCCCCCTCCTCCGAGAGACTCAGCGGGGGTTCCCCCTCCTCCGGGCCCACCACTGGGGGTTCCCCCTTCTCCGGGGGACTCGGCGGGGTTTCCCCATCCTCAATGGATTTGGCGTGGCTTCCCCCTCCTCCGAGAGACTCAGCGGGGGTTCCCCCTCCTCCGGGCCCACCACTGGGGGTTCCCCCTCCACCGGGGGACTCGGCGGGGCTTCCCCCTCCTACTGGAAACTTGGTGGGGGTTTCAGCTCCTCCGGGGGACGCGGCGGGGCTTTCCCCTCCTCCAAAGAACTTGGCGGGGGTTCCCCCTCCCCTGGGGGACTCGGCGGGGTTTCCCCATCCTCAATGGATTCGGCGGGGCTTCCCCCTCCGCCGGGGGACTCGGCGGGGGTTCCCCCTCCTCCTGGGAACTTGGTGGGGGTTCCACCTCCTCCGGGGAACTTGGCAGGGGTTCCCCCTTCTCCGGGACCTCTGCCGGAGCCTCCCCCTCCTCTGGGAAACTCGGCGGGGGTTCCCCCCCCCCTCCAGGGGACTCAGCAGGCCTTCCGGGGAACTTGGCGGTTTTCCCCGTCCTCCATGGAATTTGGCGTGTCTTCCTTCTCCTCCGGGGAACTTGGCTGGGGTTCCCCTTTCACTGGGGGACTCGGCGCGGGTTCCCCCTTCTCCGGGGCCTCCGCATGGGCTTCCCCCTCCTCCGGGAAACTCGGCGGGGCTACCCCCTCCTCCGGGGAACACGTCTGGGGTTCTCCCCTTCTCCAGGGAACTCGGTGGGGGTTCCCCTTCCTCCGGGGCCTTCGCCGGGGCTTACCCCTCCTCCGGGGAACTAAGCGGGGGTTCCCCCTCCTCCGGGGCCTCCGCCGGGGCTTCCTTGTCCTCCGGGGAACTTGGCGGGGGTTCCCCCTCCTCCGGGGGACTCGGCGGGGTTTCCCTATTCTCAATGGACTCGGCGGGGCTTCCCCCTCCTCCGGGGGACTTGGCGGGGGTTCCCCCTCCACCGGGGGACTCGGCGGGGCTTCCCCCTCCTCCTGGAAACTTGGTGGGGCTTCCCCCTCCTACTGGAAACTTGGTGGGGGTTCCCGCTCCTCCGGGGGACGCCGCGGGGCTTCCCCCTCCTCCAGGAAACTTGGCGGGAGTTTCCCCTCCTCAAGGGGGACTCGGCGGGGGTTCTCCCTCCTCCGGGGGACTCGGCGGGGGTTCTCCCTCCTCCGGGGCCCTCGCCGGGGCTTCCCACTCCTCCGGGGAACTTGGCGGGGGTTCCCCTTCCTCCGGGGAGCTCGGCGGGGGTTCCCCCTCCACCGGGGAACTTGGCGGGGGTTCCATCTCCTCCGGGGTACTCGGCGGGGGTTCCCCCTACACCGGGGCCTCTGCCGGAGCTTCCCTTACCTCTGGGGAACTCGGCGGGGGTTTCCCCCCCCCCCCCCCACCAGGGGACTCAGCGGGGCTTCCGGGGAACTTGGCGGGTTTTCCCCTCCTCCAGGGGATTTGGCGTGTCTTCCTTCTTCTCCGGGGAACTTGGCGGGGGTTCCCCCTCCTCCATGGAACTCGTCGGGGGTTCCCCCTCCTCCAGGGGACTCGCCGGGGCTTTCTCCTCCTCCGGGGCCTCCGCCGGGGCTTCTCCCTTTTCCGGGGGACTCGGCGTAGGTTTCCCCTCCTCTAGGGGACTCGGCGGGGCTTCCCCCTCCTCCAGGAAACTAAGCAGGGGTTCCCTTTCCTCCGGGGAACTTGGCGGGGGTTCCCCCTCCTGCGGAGGACTCGGCGGGGCTTCCCCTTTCTCCGGGGATCTCGGCCGGGTTTTCCTAACTCCTGGGGACTCGGTGGGCTTTCCCTCTCCTCCATGGGACTCGGCGGGGGTTCCCCCTCCTCCGAGGGACTCAGCTTCCCCCTCCAGCGGGGATCGTGGCGGGAGTTCCCCCTTCTCAAGAGGGACTCGGTGGGGGTTCTCACTCCTCTAGTGGACTCGATGGGGCTGCCCTCTCCTCCGGGGAGCTTGGCGGGGGTTCCCCCTCCTCCGAGAGACTCAGCGGGGGTTCCCCCTCCTCCGGGGCCACCACCGGGGCTTCCCCCTCCTCCGGGGGACTCGGCGGGGCTTCCCCCTCCTCCAGGGCCACCGCCGGGGCTTCCCCCTCTTCCGAGGTAACCGCCGGGGCTTCCCCCTCCTCCGGGGCCACCGCAGGGGATTCCCCCTCCTCCGGGGAACTTGGCGGGGGTTTCCCCTCCTCCAGGGCCTCGGCCGGGGCTCCCCCCTCCTCCGGGGCAACCGCCAGGGCTTCCCCCTCTTCCGGGGCCACCGCCGGGGCTTCCCCCTCCTTAAGGGCAACAGCCGATGGTTCCATCTCCTCCGGGGAACTTGGCGGGAGCTCCCCCTCCTCCAGCGGATTTGGCAGGGGTTCCCCTTTCTTCGGGGAACTCGGCGGGGCTTTCCCCTACTCGTGGTGTCTTTACGGGGCTTCCCCCTCCTCCGGGGAACTTGGCGGGGGTTCCCCCTCCTCCGGGGAACTTGGCGGTGATTTCCCCTCCTCCAGGGGACTCGCCGGGGGTTCCCCCCCCGCCGGAGGACACGGTGGGGCTTCCCCCCTTCTCCGGGGAACTTGGCGGTGGTGGTCCCTCCCCTGGGGAACTTGGCGGGGGTTCCCCATACTCCGGGGCCTCTGCCGGAGCTTCCCCCACCTCTGGGGAACTCGGCGGGGGTTCCCCCCCTTCCAGGGGACTCAGGGGGGATTCCGGGGAACTTGGCGGGTTTTCCCCTCCTCCAGGGGATTTGGCGTGTCTTCCTTCTCCTCCGGGGAACTTGGCGGGGGTTCCCCCTTCACCGGGGAACTTGGCGGGAGTGCCCCCTCCTCAAGGGGGACTCGGTGGGGGTTCTCCCTCTTGCGGGGGACTCGGCGGGGGTTCCCTCTCCTCCGGGGCCTCCGCCGAGGCTTCCCACTCCTCCGGGGAACTTGGCGGGGGTGCCCCTCCTCTGGTGAGCTCGGCGGGGATTCCCCTATCTCCGGGGAACTTGGTGGGGGTTCCATCTCCTCCGGGGTCTCCGCCGGGGCTTCCTCCTCCTCCGTGGGACTCGGCGGGGCTTCCCCCTCCTCCAGGAAACTCGGCGGGGCTTCCCCCTCCTCCGGAGAACTTGGCGGGAGTTCCCCCTCCTCCGGGGGACTCGGTGGGGGTTCTCCCTCCTCCAGTGGACTCGGCGGGGCTTCCCCCTCCTCCGGGGGACTTGGCGGGGATTCCCCTTTCTCCGGGGGACTCGGCGGGGGTTCCCCCTCCTCCGGGGCTTCTGCCGGGGCTTCCCCCTCCTCCGGGGAACTTGGCGGGGGTTCCATCTCCTCCGGGGAGCTCGGCGGGGGTTCCCCCTCCTCCGGAACTACCGCCGGGGCTTCCCCCTCCTCCGGGGGACTCGGCGGGGCTTCCCCCTCCTCCGAAGCCCCCGCCGGGGTTTCCCCCTTTTCCGTGGCCCTCCGTGGCGTTGCTTGATGCTTGCTTGATTCTTGCTTGCTTGATGCTTGCTTGATGCTTGCTTGATGCTTGCTTGATGCTTGCTTGATGCTTGCTTGATGCTTGCTTGATGCTTGCTTGATGCTTGCTTGCTTGATGCTTGCTTGATGCTTGCTTGATGCTTGCTTGCTGCTTGCTGGATGCTTGCTTGATGCTTGCTTGATGCTTGCTTGCTTGCTGCTTGCTTGATGCTTGCTAGATGCTTGCTAGATGCTTGCTTGCTGCTTGCTTGATGCTTGCTTGATGCTTGCTTGCTTGATGCTTGCTTGATGCTTGCTTGATGCTTGCTAGATGCTTGCTTGATGCTTGCTTGATGCTTGCTAGTTGCTTGCTTGCTTGCTGCTTGCTTGATGCTTGCTAGATGCTTGCTTGATGCTTGCTTGATGCTTGCTTGATGCTTGCTTGATGCTTGCTTGATGCTTGCTTGCTTGATGCTTGCTTGATGCTTGCTTGATGCTTGCTTGATGCTTGCTTGCTTAATGCTTGCTTGATGCTTGCTTGATGCTTGCTTGATGCTTGCTTGCTTGATGCTTGCTTGATGCTTGCTTGATGCTTGCTTGATGCTTGCTTGCTTGATGCTTGCTTGATGCTTGCTTGATGCTTGCTTGATGCTTGCTTGATGCTTATGGAGCTTCCCCCTCCTCCGGGGCCACCGTAGGGGATTCCCCCTCCTCGAGGGAACTTGGCGGGGGTCCCCCTCCTCCGGGGAACTTGGCGGGGGTTTCCCCTCCACCGGGGCCTCCGCCGGGGCTTCCCCCTCCTCCAGGGCAATAGCCGGGGGTTCCATCTCCTCCGGGGAACTTGGCGGGGGTTCCCCATCCTCCGGGGAACTTGGCGGGGATTTCCTCTTCTCCGGGGCAACCGCCGGGGCTTCCCCTCTTCCGGGGCCACCGCCGGGGCTTCCCCCTCCACCAGGGCAACAGCCGGGGGTCCCATCTCCTCCGGGGATCTTGGCGGGGGTTCCTCCTCCTCCAGGGGACTAGGCAGGGGTTCCTCTTTCTTCCGGGGACTCGGCGGGGCTTCCTCCTCCTCTTGGTGACTTGGCGTGGCTTCCCCTACCTCCGAAGGACTCGGCGGGGGTTCCTCCTCCTCCGGGGCCTCCGCCGGGGCTTCCCCCACCTCCCGGGGAACTCGGCGGAGGTTCCCACTCCTCCGGGGCCTCCGCCGGGGCATCCCCCTTCTCCGGGGTACTCAGCGGGGGTTTCCCGCCTAAAAAGACTCGTCGGGGCTTCCCCCTCCTCCGGGGGACTCGGCGGGGGTTCCCCCTCCACCGGGGAACTCGGCGGGTTTTCCCCGCCTCCAGGGGATTTGGCGTGTCTTCCTTCTCCTCCGGGGAACTTGTTGGGGGTTCCCCCTTTACCTGAGGACTCGACGCGGGTTCCCCCTTCTCCGGGGCCTCCGCATGGGCTTCCCCCTCCTACGGGGGACTCGGCGGGGCTTCCCCCTCCTCCAGGGAACTCGTCGGGGGTTCCCCCTCCTCCGACGGACTCGGCGGGGCTTCCCCCTTCTTCGGGAAACTTGGCGGGGCTTCCCCCACCTCCGGGGAACTTGGCGGGTGTTCCCCCTCCTCCGGGGGACTCGGCGGGGGTTCCCCCTCCTCCGGGGGTCTCGGTGGGGGTTTCCCCTCCTCCAGGGGACTCGGCGGGGCTTCCCCCTTCTTCGGGAAACTTGGCGGGGCTTCCCCCACCTCCTGGGAACTTGGTGGGGGTTCCCCCTCCTCCGGGGGACTCGGCGGGGCTACCTCTTCCTCCGGGGGACTCGGCGGTGCTTCACCCTCCTCAAGGGAACTCGTCTGGGGTTCTCCCTCCTCCAGGGAACTCAGCGGGGGTTCCCCTTCCTCCGGGGCCTTCACCGGGGCTTCCCCCTCCTACGGGGGACTCGGCGGGGGTTCCCTCTCCTTCAGGGGACTCGGCGATGCTTCCCCCTCCTCCTGGGAACTTGGCGGGGGTTCCCTAATTTCCAAGGGACTCGGCGGGGCTTCCCCCTCCTCCGGGGAATTTGACGGGGGTTCCCCCTTCTCCGGGGGACTCGGCGGGGGTTCCCCCTCCTCCAGGGCCTCCGCCAGGGCTTCCCCCTTCTCCGGGGAACTTGGCGGGGGTTCCTACTCCTCCGGGGGACTCGGCGGGGTTTCCCCATCCTCAATGGATTTGGCGTGGCTTCCCACTCCTCCGGGGGACTTGGCGAGGGTTTCCCCCTCCACCGAGGGACTGGGCGGGGCTTCCCCCTCCTACTGGAAACTTGGTGGGGGTTCCAGCTCCTCCGGGGGACGCGGCGGGGCTTTCCCCTCCTCCAAAGAACTTGGCGGGGGTTCCCCCTCCCCTGGGGGACTGGGCGGGGTTTCCCCATCATCAATGGATTCGGCGGGGCTTCCCCCTCCTCCGGGGGACTTGGCGTAGGGTTCCCCCTCCACCGGGGGACTCAGCGGGGCTTCCCCCTCCTCCTGGGAACTTGGTGGGGGTTCCACCTCCTCCGGGGAACTTGGCAGGGGTTCCCCCTTCTCCGGGACCTCTGCCGGAGCCTCCCCCTCCTCTGGGGAACTCGGCGGGGGTTCCCTCCCCCCCTCCAGGAGACTCAGCAGGGCTTCCGGGGAACTTGGCGGTTTTCCCCTCCTCCAGGGGATTTGGCGTGTCTTCCTTCTCCTCCGGTGAACTTGGCTGGGGTTCCCCTTTCACCGGGGGACTCGGCGCGGGTTCCCCCTTCTCAGGGGCCTCCGCATGGGCTTCCACCTCCTCCGGGGCATTCGCCGGGGCTTACCCCTCCTCCGGGGAACTTGGCGGGGGTTCCCCCTCCTCCGGGGCCTTCGCCGGGGCTTCCTTCTCCTCCGGGGAACTTGGCGGGTGTTCCCCCTCCTCCGAGGGACTCGGTGGGGCTTCCCCCTCCTCCGGGGGACTTGGCGGGGATTCCCCCTCCTCCGGGGAACTTGGCGGGGGTTTCCCCTCCTCCGGGGCCTCGGCCGGGGCTTCCTCCTCCTCCGGGGCAACCGCCAGGGCTTCCCCCTCTTCCGGGGCCACCGCCGGGGCTTCCCCCTCCTCCAGGGCAACAGTCGGGGGTTCCATCTCCTCCGGGGAACTCCCTCCTCCGGGGGATTTGGCGGGAGTTCCCCCTCCTCCAGGGGACTCGGCAGGTGTTCCCCTTTCTTCGGGGGACTCGGCGGGGCTTCCCCCTCCCCCCTCCAGGGGACTCAGCGTGGTTTCACCTCCTCCGGGGAACTTGGCGGGGGTTCCATCTCCTCCGGGGGACTCGGCGGGGCTTCCCCCTCCTCCGGGGGACTCGGAGGGGGTTCCCCCTTCTCCGGGGGACTCGGCATGACGTAGCCAGGGATCTCTAGCCATCACTAGTGCTGCACGGAAGTAGCTAGGGCTAGCTTGTAGTAGCCACTCCCAAGTAGCCTGACGTAGCCAGGGATCTCTAGCCATCACTAGAGCTGCACGAAAGTAGCTAGGGCTAGCTAGTAGTAGCCAGTCCCAAGTAGCCTGACGTAGCCATGGATCTCTAGCCATCACTAGTGCTGCACGGAAGTAGCTAGGGCTAGCTAGTAGTAGCCAGTCCCAAGTAGCCTGACGTAGCCAGGGATCTCTAGCCATCTGCACGGAAGTAGCTAGGGCTAGCTTGTATTAGCCAGTCCCAAGTAGCCTGACGTAGCCATGGATCTCTAGCCATCACTAGTGCTGCACGGAAGTAGCTAGGGCTAGCTAGTAGTAGTCAGTCCCTAGTAGCCTGACGTAGCCAGGGATCTCTAGCCATCTGCACGGAAGTAGCTAGGGCTAGCTTGTAGTAGCCACTCCCAAGTAGCCTGACGTAGCCAGGGATCTCTAGCCATCACTAGTGCTGCACGGAAGAAGCTCGGGCTAGCTAGTAGTAGCCAGTCGCAAGTAGCCTTACGTAGCCAGGGATCTCTAGCCATCTGCACGGAAGTAGCTAGGGCTAGCTTGTAGTAGCCAGTCCCAAGTAGCCTGACGTAGCCAGGGATCTCTAGCCATCACAAGTGCTGCACGGAAGTAGCTAGGGCTAGCTAGTGGTAGGCAGTCCCAAGTAGCCTGACGTAGCCAGGGATCTCTAGCCATCACTAGTGCTGCACGGAAGTAGCTAGGGCTAGTTAGTAGTAGCCAGTCCCAAGTAGCCTGACGTAGCCAGGGATCTCTAGCCATCACTAGAGCTGCACGGAAGTAGCTAGGGCTAGCTAGTAGTAGCCAGTCCCAAGTAGCCTGACGTAGCCAGGGATCTCTAGCCATCACTAGTGCTGCACGGAAGTAGCTAGGGCTAGCTAGTAGTAGCCAGTCCCAAGTAGCCTGACGTAGCCAGGGATCTCTAGCCATCACTAGTGCTGCACGGAAGTAGCTAGGGCTAGCTAGTAGTAGCCACTTCCAAGTAGCCTGACGTAGCCAGGGTTCACTAGCCATCACTAGTGCTACACGTAAGTAGCTAGGGCTAGCTTGTAGTAGCCACTCCCAAGTAGCCTGACGTAGCCAGGGTTCACTAGCCATCACTAGTGCTACACGGAAGTAGCTAGGGCTAGCTAGTAGTAGCCACTTGCAAGTAGCCTGACGTAGCCAGGGTTCACTAGCCATCACTAGTGCTACACGGAAGTAGCTAGGGCTAGCTTGTAGTAGCCACTCCCAAGTAGCCTGACGTAGCCAGGGATCTCTAGCCATCACTAGAGCTGCACGGAAGTAGCTAGGGCTAGCTTGTAGTAGCCACTTCCAAGTAGCCTGAGGTAGCCATGGATCTCTAGCCATCACTAGTGCTACACGGAAGTAGCTAGGGCTAGCTTGTAGTAGCCACTCCTAAGTAGCCTGACGTAGCCAGGGATCTCTAGCCATCACTAGTGCTGCACGGAAGTAGCTAGGGCTAGCTTGTAGTAGCCAGTCCCAAGTAGCCTGACGTAGCCAGGGATCTCTAGCCATCACTAGTGCTGCACGGAAGTAGCTAGGGCTAGCTTGTAGTAGCCAGTCCCAAGTAGCCTGACGTAGCCAGGGATCTCTAGCCATCACTAGTGCTGCACGGAAGTAGCTAGGGCTAGCTAGTAGTAGCCAGTCCCAAGTAGCCTGACGTAGCCAGGGATCTCTAGCCATCACTAGTGCTGCACGGAAGTAGCTAGGGCTAGCTAGTAGTAGCCACTTCCAAGTAGCCTGACGTAGCCAGGGTTCACTAGCCATCACTAGAGCTGCACGGAAGTAGCTAGGGCTAGCTAGTAGTAGCCAGTCCCAAGTAGCCTGACGTAGCCAGGGATCTCTAGCCATCACTAGTGCTGCACGGAAGTAGCTAGGGCTAGCTAGTAGTAGCCAGTTCCAAGTAGCCTGACGTAGCCAGGGATCTCTAGCCATCACTAGTGCTGCACGGAAGTAGCTAGGGCTAGCTAGTAGTAGCCACTTATAAGTAGCCTGACGTAGCCAGGGTTCACTAGCCATCACTAGTGCTACACGGAAGTAGCTAGGGCAAGCTTGTAGTAGCCACTCCCAAGTAGCCTGACGTAGCCAGGGATCTCTAGCCATCACTAGAGCTGCACGGAAGTAGCTAGGGCTAGCTTGTAGTAGCCACTCCCAAGTAGCCTGAAGTAGCCAGGGATCTCTAGCCATCACTAGTGCTGCACGGAAGTAGCTAGGGCTAGCTTGTAGTAGCCAGTCCCAAGTAGCCTGACGTAGCCAGGGATCTCTAGCCGTCACTAGTGCTGCACGGAAGTAGCTAGGGCTAGCTAGTAGTAGCCAGTCCCAAGTAGCCTGACGTAGCCAGGGATCTCTAGCCATCACTTGTGCTCGACAGAATTAGCTAGGGCTAGTAGCCCTGCGTACAGCCAAGCCACACTTCCTGCCTTCAAGTCGCTAGTCAGCAAGACTTGGCGGTGATCTTGTCTCGGCCTGCTGGATCCACTGCGGGCTCGGAACTTGTGACTTATTGTCGAAATATTAATTTTGTGAGAAAATATTAATTACCGTACGTCATTTCGTTCTTGTGTTTTCCTCTCTTCAAGTTTGGCAGCAATGTGCAAAACAAGGTAGTTCCTTGTGATTTGCAAGCTGTGTGGTGTTTAGTTCCTTGTGCCTTGCATGCTGTGTGGTGTTTAGTTCCTTGTGCCTTGCATGCTTTGTGGTGTTTAGTTCCTTGTGCCTTGCATGCTGTGTGGTGTTTAGTTCCTTGTGCCTTGCATGCTTTGTGGTGTTTAGTTCCTTGTGCCTTGCATGCTGTGTGGTGTTTAGTTCCTTGTGCCTTGCATGCTGTGTGGTGTTTAGTTCCTTGTGCCTTGCATGCTGTGTGGTGTTTAGTTCCTTGTGCCTTGCATGCTGTGTGGTGTTTAGTTCCTTGTGCCTTGCATGCTTTGTGGTGTTTAGTTCCTTGTGCCTTGCATGCTGTGTGGTGTTTAGTTCCTTGTGCCTTGCATGCTGTGTGGTGTTTAGTTCCTTGTGCCTTGCATGCTTTGTGGTGTTTAGTTCCTTGTGCCTTGCATGCTTTGTGGTGTTTAGTTCCTTGTGCCTTGCATGCTGTGTGGTGTTTAGTTCCTTGTGCCTTGCATGCTTTGTGGTGTTTAGTTCCTTGTGCCTTGCATGCTTTGTGGTGTTTAGTTCCTTGTGCCTTGCATCCTGTGTGGTGTTTAGTTCCTTGTGCCTTGCATGCTTTGTGGTGTTTAGTTCCTTGTGCCTTGCATGCTGTGTGGTGTTTAGTTCCTTGTGCCTTGCATGCTTTGTGGTGTTTAGTTCCTTGTGCCTTGCATGCTTTGTGGTGTTTAGTTTCCGTGTTTACACCCGTCAACTATTACTATGAGCAATAAGTGAACTTTAATTGAGTAAATTGAATTACACTAATAATGACTATAATACAAACATTATTCTATTAACTATTGAAATATCAATTTCCAACCTTTGTCTCAGCCTGAGAAAATCGTAATACGAAATAACGCTAACAGACCGTCAGGACATCGGTTATCAGTTTCTATTCGTCTCACGTCTGCTGGCTGCTGATCTTCATTCGACCCTAGCTCGCGAAAACAAACACAGTGAATAATTAAAGCAGTTAAAATATTTATAAGTCATTTGAGTAAGTCATTTGAGTAGAAAATAGGCGAGGACGAGGAAGTCGAGATTGGTACAAGCACAAACAAAATAAATCCTTTTCACCAGCAAATCTGTTTATTTGATAAAATCTTGCTGTTTCTACACTGCAGGGACTATAATTTTAAAAGGCACCGCCACGCGGTCGTAACAAGGCAACTAGGCGAAGGCAGTCGAAGGCAGTCGAAGGCTGAATATAGCGACAGTACGGACATTTCTGCAATTGCGACTGTCCATAGTTTCAGTTATACATATTCGTGATAAGGTTCGAAAGCTGCATGCTTGCAGATGAATCGTCCGGTCACAGCAGTTGAATTGATACACTATCATAGGAGTCTGTTTCTGTTGACGCGACTCAAAAAATACAACAGCTTGCAGTTCCAGAGTCGATAAGTATGTGGGCAAATGATTGCCATAAGAATAGCACTAGTGTGTTTAGGTGGGCAAATAATTGCCATAAGAATAGCACTAGTGTGTTTATGTGGGCAAATAAGTGACCGATTCGGGAACTTTGGTCGTCCATTGACCAGGAATTCTTAATCACAGCTAAAAATACATTTGCTGCACCTATACGAAATTCGGAACCAGTAGTAAATCGGAGCCTTTTTGCCTGCAACCGGGCAACTATAAGTTTCTAGACCTTGGCAGTGATTTTCTTTGCGATGGCGAAAGCACGGTGCTGCCGGGGAAGAGCGAAATTAGCGTCATTTCGCATGCACTAAAAGTGATGCACATGGTCATCGGTGGATCGGCGGACATGGTGACCGATTTTCATAAAATCTATCACAGCATCTTTGAAAACATCTGCAATGATATCCTTGATAACATCCATCACGAAAATAGAGGTGCCTTTTCGAGATTTGAGATATTTCAAAAGCTGAAGGCTGATTTTCGATCACATCTATCACGGAAATAGAACCGGGTCTAATTGAACAAATGTCATCACATCTTGGGGCACGTAAAAGATGCCATGATGGATGTTATGAACATCGACCAGGATGTAAAACGGGTTTTATACGTTTTGCGGTCCTAGCAAGGACCTTGTCGACGTCGACATCTGCAGGCCTGTGAGGATACCAGCATGGTCTGGAGAAGACAGGACATCTGCAGGCCTGTGAGGATACCAGCATGGTCTGGAGAAGACAGGACATCTGCACGACTGTGAGGATACCAGCATGGTCTGGAGAAGACAGGACATCTGCAGGCCTGTGAGGATAGGTACACATGGTCTGAAGAAAACAGGACATTTTCACCGTCACAGTCCTGAGGATATCGGGGCGTCAACACGGACGTAACATGGACACAGGTCCTTATTAGGACCACACATCCATCTTAACAGAGCCTCTGAACCACTTGGCCGTGCCAAAAGTGATGTGATTTCAGTTCAGTAGCCACGTATCTTGTCTTGCACGAGAGTAATGCTGAGTTTACAGCTTGCAGTGACACGATGTCATCAACATTGGATCTGCACCAATCAAGCTGGGTTTACAGCTTGCAATGTCAGTGACACGATGTCATCAACATTGGATCTGCACCAATCAAGCTGGGTTTACAGCTTGCAGTGACACGATGTCATCAACATTGGATATGCACCAATCAAGCTGGGTTTACAGCTTGCAATGACACGATGTCATCAACATTGGATCTGCACCAATCAGAGACTCCATGGCAGAGTCGCGGAAATGACGTCATGCACATCCAGAGTCTCTGATTGGTGCAGAGCCAATGTTGATGACATCGTGTCCCTGACATTGCCAGCTGTAAACCCAGCTTGATTGGTGCAGAGCCAATGTTGATGACATCGTGTCCCTGACATTGCCAGCTGTAAACCCAGCTACAGACCGAAGAGTGCGTGCGTGTGTTACGATTACAAAAGTAGTCTCTGGTGACATGTCGCAATTTAACGTACAATTGGCAATAAATAAATAAATAATGTGAATAACTAGCTAAACCTAAGCTACAATACAATGCCGGCAAGATGCTATCTCTTATTTCGTGAATCTTCTGATTGTAGTAAGTACTTTGAAGGTGAACCGTCAAAGAATGGTTCTAAATTGGAAATCTGGTGAGTATTTGACACGCAAGCAGAATGCCGGAAAGGGAAGCAATAAAATCTTAGCAATTACATCGTTACCACAGACAGAGCGTACACGGCCGGTCAATGCCTTCGGTGATATTGGCACAGTGAAATCTGGAGGTAAGGGAGTCCCGTAATTTTCAAGCCACGTAGATGGGAATACAATTGAGGGATGGTGGCACTACTGTTATTTCATCTGTGTTAGCTGTGTTGCAGTTTTTCTTTCTGGCACTCTGCAAAGATCGGTCTATCTAAGGACAGTGCAAATCTCGTTTGTTTCCAATGTGGAAAATTCCTTAATATACCTTCTGAGAATCTTTCGTCAAAGGCACAAATACAAAGTTTCAAACAATACAATCTCTACAAGGCTGTCTCGAAAGAGGGTCTTCCGTTAACCGCAATGTTCTCTTTGGAGTGAGATATCTCCGCTCTCAACCTGCGCTCCGATTGGGCCGTTACTAGCCTCCTAGTCGCTAGGCTCTTCTCTGATTGGTCAATTTTAAATATTTGCGGAGTCAAACCCCGCACCGATTGGTCGATTCTGAATCGCTGCCCTGACGGCACAACGTCGGGTTGCGTCGCCGATATCCGTTCTGATTGGTCGATTTTAAATCTTTGCGCCGCCAAATCCTTTTCCGATTGGTCGATCTTGAGTCGTTGCGCTGCCGACAGCTTCTGTGATTGGTCGACCGAATGTTTGGCGAGCAGCAGGCGGAAGTCGTCTCGTCCAATCAGAGGGGACCTCGTGATCTCTATGGGAGCGAAGGTCACGCTCTTGGCGGGATTGGGACTCAGTCGATGGATTGACGGATTGATAGAAGGACTGAGTCGATGGATTGACGGATTTATAGAAGGACTGAGTCGATGGATTGACGGATTGATAGAGGGACTGAGTCGATTGGGTTGCCGTTGGGTTTGGCAGTAGTAAATTGCGTTCGGTACCGAACTAGGATCAACTTGACTTGGACTTAGTCTAGGATTTGGACTGTACCTTAGGGTTTGAGGCATTACGTTAGGACTGTATCTTTGTGTTTGAGGGTGTAAATTTGGACTATATCTTGGACTTTGCCCTACATTTGAACTGTTTCTTGGATTTTGCCCGAAAATTGGACTATGTCTTGGTTGATGGGCATATAAATTTGGACTATATCTTTGATTTTGGGCGTTTACATTTGGAACATAACAATGAGATTGGGGTTGTAAATTCGGACTACGTCTCTGGTTTTGTCCCAAGTTCGGGCTGTACCTCTGAGTATGCGCCATCAAAACGGGACTACGCGTTAGACCTTGTCCCACATTGGAACCATAACACCCACTCCCTTGCTGCATCAGCCTGGCCCCGTTCACTGCGAGATCCTGTGTAAAATCCCTGACCCGTCCCGTCCCGTCCCGTCCCAGGGAGTTAGTCACGTAATTCCGCGAAGGAACAGGGCTTGCGTACGTCCTCCTATCTTGCCCGGCATCCAGCATCGGGTCCGGGTGGTAGGGAGCATCGTTCGCGCCGGGCGGGACGATCGAAGCATAAGGGGATTCGCGAACTACACGATCTCGTTGTTTTTGGACGTCGTTTGAATTTGCCGCCAAATCACCGCCACCGTAACGACCTTCGCGATTCGCGTGCGCTCTCAAGTCGTTTGAATTTGCCGCCAAGTGTGACGTGTGTCGCGACTCGCAGCGACCAATGGGAGAGAGCGACGCGTCGAAAGCCACGCCCCTTTCGCGAGTCGGCGTCGAGCTGCTCGCTGCCATGGCAACCGGGGACGCTGCGAGTAAACAACCAGGCGTTAGCGACGAGGGGCGGCGATCGGGGATCGGCCGCCATCTTGATTGAGACCATCAGGTGTCAAGAATATGTGTCACAGCTTGGCACAGCCCAATAGACGAATGACAAGACAGCTTTTACAGAGCTCAACGCACACAACAAAACGTAGTCAGGTATAAATAAATCGGACCAGCCTAGCGATTTTGAAACTATTACGTCATGCCGTTATCGGTTCTGATGGATAAAATCCCTGTTGTTGTTCGTGTTCATTTTTTAACTTTGTAATCGAGAACGGCAAAGTGAGGAATAGCAGCAAGCGACAATAAACAAATATTTTCTACCAAAAGAGATTTGGGCTTTATCGATCTAATGTGAAATTTGCATCAAGGAAGTGTTTTGTTCCAATCAAGATGGCGTCCAAATTGGGATGTGGGCGGTGGCGAGTCTTGCCTTACTAAGTATAAGCCTCCTAGAAGTCAATGGTGTGCACAAAACAGCAGCAAAGCGACGGGTGCAGAAAACAGGGATACCAACCCAAGCTTCACTTACCAGCTTCGCTAACACGATGTCGTTGTGTGCGTTAGTCCGTGACGACCCGTTAATGTTTGAAACCATCGTTAAGCTGTTAGGCACCTGATGTTATAGTTGTTGCCGTTAGCCGCGTATTATAAGTTACGTAATGTGATTAACAATACAATAATATAATTAACTTGTTAGATTACAAGTTGTTTAAAAAGCCCAGAGTTAAAATTGTAATCCTCGGTAACACGATGAAGATTGTTAGTTGCGATTGATTAGACGTTGCCATAGTTTCGTCGCCATGTGTTAAAGTTTGGCTGATATGAAAACGTGAACACAATCATAGAGTCGTCAACAATGGCTGCAAAAACATTGAAATGTTGCAGTAACTACCATCAGGCACCTGACGAAAGTTGTTGTGCTTCAACGAAAAATTATTTTTTTCTTCAGAAAATAAGTGTTTGGTTTCTTCTAGTCCACTAAGGTCCGGTTTTACCAAAGCTTTGAACTCCTAACTAGGATCTCAACTGGGAGTTGCAAAACTTGGTTAAGCCGAGCATGAAGAGCGTATTTCTACTCGCTAGCTCGGACGGACAACTAATCCCAGGGCCGTCGATGATCTACGTCATAGAGGGCTCCACAGAAGGCTGGCGGTGGACTATCGATGATCTAGGTCATGGAGGGCTCCACAGAAGGCTGGCGGTGGACTATCAATGATCTAGGTCATGGAGGGCTCCACAGAAGGCTGGCGGTGGACTATCGATGATCTAGGTCATGGAGGGCGCCACAGAAGGCTGGCGGTGGACTATCGATGATCTAGGTCATGGAGGGCTCCACAGAAGGCTGGCGGTGGACTATCAATGATCTAGGTCATGGAGGGCTCCACAGAAGGCTGGCGGTGGACTATCAATGATCTAGGTCATGGAGGGCTCCACAGAAGGCTGGCGGTGGACTATCGATGATCTAGGTCATGGAGGGCTCCACAGAAGGCTGGCGGTGGACTATCAATGATCTACGTCATAGAGGGCTCCACAGAAGGCTGGCGGTGGACTATCGATGATCTAGGTCTTAGAGGGCTCCACAGAAGGCTGGCGGTGGACTATCGATGATCTAGGTCATGGAGGGCTCCACAGAAGGCTGGCGGTGGACTATCGATGATCTAGGTCATGGAGGGCTCCACAGAAGGCTGGCGGTGGACTATCGATGATCTAGGTCATGGAGGGCTCCACAGAAGGCTGGCGGTGGACTATCGATGATCTAGGTCATGGAGGGCTCCACAGAAGGCTGGCGGTGGACTATCAATGATCTAGGTCATGGAGGGCTCCACAGAAGGCTGGCGGTGGACTATCGATGATCTACGTCATAGAGGGCTCCACAGAAGGCTGGCGGTGGACTATCGATGATCTAGGTCATGGAGGGCTCCACAGAAGGCTGGCGGTGGACTATCGATGATCTAGGTCATGGAGGGCTCCACAGAAGGCTGGCGGTGGACTATCGATGATCTAGGTCATGGAGGGCTCCACAGAAGGCTGGCGGTGGACTATCGATGATCTAGGTCATGGAGGGCTCCACAGAAGGCTGGCGGTGGACTATCGATGATCTAGGTCATGGAGGGCTCCACAGAAGGCTGGCGGTGGACTATCGATGATCTAGGTCATGGAGGGCTCCACAGAAGGCTGGCGGTGGACTATCGATGATCTAGGTCATGGAGGGCTCCACAGAAGGCTGGCGGTGGACTATCGATGATCTAGGTCATGGAGGGCTCCACAGAAGGCTGGCGGTGGACTATCGATGATCTAGGTCATGGAGGGCTCCACAGAAGGCTGGCGGTGGACTATCGATGATCTAGGTCATGGAGGGCTCCACAGAAGGCTGGCGGTGGACTATCGATGATCTAGGTCATGGAGGGCTCCACAGAAGGCTGGCGGTGGACTATCGATGATCTAGGTCATAGAGGGCTCCACAGAAGGCTGGCGGTGGACTATCGATGATCTAGGTCATGGAGGGCTCCACAGAAGGCTGGCGGTGGACTATCGATGATCTAGGTCATGGAGGGCTCCACAGAAGGCTGGCGGTGGACTATCGATGATCTACGTCATAGAGGGCTCCACAGAAGGCTGGCGGTGGACTATCAATGATCTACGTCATAGAGGGCTCCACAGAAGGCTGGCGGTGGACTATCGATGATCTAGGTCATGGAGGGCTCCACAGAAGGCTGGCGGTGGACTATCGATGATCTAGGTCATAGAGGGCTCCACAGAAGGCTGGCGGTGGACTATCAATGATCTAGGTCATAGAGGGCTCCACAGAAGGCTGGCGGTGGACTATCGATGATCTAGGTCATGGAGGGCTCCACAGAAGGCTGGCGGTGGACTATCGATGATCTAGGTCATGGAGGGCTCCACAGAAGGCTGGCGGTGGACTATCGATGATCTAGGTCATGGAGGGCTCCACAGAAGGCTGGCGGTGGACTATCGATGATCTAGGTCTTAGAGGGCTCCACAGAAGGCTGGCGGTGGACTATCGATGATCTAGGTCATGGAGGGCTCCACAGAAGGCTGGCGGTGGACTATCGATGATCTAGGTCATGGAGGGCTCCACAGAAGGCTGGCGGTGGACTATCGATGATCTAGGTCATGGAGGGCTCCACAGAAGGCTGGCGGTGGACTATCAATGATCTAGGTCATGGAGGGCTCCACAGAAGGCTGGCGGTGGACTATCGATGATCTAGGTCATGGAGGGCTCCACAGAAGGCTGGCGGTGGACTATCGATGATCTAGGTCATGGAGGGCTCCACAGAAGGCTGGCGGTGGACTATCGATGATCTAGGTCATGGAGGGCTCCACAGAAGGCTGGCGGTGGACTATCGATGATCTAGGTCATGGAGGGCTCCACAGAAGGCTGGCGGTGGACTATCGATGATCTAGGTCATGGAGGGCTCCACAGAAGGCTGGCGGTGGACTATCGATGATCTAGGTCATAGAGGGCTCCACAGAAGGCTGGCGGTGGACTATCAATGATCTAGGTCATAGAGGGCTCCACAGAAGGCTGGCGGTGGACTATCAATGATCTAGGTCATAGAGGGCTCCACAGAAGGCTGGCGGTGGACTATCGATGATCTAGGTCATAGAGGGCTCCACAGAAGGCTGGCGGTGGACTATCGATGATCTAGGTCATGGACGGCTCCACAGAAGGCTGGCGGTGGACTATCGATGATCTAGGTCTTGGAGGGCTCCACAGAAGGCTGGCGGTGGACTATCGATGATCTAGGTCATGGAGGGCTCCACAGAAGGCTGGCGGTGGACTATCGATGATCTAGGTCTTAGAGGGCTCCACAGAAGGCTGGCGGTGGACTATCGATGATCTAGGTCATAGAGGGCTCCACAGAAGGCTGGCGGTGGACTATCGATGATCTAGGTCATAGAGGGCTCCACAGAAGGCTGGCGGTGGACTATCGATGATCTAGGTCATAGAGGGCTCCACAGAAGGCTGGCGGTGGACTATCGATGATCTAGGTCATAGAGGGCTCCACAGAAGGCTGGCGGTGGACTATCAATGATCTAGGTCATGGAGGGCTCCACAGAAGGCTGGCGGTGGACTATCGATGATCTAGGTCATGGAGGGCTCCACAGAAGGCTGGCGGTGGACTATCAATGATCTAGGTCATGGAGGGCTCCACAGAAGGCTGGCGGTGGACTATCGATGATCTAGGTCTTAGAGGGCTCCACAGAAGGCTGGCGGTGGACTATCAATGATCTAGGTCATGGAGGGCTCCACAGAAGGCTGGCGGTGGACTATCGATGATCTAGGTCATGGAGGGCGCCACAGAAGGCTGGCGGTGGACTATCGATGATCTAGGTCATGGAGGGCTCCACAGAAGGCTGGCGGTGGACTATCAATGATCTAGGTCATAGAGGGCTCCACAGAAGGCTGGCGGTGGACTATCGACGATCTAGGTCATGGAGGGCTCCACAGAAGGCTGGCGGTGGACTATCAATGATCTAGGTCATAGAGGGCTCCACAGAAGGCTGGCGGTGGACTATCGACGATCTAGGTCATGGAGGGCTCCACAGAAGGCTGGCGGTGGACTGAAGAATAAAATTTGAAAAATTATCGCATCTGCCTTCGGTAATAAAAAATGAAAATATTTCATCGAAACACAACTTGTGACAAGTCAAAAGGGGGCCCATAAACGAGTAAGATTGGGTTGCACCATTTGACTAAAGTTGTTCAACTCTTAGTTAAATTAAATTGTAAGTTAAATCTCTATATATCTTTGCATGTACCTATGGCTAACTAATATTACATTTCATCAAATCGGTAAGCTATTAATTTATCCCAATCTAAATCAAGAATTTTGTTACAAGTTAAAGTCACAGATATGAGGTTACCCAGATATTCCACTCCCACACTAAAGCAACTACGCGAAAACCCTCCGCCCGCAATAATAGTATCGCCGGCAGGCAAGGGATGGAACTGCTGTTATATCAACTGTAACAAAATTACTGTTACCACATGTGAAACCTTGATTATATTGACCTTGTGCCATTGCCTGGTAGATGATAGTTATGTTCGTGTGTGTAGTCACGAAACTTGACGAAACAAGATTTGGTTTTGAGCATGACGTCACAGGTTTAGTTTCGGTACTAGAAGCAAACCAACAGTGTAATGGCGGCGAATGACGGACATTTTAAAACGCTCTTCTGACCAAATCAGAAATTGATATTCAGTTTCTCTATTAATCTTATTTAAATTACGAAAGCTCGTAATTGGCTATTCATTTTATTATTATGTACACAAATTAGCCTCCCAAAAGTGTTGTCCATTCCGGGATTTGAACCCGGGTCCCCAACTTTCGCGGCTGGTGCTCTAGCCGCTGAGCTAAATGGCCATTAAATTTGGGAGAAGTAATTTGCATACAGGGCGAGAATTGAATGTCCCCAGGGGGGTATGGTCCAGAGTCTACGAATACTCATAGTGGCTCTGGTACCGCGTGATGCTATACTGCAACCACAGTTACGAGCTTTCGTAATTGAAATAAGATTAAAAGAGAATTCAACGCATCCAACGTTAATTTGGAGTTACTCGAGGTTGAATGTAAAATGTGGTTGCAGTATAGCATCACGCGGTACCAGAGCCACTATGAGTATTCGTAGACTCTGGACCATACCCCCCTGGGGACATTCAATTCTCGCCCTGTATGCAAATTACTTCTCCCAAATTTAATGGCCATTTAGCTCAGCGGTTAGAGCACCAGCCGCGAAAGTTGGGGACCCGGGTTCAAATCCCGGAATGGACAACACTTTTGGGAGGCTAATTTGTGTACATAATAATAAAATGATATTCAGTTTATTTTTTCCTATTTGACTGAGTCTGATTCGTCTGATGAGAATTATATACATTAACCGGTCGAGCTACTATATAACTCAAGGGAACGTAGAACCCATGTGTTGTAGGTTATGTACACAACACGGTAGTTACCTACCGCATTACAGCGAGTTTCGAGTTTATTACCCACTTTAGAGTTTCACGGCTATTAAAGCAAGATTTTTCTGCAATGTTTGAAGAATCAGACATCTATCAAACACTAATATCATAATGGCCATCATGATATGTCATCGCTTTCCTTTATCATAATCATAATCGGCGCCCAGTTACACAAATCAGTTACATCTCTGGAGCCGTAACCAAAAATCTAGTTCACTACCAGTTCACAACCAAAACTGCGGGACAAACGAACACTTCGTAACCGGAACCAGGTAGCCATTTTGTGACAAACGAACGCCATGAAACTAGTTTTCTAGTTTCGTAACTGGTTTTGTGTGGACAGACGAACATAACTGATGTTAAAACAGGTGCCAACGTACTCCAGCGATTGCCGGCGAAATTAATTGCATCAGATATTTGCTGTAGCCATAGCTAGGTTTGGTAGAATGTCTGCGTAACTTTTTATCTGTGGTTAAAGTAGGTAAGATAAAAATTAAAAGTGTCAGTACCTTCTCGTAAACCCGGAAAAATCACCGACCATCTCCGAATCTCCCCGAGGGGAAAATCCACCGACTTTTCCCTCCTTTCCTCGGACCCGAAACCGCAGTGGGTTCCAACTTAACGAGCGTGCAACCGAAACGCAAGCAGGGACACCAACATTTGGGGGCAACACACCAAACGTTAATGTGCTAGTGATACCAACATGTGGGGAAAAACACAAAAACACAAAAACAAATGGAGAAATTTGGTGAATTCGTTTCTAAATTGCTTATTATTGCAGTTGGCAATACAATTTTATCCTCAACTCCATTTTACGTTGAGGAGAGTGGATTTGCATCTTCCTCGAGGACCCACTGCTGCTAGACACGAGCTAAGAGTCTCAAAACTGCCCATAGAGCCTTTTATCCGGCTCAAGACATGGATTGTGAGTTTTGAAAACTCTTAGCTCGTGTCTAGCAGCAGTGGGTCCTCGAGGAAGATGCAAATCCACTCTCCTTCTCAATGTGAAATGGAGTATAGACGCATAGCTTTTCTCCAAATAGATTACATTTGAAAAATTCGAAGTCAAGTTTTATAAAAATTGTTTCGCCAATGAAAGATATTGCAGCTTTCGATATATTTGGCTTAAATCTAGCCAAAGTTGTTACCTATTATTTTGAAGCTCGGTTTTGAAAAGTTGAAGCCCATTTTTCCTTTACTTAAACTTACACCGTCACTTACTCAACTTAAACTTCAACAAAAATTAATTAACCAAAGTAGGAATGTATTTTTTGGAAGTCTAAACCAAATCCTAAAGGCATGAAAAGCTAGAAAATGGCAAGGAAATTCCCTCAAAAACCAATACCCGTTAAAACCCTGACCAAATTTAAGCCATCCCGAAAACACCAAAAAAAACCTTACCAACCAACTTTCAAACACAAACAACAACAACAACAACACCACGTGATTCTAAAAACAAAAGCGGTGCCAATCTATTTACAACACAGGAAAAAAACCGTGAGCGAAACAAAATAAAAGCGTGAAAATAATAAAAAAACACCAACTGTACAGCAAAAAAGTCACCAGATATCCGAAGAAATACCTGCACTGAGAACTTTGGCGCGCTCTGTCGAGGTTGGCAACAGTTTCGGATCGACTCTGATCTCAGTGCCGTAAACTTTACGGCCCAAAAGGTTGGGATTCTTGACGCGTTTCGTGTTGGCTGCCCTGGTGACTGTCGGCACCACGATTTGCCTCGGGTTGGCAACATTGGAAACGTTAGCCATTTTATAACTGTCGGTCCGATGTATTTTCGGTTCGTTGATTCGCCGGAAGAGCGCAGGGTTCGTCCGCTGCAAATAGTTTGTTAGCTGTTCCGGATTTGCCGGAACCGGCGGGACTTCGCTTCCGTTTGCGGGACTTCCTAGTTTCGCGGTTGGCGTGTCCGTCTCGTCCGGGGAGATCTCGTCTTCGTCGGTTGGCAGCGGCTCGTCGAACGATGTTTGCAGCAATCCGGGGCAATCGCTCGGTCTGGGGGAATTTCGCTGTCTCGTTGGCGACGCTTGTTTGGTGATGTTTGGGGATTTTGTTCGCCGCGAGATTGGCGACACTGTGCGCGAGGTTTTGACGACGCTTGGCGAATCTGATCGGTATTCTTTACGTAGTAAAGGAGAGACCTGCGAGAAATTGAATGAATGATTACTTGGTCGATGAAGCTGGCCTGGCATAGAAGGGAGCCGAGAGTGGACCCGGTGCCGGGTGCCGGTGCCGCCTGCAACACCTGCAACGCCTGCAACGCATGCAACGCCAGCAACGCCTGCAACACCTGCAACACCTGCAACGACAGCAACGCCAGCAACGCCAGCAACACCTGCAACACCTGCAACACCTGCAACGCCTGCAACGCCAGCAACGCCAGCAACACCTGCAACGCCTGCAACGCATGCAACACCTGCAACGCCTGCAACGCCTGCAACACCTGCAACACCTGCAACGACAGCAACGCCAGCAACACCTGCAACACCTGCAACACCTGCAACGCCTGCAACGCCAGCAACGCCAGCAACGCCAGCAACACCTGCAACGCCTGCAACGCATGCAACACCTGCAACGCCTGCAACACCTGCAACGCCTGCAACGCCTGCAACACCTGCAACGACAGCAACGCCAGCAACGCCAGCAACACCTGCAACACCTGCAACACCTGCAACACCTGCAACGACAGCAACGCCAGCAACACCTGCAACGCCTGCAACGCCTGCAACACCTGCAACACCTGCAACGCCTGCAACGCCAGCAACACCTGCAACGCCTGCAACGCCTGCAACGCCTGCAACGCCTGCAACGCCTGCAACGCCTGCAACGCATGCAACGCCTGCAACGCATGCAACGCCTGCAACGCCTGCAACGCCTGCAACGCATGCAACGCATGCTCAGCGCCTGCTTATTTTGAACATTTACACATGAACGTATGCACATATACACATGAATGTGAATTACGTCCGTGAATTCTTATTTTAAGGGATAGGTATATATGCGAATTTACTTCAATTACTTCCACAAATAAGAATTACTTATTTCTGATATACCTATCTGTTAAATCATTGCCTTGGACAAACTTCAAGTCAACAAAGCTTGGTCACCAAGGTGACGAAGGAAATTGATTCAGGCGTCAAAAAGTACCGAAAATCACGAAAAAACACAACAAAAATGCTAATAAACACCAATTGGAAAGACCTATACACCTAAGATTTGCAGGCATGATAAATATTTATAAGGTCAACATGTTAAGAAGTTTTTGTGAAGTTATGTTAAGAACTTTGAAATTTACAGAGATTCAAAGTTTTGAAAAAATCGAAAAATTTCGTAAAAATTGATTTCTTAAAAATCGCTTAAAAATCTCTTCTAAACAAATCTTTTCCAAAAACGCAGGGGGTCTAAGTTGAGAACAGAGGTAGGTACTCAGAAATTTTCATTCAAATCGGTTCAGGCGTTTGGTCTGTTGAGCGCGCACAAACACAAAAAAAAAAAAAACATAGCTACACAAGTGACTTTTTTTTGGGGGTAGTGAAATTGAATATTTCGCTCCGCTCGCTTCGCTCGCTACGCTCATCAAATATTTATTCCCGATGTATCAATTGACAAAAAACCTTGTATCTTCAAATTACATAGATCTATAAATGTATTTTCATACTTTGCAAAAACATGGCGATAAGTGTAGCTTGTATTGTAAAACTCGTGATATAAGTACCTACAAGGGAGCCGCGAAAATTCGTTCCCTTGTTAAGGGAGTCATGGATTCAATAAGTTTGAGAACCACTGGTCAAGGTGTTGGTCTAGCGTTAGGTGGAGGTCACCCATCCAACGGTGGACTTGACACAACGTTGCTTAACTTGGGCGACTTGACTCACCGTTCGCGCGTCCTTCCTCGCGGTTGGCGAGACTGTCCTGGGACTCGAGGTCCTCGCGTCCTTAAGGACCCTCTCCAAACTGGGCGACGAGCTGCGGTTGTCTTTGCGCAACAAAGGCGATACCTGCGCAAACAATCGCAGCACGCGATTAGTGTCGGCACTTTGCCTCGTCCACACTGCAGACTTGAAAGATCAACTCTCTACGCCATCACAGACGGCGTTGATTGGGTTCCCACAACTCAGTTAACTATTTAATCGTGATGAAATCATTCGGGAATCATCGTGAACGCTCGGCGGGTAGTTATTTTTGTGCTGAAGATTGTCGTCGTGACATCCAATGCTACGAGGAGGGATTGTGCTATGTTATAATTGTGAAGGTATTTGCTATCTGCCTTGAAGAAGTATTCCTAGTAGGTACATGATACGAAACGTCCGGAAACCATGGTGAGACTTTTATAAAGCATTCCATATCAAATCCCAGTTTGAAATAGTTGAGTTTCAAAACTAGTGCTAAAGATAGGACATGGAAGACATGCGTCTAAGGTGCCGTTTACACGACTGATTGTTTTGAATTAATTGAAAATGGTGGAACAGCCTTCCAAAAGCGCTGTTTCTCTTTTGAAATGGAACTTGAACAAAACTAGGGCTTCGCGAACGCAATTTGTGTTGCGTTGAAGATGAGCGCAAGTAGCGGTTTGTATATAGAGGATTAAAAGGTGCAGGCAGCAGTCACAAGAAAACCATGGAGCACCAAACCTGACCATTGCCTTCTCGAAAATTCTAATCACTTGAGAATGTATACGGATTCTGACGTTCCTTTGTTTCTCTTCGAGGTCAACAAAGCTGGTAACCAAGGAAACGAAGAAAACCGGACTCGTATTGAATCAGCCGTCAAATCACGAAAAAACACCACAAAAATGCTAATAAAAACCAATTGGAAAACCTACCAAACTAAGATTTGCAGGCATGATAAATATGTATAAGGTCAACATGTTTAGAAGTTTTGGTGAAGTTATGTTCAGAACTTTGAAATTTACAGGAGTTCAAAATTCTGAAAATATCGAAATATTTCGTAAAATTTGATTTATAAAAAATTTACTGAACCGATCTTTTTCAAAAACGCAGGGGGTCTAAGTTGAGAACAGAGGTAGATACTCAGAAATTTTCATCCATGTCGGTTTAGGCGTTTGGTCTGTAGAGCGCGCACAAACACAAAAAAAAAAAAACATACACAAATGACTTTTTTCTGGGGTAAGTGAAATTGAAGATTTCGCCCTGCTCGCTTCGCTCGCTACGCTCATCAATTACATTTCTAATACCTCGTTCACACTACAGACTTGGTCAAGATCAACTCTCTACGCCATCAAATATGGCGTCGATTGGGTTTCCACAACTCAGTTATCTATTTAATCGAGATGAAATCATTCGGGAATCATCGTGAACGCTCGGAAAAGTTCGTGATTATTTCAAAACCCACGTGTTCCGTGTGCTCGGTGATAAAGTGAGGTTAGATTCGTCACGATTTCCGGTTGTGTTCGTTTCCCGAGCATATTCCGAACTTGTCCGAATGACTTGATCATGATCAAGTAAGGAAACAAGTGTGAACACCAACTGATTTTTGAAACCCAATCAACGCCATCTTTGATCGAGTTGAGGACTTGATCACGATCAACTCGTGTGGTGTGAACGAGGTATTAGCGATTTGCTTATGCGACTAGCGGTTGGAACCCAGAAAATTGCAACAGTGAAATCTAATATTGATTTTGAAAACCAATTGGAAACCAATTTTGCAGCTACATTTCTTAGACGTATGTCTTATGTCAGACTCATGTCATGTTTTGAAAAAAACTATTTCAAACTAAGATTTGAATGCTAAATCCCAGTTTGAAATAGTTTTTTTCAACTTTGCAGCTGTTTTCAATTCCGATCTATAGAAATTGAAAACAGCCACTAAATGGTATAGGTAATCATAATATAATGCGTTTAAACTTCGTTGCTCTCTCTCTCTCTTCATATCTAGTAGGTACCAAGTAATATCTCATATTGCATCAGTGGTACCAACCGTTCTCGCTTCCTTCCGTGCGGTTGGCGACACTGAGCCTCGCTGGGTGGGTCGAACCACTCGCACCGGAGTCATCACTACCACCTGCGAAAAACAAAATGTTGGTCCCTTTCGGTGACATTTGGTGACATTTTGATGACTTGAAGCGATTTTTAGTCATGTTTCGTGACTTTTAATCAGAATTTTAGTACTTTTAATTAACCTACTAGCGGTATGGACCCTTGCTTCGCACGGTGAGTGAGTCGGTGCTTAGCCACCTCACTAAACTCCATTTCACGTTGAGAAGGAGACTGGATTTGCATCTCCCTCGAGGACCCACTGCTGCTAGACACGAGCTAAGAGTTACAGACCTGCCCGAAGCCTTTTATCCGGCTCAAGACTGCCTTGTAAATATTGAAACTCTTGGCTCGTGTCTAGCAGCGGTGGGTCCTCGAGGAAGGTGCAAATCCACTCTCCTTCTCAACGTGAAATGGAGTTTAAAGACCTAAACATTTCCAAACACCCGGAGAGATAATACCTCAAGGTTAGAAGGTTGCGTGACTCTCCAAAGTTTTCCCAGCAACAAGTGCCGCCACAGATAGCGATCCTTGAGATAGTCCTCCGAAGGGTGCGCATGTGTTACCTTGCCCATGTTGCGGCCGAGGGCTTCGGGGTTGGCAGGCCTGGTGGCCTGGCCGGGCTCGAAGCTCTTCTTGGTCCGACGCAAACTGTCCGAGCAGTAGACCACTTGGCCTTGGGCGTCCAAGGTAACTCGGGCACCGGATCTGCCAGGGGAGGATGGTGGGCATCAGACTCGTTCATCTAATTCGTTCATTTAAGTCTGTTCAATGAGCTCCGAAGTCGAGCCGTTTCCTTCACCTCGTAAGGAATACACTTTCCAGGCCACACCTTTCGTCGGATCGCGACGAAACCTATATTTTCGGAATCTTCACACTTCGGACAACCAATTGAACCATTTTCATTTCGCAAGATTCCCTCGTTAATTACTTACAAGAGTTTTAAAATAACCTTGTTTAGCCGGTATATTGAAAGATGTACTTAACGGTAAATTCCAGCTAAGAATTTACCTCTTACCGTATACACTTTCCAGGCCACACCCGCTATACGATCGCAACGAAACAAATATCTACGGAATCCTCACACTTTGGACAACCAATTGAATATTTCAGAACCTCGAAATATCTCTTGTAAATCCACAAAAAGTTGAATTCAATCAACCTCAACAGCCATCAATGAATGACCTTAATGACGGCAGAAAGGTGGTGAGTTAACAGGCAAATGCACGCTTCTTACATACGACGCTATTGTTGAAATGCAATTGCAAATTGCCAGTCTTACAAATGGCAGTGCACATGCAAATTTTGTTTCTTGATTTTCTCAAAACTGTATACTTTTTGAAGTACAACACAATGGTCCATCTACAACGGACGTAGCCGTAAACATTAACGTAATGCTAACGTTAACGTAATGTTATCATTACATAAGTTGTTCTATGTATAGAACACTTGGCTTACGTAGTGTCTTACGGTGAGCCAATCAAATCATGGCAAAGAAGTAACAAGCACATTGGATTGCATGTTGGTACTTAAAGTTGTTTTCAATTTTGGCAGACGAACATTTTTGACGGATTTTCCGTAATAATTTTTTCATCGATAGCAAATCACATTTTAAATTATTATTTTAAACTAAATAATCGTTCAACCAATCAATTAACAACTGAGTACGAACACGGAATACGCGTGGTTTTCTATTAAACAGTCGGCAATTGAAGCAGTCGACAGTGGAAGTAGTCGGCAATGAAGAGAAGTCGGCAGCCGTGACTGAATACAGACGAACTGATTGGTTTGTGGCAAACTTGACGATTATTACTATGTTTATGTTATGTTTACGGCAATGTTGGTTGTAGATGGACATTACGTAGGTACCTGCAACAAAATCCCCCTTCTGGAGGGAAAATCGCCCTTGATGGGGGGAAAATCGCCCTTGATGGGGGGAAAATCGCCCTTGATGAGGGGAAAACCGCCCTTGATGGGGGGAAAACCGCCCTTGATGGGGGGGAAATCGCCCTTGATGGGAGGAAAACCGCCCTTGATGGGGGGAAAATCGCCCTTGATGAGGGGAAAATCGCCCTTGATGGGAGGAAAATCGCCCTTGATGGGGGGAAAATCGCCCTTGATGGGGAGAAAATCGCCCTTGATGGGAGGAAAATCGCCCTTGATGGGAGGAAAATCGCCCTTGATGGGGGGGGGAAATCGCCTTTGATGGGGGGGAAAATCGCCCTTGATGGGGGGAAAATCCCCCCGATGCGATTGGACAAAGTGCAGTGAAGTGTGGCCCACCTGTTGGGTTCGGTGGTTTTGAGTTCCCGCAGTGAAACGTATTCCGTGTCTCGTTCCTTGAGTCGAGGGGACAGCGGTTCGTTGCGGCAGACCAAGGTCGCGTACTCGGGTTCCGCCACGGGAACGGGCGTCGACCTTGAGGAGCTTGCTGCCACCGCGACCTTGGAAGACTTGTCCACGGATTCGCCGAGCGACTCGGCTTCGCTGGCGAATCCCTGCGAGTCGGGACTGAGCTCGCCGAGGCCGTTGCCTTCGCTGGCGAATCCCTGCGAATCGGGACTGAGCTCGCCGAGGCCGTTGCCTTCGCTGGCGACGGGATCACGGGACTCTGCAAGACCGGGGAGCAACGGCGTTGACGGACAACCAAACGGTCGCGTGGTTTCGGCCGATTTTCGCAGAGATTTAACGTTAAAACGGACCTTCTCTTGGCTACCTACAAATATTAACGTAAAATGTTGAAAAAAAAACACGTGCTGTTAAAGAGTTGCTGTAATGATTAATGATTATACTATATTTTTTCATAATCTTACAGCAGAGGGGGATTTTTAAAAAGTGTCAGTGCTCGGCCAGTGTTCCAAAACTGCCCACAGAGCCTTTTGTCCGACTCCAGACATGGCTTGTGAGTTTTGAAGCTCCTCGCTCGTGTCTAGCAGCAGTGGGTCCTCGAGGAAGATGCAAATCCACTCTCCTTCTCAACGTGAAATGAGTCTAGTCTAAAATTCGCTTAGCAAATGCAGCGAGTACGTAGCTTCTGTACGGACGTACCCGTCCTAGCAGCGCTCCTGGCGGCCATCTCGGCAAGCTCCCTGTGGAGACTCGACTGCGGCTCGTCGTCGGAAGTGGGCGGAGTCACGACGCACATGGAAGGGATGCGTCGGGCGTGCAGGCTCTTCCAGTCCACACGACGGCGTTCCGGCTCCGTCGTTCCGGACCAAGCGGGTTGTTCCGACGTTGTTCCGGAGAGGAAGTTGTTCCGGGCGTCGGATGGCGTTCTGTGCGCTCTCTTGCGAGAGTCCAGTGAACCTACGACGGGGGAAATTAGGGATATTAGGTCAGGGGAGGGTCTGCTCACGTGGGGCCTGAATTGATTGCATATTTGATGTTAAATTTGTTTTCAACACTTGCAAGTGGTTGAAAAAATACTATTTCAACTTGGGATTTGAATACTATATCAAAAGTCTAATTTTTATTTTTATTTAATTTTTTCAAAACTAGTGCCAAATATATGACATATATATGGTAGACATGAGTCTAAGAAATTGACTTGCAAGTGGCATTATTTCATGGGTCAAAGTTGTTTATCTTACGACTTGGATTTCATCAAATTTTCGATACCTACATGATATTTTGATAGGTAGGTGCCCAAAATGAACATGTGTTAATTGGTTTCAGTCACAATTGGGTAAAATTGAATGAGTTCTTTCGTACATTCACCAATGACATCAACCTTGTCCAATGAATGCGAGAGAGAGAGAGAGTCCAGCGAACCTACATATGGGGGGTTTTGAATCAGTTTGCAAGACTTGGACCTGGCATACTACTTGGTTTTGGTGACATTTAATCTCAAAATTATTCACGTGACTTGGTACCAATTTTGTCAAATTTTGTTTCAAAATTGTTCGAATGACTTGGTTTCCGACAAAATTACGTTTTAAACTTCATGGCAATTTGTTCTTAGTATTTTGATTTCGTAGAATTCGGTGTCAAAATTGTTCATGTATGACTTGGATTTGGTAAAATGAGTTAAATGCATTCTAAAGTGTGCATAATATATTGCACCCTAAGGTCCGAGTGAATGCCGAATGTCTCACCGTGCCTGTCGTCCAGAGTGGACTCCGAGCTGGGGTTGGACCCCGTCAGACTGTGACTGGAAGCCGAGTGACTTTGCTTGGACTCCGCCAGGCCATGGCTGTCCGGCACCACTCCCAGGGAACTCAGTCTCGGTGGCGGTGCCGGGTTCAGCAGGGCCGTGCACACCGTGTTGTTGGAGGAGGCCGTGGTGGAGGTCGAACCTGGAGGTCAACACAAGGAGGTCAACACAAGGAGGTCAACACAAGGAGGTCAACACAAGGAAGTCAACACAAGGAGGTCAACACAAGGAGGTTAACACAAGGCGGTCAACACAAGGAAGTCAACACAAGGAGGTCAACACAAGGAAGTCAGCACAAGGAGGTCAACACAAGGAGGTCAACACAAGGTCAACACAAGGCGGTCAACACAAGGAGGTCAACACAAGGAGGTCAACACAAGGAGGTCGACACAAGGAGGTCAACACAAGGAAGTCAACACAAGGAAGTCAACACAAGGAGGTCAACACAAGGAGGTCAACACAAGAAAGTCAACACAAGGAGGTCAACACAAGAAGGTCAACACAAGGAGGTCAACACAAGGAGGTCAACACAAGGAAGTCAACACAAGGAAGTCAACACAAGGTCAAGACAAGGCGGTCAACACAAGGAGGTCAACACAAGGAGGTCAACACAAGAAGGTCAACACAAGGAGGTCAACACAAGGAGGTCAACACAAGAAAGTCAACACAAGGTCAACACAAGGCGGTCAACACAAGGAGGTCAACACAAGGAGGTCAACACAAGGAGGTCGATAACATGATAACATGATTGCACCACGATAACATGATTGCACCACGATAACATGATTGCACCACGATAACATGATTGCACCACGATAACATGATAACATGATTGCACCACGATAACATGATAACATGATTGCACCACGATAACATGATTGCACCACGATAACATGATTGCACCACGATAACATGATTGCACCACGATAACATGATTGCACCACGATAACATGATTGCACCACGATAACATGATTGCACCACGATAACATGATTGCACCACGATAACATGATAACATGATTGCACCACGATAACATGATTGCACAACGATAACATGATTGCACCACGATAACATGATAACATGATTGCACCACGATAACATGATTGCACCACGATAACATGGTTGCACCACGATAACATGATTGCACCACGATAACATGATTGCACCACGATTACATGATTGCACCACGATAACACGATTGAACCACGATAACATGATTGCACCACGATAACATGATAACATGATTGCACCACGATAACATGATTGCACCACGATAACATAATTGCACCACGATAACATGATAACATGATTGCACCACGATAACATGATTGCACCACGATAACATGATTGCACCACGATAACATGATAACATGATTGCACCACGATAACATGATAACATGATTGCACCACGATAACATGATTGCACCACGATAACATGATTGCACCACGATAACATGATTGCACCACGATAACATGATTGCACCACGATAACATGATTGCACCACGATAACATTAAAACATGATTGCACCACGATAACATGAATGCACCACGATAACATGATTGCACCACGATAACATGATTGCACCACGATAACATGATTGCACCACGATAACAAGATTGCACCACGATAAAATGATTGCACCACGATAACATGATTGCACCACGATAACATGATTGCACCACGATAACATGATTGCACCACGATAACATGATTGCACCACGATAACATGATTGCACCACGATAACATGATAACATGATTGCACCACGATAACATGATTGCACCACGATAACATGATTGCACCACGATAACATGATTGCACCACGATAACATGGTTGCACCACGATAACATGATTGCACCACGATGACATGATTGCACCACGATGACATGATTGCACCACGATGACATGATTGCACCACGATAACATGATTGCACCACGATAACATGATTGCACCACGATAACATGATTGCACCACGATAACATGGTTGCACCACGATAACATGATTGCACCACGATGACATGATTGCACCACGATGACATGATTGCACCACGATGACATGATTGCACCACGATAACATGATTGCACCACGATAACATGATTGCACCACGATAACATGATTGCACCACGATAACATGATTGCACCACGATAACATGATTGCACCACGATAACATGATTGCACCACGATAACATGATTGCACCACGATAACATGATTGCACCACGATAACATGATTGCACCACGATAAAATGATTGCACCACGATAACATGATTGCACCACGATAACATGATTGCACAACGATAACATGATTGCACCACGATAACATGATAACATGATTGCACCACGATAACATGATTGCACCACGATAACATGATAACATGATTGCACCACGATAACATGATTGCACCACGATAACATGATTGCACCACGATAACATGATTGCACCACAATAACATGATTGCACCACGATAACATGATAACATGATTGCACCACGATAACATGATTGCACCACGATAACATGATTGCACCACAATAACATGATTGCACCACGATAACATGATTGCACCACGATAACATGATTGCACCACAATAACATGATTGCACCACGATAACATGATAACATGATTGCACCACGATAACATGATTGCACCACGATAACATGATTGCACCACAATAACATGATTGCACCACGATAACATGATTGCACCACGATAACATGATTGCACCACGATAACATGATAACATGATTGCACCACGATAACATGATTGCACCACGATAACATGATTGCACCACGATAACATGATTGCACCACGATAACATGAATGCACCACGATAACATGATTGCAACACGATAACATGATTGCACCACGATAACATGATTGCACCACGATAACATGATTGCACCACGATAACATGATAACATGATTGCACCACGATAACATGATTGCACCACGATAACATGATTGCACCACGATAACATGATTGCACCACGATAACATGATTGCACCACGAAAACATGATAACATGATTGCACCACGATAACATGATTGCACCACGATAACATGATTGCACCACAATAACATGATTGCACCACGATAACATGATTGCACCACGATAACATGATTGCACCACGATAACATGATAACACCACGATAACATGATTGCACCACGATAACATGATTGCACCACGATAACATGATTGCACCACGATAACATGGTTGCACCACGATAACATGATTGCACCACGATGACATGATTGCACCACGATAACATTAAAACATGATTGCACCACGATAACATGATTGCACCACGATAACATGATTGCACCACGATAAAATGATTGCACCACGATAACATGATTGCACCACGATAACATGATTGCACCACGATAACATGATTGCACCACGATAACATGATAACATGATTGCACCACGATAACATGATTGCACCACGATAACATGATTGCACCACGATAACATGATTGCACCACGATAACATGATTGCACCACGATAACATGATTGCACCACGATAACATGATTGCACCACGATAACATGATTGCACCACGATAACATGATTGCACCACGATAACATGATTGCACCACGATAACATGATAACATGATTGCACCACGATAACATGATTGCACCACGATAACATGATTGCACCACGATAACATGATTGCACCACGATAACATGATTGCACCACGATAACATGATTGCACCACGATAACATGGTTGCACCACGATAACATGATTGCACCACGATGACATGATTGCACCACGATAACATGATTGCACCACGATAACATGATTGCACCACGATAACATGATTGCACCACGATAACATGATTGCACCACGATAACATGATTGCACCACAATAACATGATTGCACCACGATAACATGATTGCACCACGATAACATGATTGCACCATGATAACATGATTGCACCACGATAACATGATTGCACCACGATAACATGATTGCACCACGATAACATTAAAACATGATTGCACCACGATAACATGATTGCACCACGATAACATGATTGCACCACGATAACATGATTGCACCACGATAACATGATTGCACCACGATAAAATGATTGCACCACGATAACATGATTGCACCACGATAACATGATTGCACCACGATAACATGATTGCACAACGATAACATGATTGCACCACGATAACATGATAACATGATTGCACCACGATAACATGATTGCACCACGATAACATGATAACATGATTGCACCACGATAACATGATTGCACCACGATAACATGATTGCACCACGATAACATGATTGCACCACGATAACATGATAACATGATTGCACCACGATAACATGATAACATGATTGCACCACGATAACATGATTGCACCACGATAACATGATTGCACCACAATAACATGATTGCACCACGATAACATGATTGCACCACGATAACATCATTGCACCACGATAACATGATAACATGATTGCACCACGATAACATGATTGCACCACGATAACATGATAACATGATTGCACCACGATAACATGATTGCACCACGATAACATGATTGCACCACGATAACATGAATGCACCACGATAACATGATTGCACCACGATAACATGATTGCACCACGATAACATGATTGCACCACGATAACATGATTGCACCACGATAACATGATTGCACCACGATAACATGATAACATGATTGCACCACGATAACATGATTGCACCACGATAACATGATTGCACCACGATAACATGATTGCACCACGATAACATGATAACATGATTGCACCACGATAACATGATTGCACCACGATAACATGATTGCACCACGATAACATGATTGCACCACGATAACATGATTGCACCACGATAACATGATTGCACCACGATAACATGATAACATGATTGCACCACGATAACATGATTGCACCACGATAACATGATTGCACCACGATAACATGGTTGCACCACGATAACATGATTGCACCACGATAACATGATTGCACCACGATAACATGATTGCACCACGATAACATGATTGCACCACGATAACATGATTGCACCACGATAACATGATTGCACCACAATAACATGATTGCACCACGATAACATGATTGCACCACGATAACATGATTGCACCACGATAACATGATTGCACCACGATAACATGATTGCACCACGAAAACATTAAAACATGATTGCACCACGATAACATGATTGCACCACGATAACATGATTGCACCACGATAACATGATTGCACCACGATAACATGATTGCACCACGATAACATGATTGCACCACGATAAAATGATTGCACCACGATAACATGATTGCACCACGATAACATGATTGCACAACGATAACATGATTGCACCACGATAACATGATTGCACCACGATATCATGATTGCACCACGATAACATGATAACATGATTGCACCACGATAACATGATTGCACCACGATAACATGATTGCACCACAATAACATGATTGCACCACGATAACATGATTGCACCACGATAACATGATAACATGATTGCACCACGATAACATGATTGCACCACGATAACATGATTGCACCACAATAACATGATTGCACCACGATAACATGATAGCACCACGATATCATGATTGCACCACGATAACATGATAACATGATTGCACCACGATAACATGATTGCACCACGATAACATGATTGCACCACGATAACATGATTGCACCACGATAACATGATTGCACCACGATAACATGAATGCACCACGATAACATGATTGCAACACGATAACATGATTGCACCACGATAACATGATTGCACCACGATAACATGATTGCACCACTATAACATGATTGCACCACGATAACATGATTGCACCACGATAACATGATAACATGATTGCACCACGATAACATGATTGCACCACGAAAACATGATAACATGATTGCACCACGATAACATGATTGCACCACGATAACATGATTGCACCACAATAACATGATTGCACCACGATAACATGATTGCACCACGATAACATGATTGCACCACGATAACATGATAACACCACGATAACATGATTGCACCACGATAACATGATTGCACCACGATAACATGATTGCACCACGATAACATGGTTGCACCACGATAACATGATTGCACCACGATGACATGATTGCACCACGATAACATTAAAACATGATTGCACCACGATAACATGATTGCACCACGATAACATGATTGCACCACGATAACATGATTGCACCACGATAACATGAATGCACCACGATAACATGATTGCAACACGATAACATGATTGCACCACGATAACATGATTGCACCACGATAACATGATTGCACCACGATAACATGATTGCACCACGATAACATGATTGCACCACGATAACATGATAACATGATTGCACCACGATAACATGATTGCACCACGATAACATGATTGCACCACGAAAACATGATAACATGATTGCACCACGATAACATGATTGCACCACGATAACATGATTGCACCACAATAACATGATTGCACCACGATAACATGATTCCACCACGATAACATGATTGCACCACGATAACATGATAACACCACGATAACATGATTGCACCACGATAACATGATTGCACCACGATAACATGATTGCACCACGATAACATGGTTGCACCACGATAACATGATTGCACCACGATGACATGATTGCACCACGATAACATTAAAACATGATTGCACCACGATAACATGATTGCACCACGATAACATGATTGCACCACGATAACATGATTGCACCACGATAACATGATTGCACCACGATAACATGATTGCACCACGATAACATGATAACATGATTGCACCACGATAACATGATTGCACCACGATAACATGATTGCACCACGATAACATGATTGCACCACGATAACATGATTGCACCACGATAACATGATTGCACCACGATAACATGATTGCACCACGATAACAGGATAACATGATTGCACCACGATAACATGATTGCACCACGATAACATGATAACATGATTGCACCACGATAACATGATTGCACCACGATAACATGATTGCACCACGAAAACATGATAACATGATTGCACCACGATAACATGATTGCACCACGATAACATGATTGCACCACAATAACATGATTGCACCACGATAACATGATTGCACCACGATAACATGATTGCACCACGATAACATGATAACACCACGATAACATGATTGCACCACGATAACATGATTGCACCACGATAACATGATTGCACCACGATAACATGGTTGCACCACGATAACATGATTGCACCACGATGACATGATTGCACCACGATAACATTAAAACATGATTGCACCACGATAACATGATTGCACCACGATAACATGATTGCACCACGATAACATGATTGCACCACGATAACATGAATGCACCACGATAACATGATTGCAACACGATAACATGATTGCACCACGATAACATGATTGCACCACGATAACATGATTGCACCACGATAACATGATTGCACCACGATAACATGATTGCACCACGATAACATGATAACATGATTGCACCACGATAACATGATTGCACCACGATAACATGATTGCACCACGAAAACATGATAACATGATTGCACCACGATAACATGATTGCACCACGATAACATGATTGCACCACAATAACATGATTGCACCACGATAACATGATTGCACCACGATAACATGATTGCACCACGATAACATGATAACACCACGATAACATGATTGCACCACGATAACATGATTGCACCACGATAACATGATTGCACCACGATAACATGGTTGCACCACGATAACATGATTGCACCACGATGACATGATTGCACCACGATAACATTAAAACATGATTGCACCACGATAACATGATTGCACCACGATAACATGATTGCACCACGATAACATGATTGCACCACGATAACATGATTGCACCACGATAACATGATAACATGATTGCACCACGATAACATGATTGCACCACGATAACATGATTGCACCACGATAACATGATTGCACCACGATAACATGATTGCACCACGATAACATGATTGCACCACGATAACATGATTGCACCACGATAACATGATTGCACCACGATAACATGATTGCACCACGATAACATGATAACATGATTGCACCACGATAACATGATTGCACCACGATAACATGATTGCACCACGATAACATGATTGCACCACGATAACATGATTGCACCACGATAACATGATTGCACCACGATAACATGGTTGCACCACGATAACATGATTGCACCACGATGACATGATTGCACCACGATAACATGATTGCACCACGATAACATGATTGCACCACGATAACATGATTGCACCACGATAACATGATTGCACCACGATAACATGATTGCACCACGATAACATGATTGCACCACGATAACATGATTGCACCACGATAACATGATTGCACCACGATAACATGATTGCACCACGATAACATGATTGCACCACGATAACATGATTGCACCACAATAACATGATTGCACCACGATAACATGATTGCACCACGATAACATGATTGCACCATGATAACATGATTGCACCACGATAACATGATTGCACCACGATAACATGATTGCACCACGATAACATTAAAACATGATTGCACCACGATAACATGATTGCACCACGATAACATGATTGCACCACGATAACATGATTGCACCACGATAACATGATTGCACAACGATAACATGATTGCACCACGATAACATGATAACATGATTGCACCACGATAACATGATTGCACCACGATAACATGATTGCACCACGATAACATGATTGCACCACGATAACATGATTGCACCACAATAACATGATTGCACCACGATAACATGATTGCACCACGATAACATGATAACATGATTGCACCACGATAACATGATTGCACCACGATAACATGATTGCACCACAATAACATGATTGCACCACGATAACATGATTGCACCACGATAACATGATTGCACCACGATAACATGATTGCACCACGATAACATGATTGCACCACGATAACATGATAACATGATTGCACCACGATAACATGATTGCACCACGATAACATGATTGCACCACGATAACATGATTGCACCACGATAACATGAATGCACCACGATAACATGATTGCACCACGATAACATGATTGCACCACGATAACATGATTGCACCACGATAACATGATTGCACCACGATAACATGATTGCACCACGATAACATGATTGCACCACGATAACATGATTGCACCACGATAACATGATAACATGATTGCACCACAATAACATGATTGCACCACGATAACATGATTGCACCACGATAACATGATTGCACCACGATAACATGATTGCACCACGATAACATGATAACATGATTGCACCACGATAACATGATTGCACCACGATAACATGATTGCACCACGATAACATGATTGCACCACGATAACATGATAACATGATTGCACCACGATAACATGATTGCACCACGATAACATGATTGCACCACGATAACATGGTTGCACCACGATAACATGATTGCATCACGATGACATGATTGCACCACGATAACATTAAAACATGATTGCACCACGATAACATGATTGCACCACGATAACATGATTGCACCACGATAACATGATTGCACCACGATAACATGATTGCACCACGATAACATGATTGCACCACGATAACATGATAACATGATTGCACCACGATAACATGATTGCACCACGATAACATGATTGCACCACGATAACATGATTGCACCACGATAACATGATAACATGATTGCACCACGATAACATGATTGCACCACGATAACATGATTGCACCACGATAACATGATTGCACCACGATAACATGATTGCACCACGATAAAATGATTGCACCACGATAACATGATAACATGATTGCACCACGATAACATGATTGCACCACGATAACATGATTGCACCACGATAAAATGATTGCACCACGATAACATGATAACATGATTGCACCACGATAACATGATTGCACCACGATAAAATGATTGCACCACGATAACATGATAACATGATTGCACCACGATAACATGATTGCACCACGATAACATGATAACATGATTGCACCACGATAACATGATTGCACCACGATAACATGATAACATGATTGCACCACGATAACATGATTGCACCACGATAACATGATTGCACCACGATAACATGATTGCACCACGATAACATGATTGCACCACGATAACATGATTGCACCACGATAACATTAAAACATGATTGCACCACGATAACATGATTGCACCACGATGACATGATTGCACCACGATAACATGATTGCACCACGATAACATGATTGCACCACGATAACATGATTGCACCACGATAACATGATTGCACCACGATAACATGATTGCACCACGATAACATGATAACATGATTGCACCACGATAACATGATTGCACCACGATAACATGATTGCACCACGATAACATGATTGCACCACGATAACATGATTGCACCACGATAACATGATTGCACCACGATAACATGATTGCACCACGATAACATGATAACATGATTGCACCACGATAACATGATTGCACCAAGATAACATGATTGCACCACGATAACATGATTGCACCACGATAACATGATTGCACCACGATAACATGGTTGCACCACGATAACATGATTGCACCACGATGACATGATTGCACCACGATAACATGATTGCACCACGATAACATGATTGCACCACGATAACATGATTGCACCACGATAACATGATTGCACCACGATAACATGATTGCACCACGATAACATGGTTGCACCACGATAACATGATTGCACCACGATAACATGATTGCACCACGATAACATTAAAACATGATTGCACCACGATAACATGATTGCACCACGATAAAATGATTGCACCACGATAACATGATTGCACCACGATAACATGATTGCACCACGATAACATGATAACATGATTGCACCACGATAACATGATTGCACCACGATAACATGATAACATGATTGCACCACGATAACATGATTGCACCACGATAACATGATAACATGATTGCACCACGATAACATGATTGCACCACGATAACATGATTGCACCACGATAACATGATTGCACCACGATAACATGATAACATGATTGCACCACGATAACATGATTGCACCACGATAACATGATTGCACCACAATAACATGATTGCACCACGATAACATGATAACATGATTGCACCACGATAACATGACTGCACCACGATAACATGATTGCACCACGATAACATGATTGCACCACGATAACATGATTGCACCACGATAACATGATTGCACCACGATAACATGATTGCACCACGATAACATGGTTGCACCACGATAACATGATTGCACCACGATAACATGATTGCACCACGATAACATTAAAACATGATTGCACCACGATAACATGATTGCACCACGATAAAATGATTGCACCACGATAACATGATTGCACCACGATAACATGATTGCACCACGATAACATGATAACATGATTGCACCACGATAACATGATTGCACCACGATAACATGATAACATGATTGCACCACGATAACATGATTGCACCACGATAACATGATAACATGATTGCACCACGATAACATGATTGCACCACGATAACATGATTGCACCACGATAACATGATTGCACCACGATAACATGATAACATGATTGCACCACGATAACATGATTGCACCACGATAACATGATTGCACCACAATAACATGATTGCACCACGATAACATGATTGCACCACGATAACATGATTGCACCACGATAACATGATAACATGATTGCACCACGATAACATGATTGCACCACGATAACATGATTGCACCACGATAACATGATTGCACCACGATAACATGATTGCACCACGATAACATGATTGCACCACGATAACATGATTGCACCACGATAACATGATTGCACCACGATAACATGATTGCAACACGATAACATGATTGCACCACGATAACATGATTGCACCACGATAACATGATAACATGATTGCACCACTATAACATGATTGCACCACGATAACATGATTGCACCACGATAACATGATTGCACCACGATAACATGATTGCACCACGATAACATGATAACATGATTGCACCACGATAACATGATTGCACCACGATAACATGATTGCACCACAATAACATGCTTGCACCACGATAACATGATTGCACCACGATAACATGATTGCACCACGATAACATGATTGCACCACGATAACATGATAACATGATTGCACCACGATAACATGATTGCACCACGATAACATGGTTGCACCACGATAACATGATTGCACCACGATGACATGATTGCACCACGATAACATTAAAACATGATTGCACCACGATAACATGATTGCACCACGATAACATGATTGCACCACGATAACATGATTGCACCACGATAACATGATTGCACCACGATAACATGATTGCACCACGATAACATGATTGCACCACGATAACATGATTGCACCACGATAACATGATTGCACCACGATAAAATGATTGCACCACGATAACATGATAACATGATTGCACCACGATAACATGATTGCACCACTATAACATGATTGCACCACGATAAAATGATTGCACCACGATAACATGATAACATGATTGCACCACGATAACATGATTGCACCACGATAAAATGATTGCACCACGATAACATGATAACATGATTGCACCACGATAACATGATTGCACCACGATAACATGATTGCACCACGATAACATGATAACATGATTGCACCACGATAACATGATTGCACCACGATAACATGATTGCACCACGATAACATGATTGCACCACGATAACATGATTGCACCACGATAACATGATTGCACCACGATAACATGATTGCACCACGATAACATGATTGCACCACGATGACATGATTGCACCACGATAACATAATTGCACCACGATAACATGATTGCACCACGATAACATGATTGCACCACGATAACATGATTGCACCACGATAACATGATAACATGATTGCACCACGATAACATGATTGCACCACGATAACATGATTGCACCACGATAACATGATTGCACCACGATAACATGATTGCACCACGATAACATGATAACATGATTGCACCACGATAACATGATTGCACCACGATAACATGATTGCACCACGATAACATGATTGCACCACGATAACATGATAACATGATTGCACCACGATAACATGATTGCACCACGATAACATGATTGCACCACGATAACATGATTGCACCACGATAACATGATTGCACCACGATAACATGATAACATGATTGCACCACGATAACATGATTGCACCACGATAACATGATTGCACCACGATAACATGATTGCACCACGATAACATGATTGCACCACGATAACATGATTGCACCACGATAACATGATTGCACCACGATAACATGATTGCACCACGATAACATGATAACATGATTGCACCACGATAACATGATTGCACCACGATAACATGATTGCACCACAATAACATGATTGCACCACGATAACATGATTGCACCACGATAACATGATTGCACCACGATAACATGATAACATGATTGCACCACGATAACATGATTGCACCACGATAACATGATTGCACCACGATAACATGGTTGCACCACGATAACATTAAAACATGATTGCACCACGATAACATGATTGCACCACGATAACATGATTGCACCACGATAACATGATTGCACCACGATAACATGATTGCACCACGATAACATGATTGCACCACGATAACATGATTGCACCACGATAACATGATAACATGATTGCACCACGATAACATGATTGCACCACGATAACATGATTGCACCACGATAACATGATAACATGATTGCACCACGATAACATGATTGCACCACGATAACATGATTGCACCACGATAACATGATTGCACCACGATAACATGATTGCACCACGATAACATGATTGCACCACGATAAAATGATTGCACCACGATAACATGATAACATGATTGCACCACGATAACATGATTGCACCACGATAACATGATTGCACCACGATAAAATGATTGCACCACGATAACATGATAACATGATTGCACCACGATAACATGATTGCACCACGATAAAATGATTGCACCACGATAACATGATAACATGATTGCACCTCGATAACATGATTGCATTACGATAACATGATAACATGATTGCACCACGATAACATGATTGCACCACGATAACATGATAACATGATTGCACCACGATAACATGATTGCACCACGATAACATGATTGCACCACGATAACATGATTGCACGACGATAACATGGTTGGACCACGATAACATGATTGCACCACGATAACATGATTGCACCACGATAACATGATTGCACCACGATGACATGATTGCACCACGATAACATGATTGCACCACGATAACATGATTGCACCACGATAACATGATTGCACCACGATAACATGATAACATGATTGCACCACGATAACATGATTGCACCACGATAACATGATTGCACCACGATAACATGATTGCACCACGATAACATGATTGCACCACGATAACATGATAACATGATTGCACCACGATAACATGATTGCACCACGATAACATGATTGCACCACGATAACATGATAACATGATTGCACCACGATAACATGATTGCACCACGATAACATGGTTGCACCACGATAACATGATTGCACCACGATGACATGATTGCACCACGATAACATGATTGCACCACGATAACATGATTGCACCACGATAACATGATTGCACCACGATAACATGATTGCACCACGATAACATGATTGCACCACGATAACATGATTGCACCACGATAACATGATAACATGATTGCACCACGATAACATGATTGCACCACGATAACATGATTGCACCACGATAACATGATTGCACCACGATAACATGATTGCACCACGATAACATGATTGCACCACGATAACATGATTGCACCACGATAACATGATTGCACCACGATAACATGGTTGCACCACGATAACATGATTGCACCACGATAACATGATTGCACCACGATAACATGATTGCACCACGATAACATGACTGCACCACGATAACATGATTGCACCACGATAACATGATTGCACCACGATAACATGATTGCACCACGATAACATGATAACATGATTGCACCACGATAACATGATTGCACCACGATAACATGATTGCACCACGATAACATGATTGCACCACGATAACATGATTGCACCACGATAACATGATTGCACCACGATAACATGATTGCACCACGATAACATGATTGCACCACGATAACATGATTGCACCACGATAACATGATTGCACCACGATAACATGATAACATGATTGCACCACGATAACATGATTGCACCACGATAACATGATTGCACCACGATAACATGATTGCACCACGATAACATGGTTGCACCACGATAACATGATTGCACCACGATGACATGATTGCACCACGATAACATTAAAACATGATTGCACCACGATAACATGATTGCACCACGATAACATGATTGCACCACGATAACATGATTGCACCACGATAACATGATTGCACCACGATAACATGATTGCACCACGATCACATGATTGCACCACGATAACATGATTGCACCACGATAACATGATTGCACCACGATAACATGATAACATGATTGCACCACGATAACATGATTGCACCACGATAACATGATTGCACCACGATAACATGATTGCACCACGATAACATGATTGCACCACGATAACATGATTGCACCACGATAAAATGATTGCACCACGATAACATGATAACATGATTGCACCACGATAACATGATTGCACCACGATAACATGATTGCACCACGATAAAATGATTGCACCACGATAACATGATAACATGATTGCACCACGATAACATGATTGCACCACGATAAAATGATTGCACCACGATAACATGATAACATGATTGCACCACGATAACATGATTGCATCACGATAACATGATAACATGATTGCACCACGATAACATGATTGCACCACGATATCATGATAACATGATTGCACCACGATAACATGATTGCACCACGATAACATGATTGCACCACGATAACATGATTGCACGACGATAACATGGTTGGACCACGATAACATGATTGCACCACGATAACATGATTGCACCACGATAACATGATTGCACCACGATAACATGATTGCACCACGATGACATGATTGCACCACGATAACATGATTGCACCACGATAACATGATTGCACCACGATAACATGATTGCACCACGATAACATGATTGCACCACGATAACATGATTGCACCACGATAACATGATAACATGATTGCACCACGATAACATGATTGCACCACGATAACATGATTGCACCACGATAACATGATTGCACCACGATAACATGATTGCACCACGATAACATGATAACATGATTGCACCACGATAACATGATTGCACCACGATAACATGGTTGCACCACGATAACATGATTGCACCACGATGACATGATTGCACCACGATAACATGATTGCACCACGATAACATGATTGCACCACGATAACATGATTGCACCACGATAACATGATTGCACCACGATAACATGATTGCACCACGATAACATGATTGCACCACGATAACATGATAACATGATTGCACCACGATAACATGATTGCACCACGATAACATGATTGCACCACGATAACATGATTGCACCACGATAACATGATTGCACCACGATAACATGATTGCACCACGATAACATGATTGCACCACGATAACATGATTGCACCACGATAACATGATTGCACCACGATAACATGGTTGCACCACGATAACATGATTGCACCACGATAACATGATTGCACCACGATAACATGATTGCACCACGATAACATGATTGCACCACGATAACATGATTGCACCACGATAACATGATTGCACCACGATAACATGATTGCACCACGATAACATTAAAACATGATTGCACCACGATAACATGATTGCACCACGATAACATGATTGCACCACGATAACATGATTGCACCACGATAACATGATTGCACCACGATAACATTAAAACATGATTGCACCACGATAACATGATTGCACCACGATAACATGATTGCACCACGATAACATGATTGCACCACGATAACATGATTGCACCACGATAACATGATTGCACAACGATAACATGATTGCACCACGATAACATGATTGCACCACGATAACATGATTGCACCACGATAACATGATTGCACCACGATAACAGGATAACATGATTGCACCACGATAACATGATTGCACCACGATAACATGATAACATGATTGCACCACGATAACATGATTGCACCACGATAACATGATAACATGATTGCACCACGATAACATGATTGCACCACGATAACATGATTGCACCACGATAACATGATTGCACCACGATAACATGATTGCACCACAATAACATGATTGCACCACGATAACATGATTGCACCACGATAACATGATTGCACCACGATAACATGGCTGACGTACCTTTGCCGAAGAGTTGGTACTGCGATTCGCACGATTGGCTGCACAGTTCGGTGGTTGAGCGTTCGGCCGCCGCGGGCAGCACCTGACATTGGAAACAATTGGAGATCACGAGAGGAACACCCAACAATACATGCTACAGGGTAACCGAGTTACAAGGTGAAGCCCCGTTTTCAGGGAGCATCTTTTCGACAAAAGCCTGCCCCAAAAGTTTTATGCCGTCTAAATAATATGGCTTTATTTCGTATTATATTAGAGTATTATAATATATATATTACATTGTTGCGATGTGCTTCACGGTATTTGCTCTGTTTAAAGAATTTGTCGGCCCTAAAAAGGGCCTTGGTTCTCGACGTTTCGACAAGTCACGGCTTGTCATCTTCAGGAGATCAGTCTCCTGAAGATGACAAGCCGTGACTTGTCGAAACGTCGAGAACCAAGGCCCTTTTTAGGGCCGACAAATTCTTTAAACAGAGCAAATACCGTGAAGCACATCGCAACATCCACAAGCGGCTCTGGAAACCTTCACCAAACCATATATTACATTATAATTTATATACTAAATAATATATGTACCTATTGGAATAACAACAAATAGTGATGAACTGTACAAATATTCATTACAACAGTAATAAAAGCCATGTTATTTTGAAAGCATGAAACTTTTGCGGCAGACATTTGTGGCGGGGCTTAATAACTTTCTTTATGTTACGGCTAATTTAAAGCACAGCATAACATAACAACCTATGTAATGGCCATATTCCACTACGGTTCCAACCTGCTGATCCTAGGCCTTCTTACCGCACATTTACTATCACCACCAATGGAACGAAACCATTTAGAAGGCCATGGATCGGCAGGCTGCAATCCTGGTGGAATATGGCCGTAACGATGCTCATCAACCAACTTGTCATCAAGTATTCCAAGGGCAGTGCATTGCCAACATGATGAATCTCAAGGGCGAAAGGCAAAGCGTGGTTCGAGGAAAGAGTTGCAAAGAGCGTGGCCAAACTGTAACGTGGGCACAGGGATCGGGCAAAACGTCACCTCGGGTTTTAACCGTCCCTTCGTTTGCTAGCTACAAAGCCGGGAAACAAGCAGTGATGAAAACTAATCGCCACGTTATCTTACGGTTCGCATGTAGATACAAAATTAATACAGATCGAATTATACAAACTGAGACTTTGTGAACGCAATTTGTGTTGGGTAATTGACGTTGAGCGTAGCAGTTTAAAACGGATAAAAGAGTGAATACTGTCCTTTTCTCAGCCCTGTGTTGCCAATTTTCGGAGAAACCCCTTCATTGCCAATCATCAGGTAGGTAAGCACACAAGAGGGACGAAAGTGACAACGCAGCTATTTGCAAGGAGATCCGTCAGTTGTCACTCTCGAAGAGAACACAATGGAGCTTAGCAGAGCTTACAAGGGTCGGCACGCGTCCTCCTAACCCAAAATCTCAAGTGGCATTGACCAGCATTTCGCGAATGGACTTTCATTGATGAGCGTAGCGAAATCTTCAATTTCACTACCGGTAAAAAAAAGCACTTGTGTGTTTGGGTGTTTGTATGTGTGTTTGCGCGCGCTCTACAGCCCGAACGCCAGCGACGATTGCGATGACATTTTCATGGTGTCTACTTTTGTTCTCAACTAAGACTCCCTGCGTTTTTCAATCAAATCCTCCAAACCACTCCCCGTCAATTCAGAAAAAATATCAAAATTTTCCCAAAAATGTATTGTGATATAAGTGTGTGACCAAACTTGGAAATACTAATTAACAAATTGGCTGCTTACGACGTTCTGCTTACGACGTTCTGCATTCAATGTATCTGCTACTAACAACTACGCTCAACTTCAACGCAAACACTTTGGCAGCGTTTCCTAACTTATATAGTAATAGCTCCATGGTTTTAATCGGCCTTCTGCCTCCAGCAGGGTTCCTTCTGCCAGCCTTCTGCCAGCTAGGGTTGTTTGAAGACTGCACGATGCTGGGTTGGGTGCAGGTACAACATGGAGCTAGGGTTGTTTGAAGACTGCACGATGCTGGGTTGGGTGCAGGTACAACATGGAGCTAGGGTTGTTTGAAGACTGCACGATGCTGGGTTGGGTGCAGGTACAACATGGAGCTAGGGTTGTTTGAAGACTGCACGATGCTGGGTTGGGTGCAGGTACAACATGGAGCTAGGGTTGTTTGAAGACTGCACGATGCTGGGTTGGGTGCAGGTACAACATGGAGCTAGGGTTGTTTGAAGACTGCACCATGCTGGGTTGGGTGCAGGTACAACATGGAGCTAGGGTTGTTTGAAGACTGCACCATGCTGGGTTGGGTGCAGGTACAACATGGAGCTAGGGTTGTTTGAAGACTGCACGATGCTGGGTTGGGTGCAGGTACAACATGGAGCTAGGGTTGTTTGAAGACTGCATGATGCTGGGTTGGGTGCAGGTACAACATGGAGCTAGGGTTGTTTGAAGACTGCATGATGCTGGGTTGGGTGCAGGTACAACATGGAGCTAGGGTTGTTTGAAGACTGCACGATGCTGGGTTGGGTGCAGGTACAACATGGAGCTAGGGTTGTTTGAAGACTGCATGATGCTGGGTTGGGTGCAGGTACAACATGGAGCTAGGGTTGTTTGAAGACTGCACCATGCTGGGTTGGGTGCAGGTACAACATGGAGCTGGGGTTGTTTGAAGACTGCACCATGCTGGGTTGGGTGCAGGTACAACATGGAGCTAGGGTTGTTTGAAGACTGCACGATGCTGGGTTGGGTGCAGGTACAACATGGAGCTAGGGTTGTTTGAAGACTGCACGATGCTGGGTTGGGTGCAGGTACAACATGGAGCTAGGGTTGTTTGAAGACTGCACGATGCTGGGTAGGGTGCAGGTACAACATGGAGCTAGGGTTGTTTGAAGACTGCACCATGCTGGGTTGGGTGCAGGTACAACATGGAGCTAGGGTTGTTTGAAGACTGCACGATGCTGGGTTGGGTGCAGGTACAACATGGAGCTAGGGTTGTTTGAAGACTGCACGATGCTGGGTTGGGTGCAGGTACAACATGGAGCTAGGGTTATTTGAAGACTGCACGATGCTGGGTTGGGTGCAGGTACAACATGGAGCTAGGGTTGTTTGAAGACTGCACCATGCTGGGTTGGGTGCAGGTACAACATGGAGCTAGGGTTGTTTGAAGACTGCACCATGCTGGGTTGGGTGCAGGTACAACATGGAGCTAGGGTTGTTTGAAGACTGCACCATGCTGGGTTGGGTGCAGGTACAACATGGAGCTAGGGTTGTTTGAAGACTGCACGATGCTGGGTTGGGTGCAGGTACAACATGGAGCTAGGGTTGTTTGAAGACTGCACCATGCTGGGTTGGGTGCAGGTACAACATGGAGCTAGGGTTGTTTGAAGACTGCACGATGCTGGGTAGGGTGCAGGTACAACATGGAGCTAGGGTTGTTTAAAGACTGCACGATGCTGGGTTGGGTGCAGGTACAACATGGAGCTAGGGTTGTTTGAAGACTGCATGATGCTGGGTTGGGTGCAGGTACAACATGGAGCTAGGGTTGTTTGAAGACTGCACGATGCTGGGTTGGGTGCAGGTACAACATGGAGCTAGGGTTGTTTGAAGACTGCATGATGCTGGGTTGGGTGCAGGTACAACATGGAGCTAGGGTTGTTTGAAGACTGCACGATGCTGGGATGGGTGCAGGTACAACATGGAGCTAGGGTTGTTTGAAGACTGCATGATGCTGGGTTGGGTGCAGGTACAACATGGAGCTAGGGTTGTTTGAAGACTGCATGATGCTGGGTTGGGTGCAGGTACAACATGGAGCTAGGGTTGTTTGAAGACTGCACCATGCTGGGTTGGGTGCAGGTACAACATGGAGCTAGGGTTGTTTGAAGACTGCACCATGCTGGGTTGGGTGCAGGTACAACATGGAGCTAGGGTTGTTTGAAGACTGCACGATGCTGGGTTGGGTGCAGGTACAACATGGAGCTAGGGTTGTTTGAAGACTGCACGATGCTGGGTTGGGTGCAGGTACAACATGGAGCTAGGGTTGTTTGAAGACTGCACGATGCTGGGTAGGGTGCAGGTACAACATGGAGCTAGGGTTGTTTGAAGACTGCACCATGCTGGGTTGGGTGCAGGTACAACATGGAGCTAGGGTTGTTTGAAGACTGCACGATGCTGGGTTGGGTGCAGGTACAACATGGAGCTAGGGTTGTTTGAAGACTGCATGATGCTGGGTTGGGTGCAGGTACAACATGGAGCTAGGGTTGTTTGAAGACTGCACGATGCTGGGTTGGGTGCAGGTACAACATGGAGCTAGGGTTGTTTGAAGACTGCACCATGCTGGGTTGGGTGCAGGTACAACATGGAGCTAGGGTTGTTTGAAGACTGCACCATGCTGGGTTGGGTGCAGGTACAACATGGAGCTAGGGTTGTTTGAAGACTGCTCGATGCAGGGTTGGGTTGTGACTAGGGTGCAGGTGGTCACCTCTTTGAGCCCCGAGTCGACGTGGAACGAGGTGTAGTAGCCCTCGGTGTCGCACGAGTAGACCGAGTCGTCGTCCCCGCCTTCGTTGCCGTGGACACAGCATCCCTCGGGAGACACGCCCCTGCCAGAGCTGCCCGACTGGCGGCGACTCACCCCGCCTAAGGGGGGGGGGGGGGCAGACAGGGTGTTAAAAATGCACTGTATGAATATTAGGTAATTTATGCTTCTTATGTAATGCCTCATAATGTTGCTTTTTTTTAATGCTTTAAAATAGGGGACGGCAGGCAGACAAGGTGTTTGCAATTTGCATCCAACATTTTGCAACTTGCTTTGTAAATTTGCATTTTTAAGGCATTTCAATGCTTTAAAAATGCACTAAAAAAATAAATTTCCATTTAAAAGGTAAATTTGCTTCTTAACTTTGCATTATTTTAATGCTTTTAGATGCAGTTAATAAAAAATGTACTTTGCTAAAAGGCAAATTGAATTAAAAATGCAATTTTTGGCACAATTTTGCATTGTAAATGCTTTAAAAATGGAATAGAAAAGGTATAAATATGCATTTTGAATTTGAATTCTTTATTTAGCAAAGTTAAGCAACATTCGGTTGAGTCATTAAGAAGATGGGTGACCGCAGATACAGACAAGAAAAGAGTGTCCACCGGCATGTGAGATATTGGCACAGATAGAAATAATCCCAGATGGTCCATGCCTGTGTTAATGATGTCCTAGTGTCAAGCTCACTCACCAGGCGAGCTGCTCTTTGTGTGTGACGTCACGGAGCTGGCGCTCCAGTTGCCCGAGCTGCTATTGGTCGGATCGTCTGCGCGGGATCGGCGTTGCGAAGGCCGCTTCGTGCGAAGCCGGACGCCTTCGGAATCCGACGCTTCGGCCACTGACTCGCTCTCTGTGGGCGTCTGCTGGACGTAGAGTTGGGCGGGGGATATCGATTAGTATCGATTCGATTCGTTCGATTAAACGGCTTCATGAGTGCGATTTTCAAAATAATCGAATAGAAAATAATCAGCTCTTTTCAAAGCATTCCATTGTTTACGTTTTTATTGTTGCATTTGCCCATTAAAGTCCTGATTGACGACCTATTTCACAAACAATCGCCTAAACGGGCGTTTTTGGCCAATACGACTTCAGTACTCAATCATGTTACTGGGCAAATAGTTGCCATCAGAAAAGCATTGCGATTACTTTCCTACTCCAGTGTTTAACTCTGCGATTGTAGTCGTCTGTTTGACCGGTGCCAATTGCTAAACAAGGTTTCCTGACATTTTGGAAAGCTCAAACGAAACTATTTAGAAATTCTGAAAACTGTACCTATGATATCATTAATTCTTCATCACTAGGCAACTGTGTAACTGACATTTTAAAACGTTAAAAACCAACATATTTGGTTATTGTCGCACAAATGTAGACCGTGCCTCGCTCACCTGTCTTTCCTGACTTCGGGGTCTCCTCAGGGATCTGAGCTTGGCCCGGCCCCAGTCCTTGAAGCCTGCCAGTCGGGACTCGGACTTGCTCCTGCGTCGAGACGACGAGGACGTCTTCCTGGCCTTGTCTTCGATGCCGGCCAGCGCGGGTCTGCAAGGGAGATCCAGCTATAGGGCAACCACTGTCCGAGTAGCGCGAAATAGAGGCTCATCCTCGCAGCAGGAGGGAGGGGGGGGGGAGGCGGTAGTTCATCCGATTTGGCTCAAATCACTGCCCCCATGTTGAACCACGGGGCAGTGGAATTGAAAACGAATCATTTTGAAATCGCAAGGTTTTACACAATCGCAGTCCGTACCCCAATTCGGTAACTTACTAAATGTGAGGTGAATTGATATGAGAGTGAGAACTTTCATTTGTTCCATGATAACAAAGGCGACTTGGAGTTGTCACTCTAATTTCTTGTCATCTCACTTGGAAAAAGTTACAGAATAGGGGTCCTGGGAATTCCGAATGTTTAACATTGGAAGCACATGTTCTGGTTCCGGCTGCAGCGAGTTCGCCCCTTACCCAATGTCCCCGCCGGCGACGGTGTTTCTTCTCCTTCCTCGTCGCGGTCCTCGACTTCGCCGTATCGAGCTCTGACGGTCGAACAGTCGTCCACTCGTATCCAACGCGATCGTGTAGCTGCAAGCAAAAGCAGCGCAACGACTTATGGCGGGAGAAACCGGAACTTGTTCATCCGGCCTCGCAGTCTCGACGGTCGAAAATGCAGACCCGTGTCGTACTTCATATTCTAAAGTGGTTGCAGATTTGTCTCTCGCTTTTGCTCTAGAACTTGGCATTTTATTTCTACGGGAACTTTTACCCGGTTTTACCAAATCTTTTAACTCCTAACTAGGAGTTACAACTGAATTCAGACAACCACTTGCAGCGACTTCAGTTGTAACTCCTAACTAGGAGTTACAACTGAATTCAGACAATCACATGCAGCGACTTCAGTTGTAACTCCTAACTAGGAGTTACAACTGAATTCAGACAACCACATGCAGCGACTTCAGTTGTAACTCCTAACTAGGAGTTACAACTGAATTCAGACAATCACATGCAGCGACTTCAGTTGTAACTCCTAACTAGGAGTTACAACTGAATTCAGACAACCACATGCAGCGACTTCAGTTGTAACTCCTAACTAGGAGTTACAACTGAATTCAGACAACCACATGCAGCGACTTCAGTTGTAACTCCTAACTAGGAGTTACAACTGAATTCAGACAACCACATGCAGCGACTTCAGTTGTAACTCCTAACTAGGAGTTAAAACTGAATTCAGACAATCACATGCAGCGACTTCAGTTGTAACTCCTAACTAGGAGTTACAACTGAATTCAGACAACCACATGCAGCGACTTCAGTTGTAACTCCTAACTAGGAGTTACAACTGAATTCAGACAATCACATGCAGCGACTTCAGTTGTAACTCCTAACTAGGAGTTACAACTGAATTCAGACAACCACATGCAGCGACTTCAGTTGTAACTCCTAACTAGGAGTTACAACTGAATTCAGACAATCACATGCAGCGACTTCAGTTGTAACTCCTAACTAGGAGTTACAACTGAATTCAGACAATGACATGCAGCGACTTCAGTTGTAACTCCTAACTAGGAGTTACAACTGAATTCAGACAATGACATGCAGCGACTTCAGTTGTAACTCCTAACTAGGAGTTACAACTGAATTCAGACAATCACATGCAGCGACTTCAGTTGTAACTCCTAACTAGGAGTTACAACTGAATTCAGACAACCACATGCAGCGACTTCAGTTGTAACTACTAGCTAGGAGTTACAACTGAATTCAGACAACCACATGCAGCGACTTCAGTTGTAACTCCTAACTAGGAGTTACAACTGAATTCAGACAACCACATGCAGCGACTTCAGTTGTAACTCCTAACTAGGAGTTACAACTGAATTCAGAAAACCACATGCAGCGACTTCAGTTGTAACTCCTAACTAGGAGTTACAACTGAATTCAGACAATCACATGCAGCGACTTCAGTTGTAACTCCTAACTAGGAGTTACAACTGAATTCAGACAACCACATGCAGCGACTTCAGTTGTAACTACTAGCTAGGAGTTACAGCTGAATTCAGACAACCACATGCAGCGACTTCAGTTGTAACTCCTAACTAGGAGTTACAACTGAATTCAGACAACCACATGCAGCGACTTCAGTTGTAACTCCTAACTAGGAGTTACAACTGAATTCAGACAATCACATGCAGCGACTTCAGTTGTAACTCCTAACTAGGAGTTACAACTGAATTCAGACAACCACATGCAGCGACTTCAGTTGTAACTCCTAACTAGGAGTTACAACTGAATTCAGACAACCACATGCAGCGACTTCAGTTGTAACTCCTAACTAGGAGTTACAACTGAATTCAGACAATCACATGCAGCGACTTCAGTTGTAACTCCTAACTAGGAGTTACAACTGAATTCAGACAACCACATGCAGCGACTTCAGTTGTAACTCCTAACTAGGAGTTACAACTGAATTCAGACAACCACATGCAGCGACTTCAGTTGTAACTCCTAACTAGGAGTTACAACTGAATTCAGACAATCACATGCAGCGACTTCAGTTGTAACTCCTAGTTAGGAAAACGCTTGGTTAAACTGGGCCTTAGAGAGTTAGGAATATGGCTAAGTTACTTTCACTATCTCGCAGAATTGGGGGGGGGGGGGGGGGGGGATCAGGGCCCGGATTCACAAAGAAGGGATTTTTAAATGGGGGTTTTGGCGAAAAGGGAGATTTTTTCCCCCTGCAAAACCACCAAAAATATTCCCCCAATTATCCGTATTCTCAAAAGGAGATTTCAAAAGTGGTAATTGGAGGGGAGGGGAAATTGAAGTTGACCAATCAGAACTCTATAATTTTGGAACTCATTTATAGATAAAAAGACAGATGACGGATTTCCCTAACAGCAAATTGCAAGATTGAAACCAACTCATAACATCTCTCCGTGGTGAAGCCAGCACTCACCCAGGGAAGGTCTTGGCGACAGCTTCACACTGCTCGACCGGACTGGGCAGCGTGTGAAGTGAGCCCCCGGACAGTGTTGCCACGTGGGCGGCGTGGGAGCCAGGTTCACACGTGACCGAGCCCACAGCCTCAGCCCAGGTCCAGCGACGGAGACTTGACAACACTGCAGGCTGCGAGGGGAAGGATAAGGGGCGTTAGCGCTAGGGGGCCTAGGTGCATTACACATGATTTTCACCCATTTCCTCTAGTATTCCACCATTATTCTTATAGAATTCAACCAGATTTTCACCTCATTTCCACAAGATTTTTAGTAGATTTTACCTAGAGTTTCCTTAGATTTCCTCTAGATGTCTTCTAGGTTTCACCAGATTCACCAGTTTCTAGATATGCACAAGATTATAAACATTTCTCCACCAGATTTCCACCTCATTTCCACTAGATTTCCCATGGATTTCCTCTTGCTTTCCTTTCGCTTTCCACCAGATTTCCACTAGATATCCACAAGTCGGAGCGAAAGAAACACATCGGGCTGTGGATAACACAGATGGGGGCTAGGCTAGGACTAGAAGGGTAAAATATTGCACCTGATTTCCACCAGATGGTCACCAATCAACTGCCTGACTCGGTGTAGTGCTGCTTAACTTGTGTCACCCATCCACCGGCCGACTCGGCGCAGTGTTGCTTAACTTGGGTCACCCGTCCAACGCCCGACTCGGCGCAGTGTTGCTTAGCTTGGGTCACCCGTCCAACGGCCAACTCGGCGCAGTGTTGCTTAACTTGGGTCACCCGTCCAACGCCCGACTCGGCGCAGTGTTGCTCAACTTGGGTCACCCGTCCAACGCCCGACTCGGCGCAGTGTTGCTTAGCTTGGGTCACCCGTCCAACGCCCGACTCGGCGCAGTGTTGCTTAACTTGGGTCACCCGTCCAACGGCCAACTCGACTACAGTGTTGCTTAACTCGAAACTATCCCACGGTCCGAGCCAGTAGGCACCTTAGAGCCCCCAATGCCAGCTCCACGAAGCCAGGTATGTGTTGTTGTTTGCTCGGGCAGGGCTACCTGCCATCCGACACAACACTTGCCATGTCCGGGCTTTTGTGTAGCATGGGACACAGTGGCGCGCCTTCGTGGCCGGCTCTCAATCGCGCCACTGGACAGAGCGAGCGAGTAACAATTCCTCAATCACTTTAGCATAGACAAACCGCGAGAGTTGGGATTCTTGGCCGAGGCTGGCTGATACTGCTATTATTTGGGTGCCGCATAAGTGCTCCTGGCCCAGGGCAGCCGATAATAAATGCATTCACAGTGCAGCCATGCTTTCACAGTGCAGCCATGCTTTCACAGTGCAGCCATGCTTTCACAGTGCAGCCATGCTTTCACAGTGCAGCCATGCTTTCACAGTGCAGCCATGCTTTCACAGTGCAGCCATGCTTTCACAGTGCAGCCATGCTTTCACAGTGCAGCCATGCTTTCACAGTGCAGCCATGCTTTCACAGTGGCCATGCTTTCACAGTGCAGCCATGCTTTCACAGTGCAGCCATGCTTTCACAGTGCAGCCATGCTTTCACAGTGCAGCCATGCTTTCACAGTGCAGCCATGCTTTCACAGTGCAGCCATGCTTTCACAGTGCAGCCATGCTTTCACAGTGCAGCCATGCTTTCACAGTGCAGCCATGCTTTCACAGTGGCCATGCTTTCACAGTGCAGCCATGCTTTCACAGTGCAGCCATGCTTTCACAGTGGCCATGCTTTCACAGTGCAGCCATGCTTTCACAGTGCAGCCATGCTTTCACAGTGGCCATGCTTTCACAGTGCAGCCATGCTTTCACAGGGCAGCCATGCTTTCACAGTGCAGCCATATTTGAACGTCCCGACCGTTCCAATACGGCGAAATTCAGCAGGCCATTTACTCTTCAAATTCCGATGGCCCTTGCCCATGGCACTGGCAAAGGTTAGCCCCTTGCCCATGGCACTGGTAAAGGTTAGCCCCTTGCCCATGGCACTGGTAAAGGTTAGCCCCTTGCCCATGGCACTGGCAAAGGTTAGCCCCTTGCCCATGGCACTGGCAAAGGTTAGCCCCTTGCCCATGGCACTGGCAAAGGTTAGCCCCTTGCCCATGGCACTGGCAAAGGTTAGCCCCTTGCCCATGGCACTGGCAAAGGTTAGCCCCTTGCCCATGGCACTGGCAAAGGTTAGCCCCTTGCCCATGGCACTGGTAAAGGTTAGCCCCTAGCCCATGGCACTGGCAAAGGTTAGCCCCTTGCCCATGGCACTGGTAAAGGTTAGCCCCTTGCCCATGGCACTGGCAAAGGTTAGCCCTTAGCCCATGGCACTGGTATTGGTTAGGCCAGTCCTAGTCAGTCAAGATTGCAGCCCTGGGTGGTATTTCATGATACACTGAGGGACAGGTAGAAGGGGAGGGAGGGGGGGGGGGAATTGGCCCCCAAAATGCCAGCATCAATGTGGCCGACTGGTTTTGTCTTAGTTTGCTAATTGAGCTAACTTGATTGTATAAAGATAAGCTCAAGTGTTTATTGGTGTTGTTTAGCTAAGTTTTAGTAGCGCTAAGATGTAAATTAGACTTAAATATAACCAGCATTGGAACCTCCAATCATCATCATCATCGAGCAGTGATTCTCGTGTAATAACGACTAGCCATTGTCTCCCCCCTCCCCCCCCCCCCCCCCCAGCAGTCAGACGCGAGATCTGGCAACCTCGGGCCCCCGGTCCATTGTCGGCATTGGTGGGCATGCTGTTGCCATGGTATCACAGTGGGAGGCTGCAGTCAAGGACGCCGTGGACTACGGCCTGATGAACGTGACCTGCTCTGTGCTCACTGCTCACTGTTCACTGCTCACGGCTGGCTTGATCGCTGTGGGAACTGAATTCTGAATTAGAGGGGCTTTGTGTGGCATAGAGCGGCCAATGCATCGCATGGACGCCATGTTTTTCCAAACTCCTGGCTGGCACCAGGCAGCTATAGGCTAAATTAGGCAGATATGTAAAGAACTTTGAAATTAACAGAGATTCAATATTTGGGAAAATCTAAAACTTTCGTAAATTTTTTTTCATGAAATAGTTCCAAGCCGATCTTTTCCAAAAACGCATGGGGTCTAAGTTGAGAACAAAGGAAGGTCCTCCGAAAATTTTATCGAAATCGGAGCAGGCGTTTGGTCTTTACAGCGCGCACAAACAAACAAACAAAACACTCACACAAGCGCCTTTCTTTTGGGGGGGGGGGGGGGGGGGAGGGTGCAATTATTGAAGATTTCACTCCGCTCGCTTCGCTGGCTACGATCATCAATAAACTGAGAGACTACGATTATAACGGAGGATTACATATACATGCTAGCTTGCTGTCTAAAAGGGACGTTATGCCGTAGAATGGAAAGCCCAGGAACCGTTTGGTTTCACTTTCAATTCCACTTCACAACGCAACTCACAGCTCCCAGGCTGCTCCAGAAAAAACACATTAGGTACAGTTTTATGGTTTTCTGAATGCAGCTTTACGATTCTGTATGGGCAAGGACCCATCGCTTTGAAACCCAATGCCACGAAATAGAAACTCCGTTTCACGTCGAGAAGGAAAGTGGATTTGCATCTTCCTCGAGGACCCACTGCTGCTAAACAAGAGCTACGAGTTTCAAAACTGCCCATAGAGTCTTTTGTCCGACTCAAGACATGGCTTGAGAGTTTTGAACATCTCAGCTTGTGTCTAGCAGCAGTGGGTCCGCGAGGAAGATGCAAATCCACTCTCTTTCTCGACGTGAAATGGAGTTTAGTGTACCACGGGGGCAGATAGACCGCTTGACTGTTGTGTGCATAGGACTGCATTGTGATGTTAAACAAATCATCCTATCAAAACCACCCTGTCAATTGAGTTTGGCCCATCCAGTATGTTGTATACCATGAGCCCTATGCTGTGCTTGTATACCATGAGCCCTATGCTGTGCTTGTATACTAGGGCGAACGCAATTTGTGTTGCATTGAAGATGAGCGTAGCGATTTGTATTTAGGGCATAAAAAGATTGAGGCAAAAAGCCTAAATCATGGAGCAGCAAGCCGGACCATTGCTTGTTAGAAAATTCTGATCACTTGAAATTGTAAACGATTCTGGCCTTTCTTTGTTTCTGTCCGAGATGTAGAGTAGCGGAAATATGCTCATTTCGAGGTCATAAAGCAATGTGCATGTTAATACATAGATGTAACTCATGCCCAAGGGTTTTTATTGGGTTTTCTTGGGTTGGTTTTTATTGGAAAAAATCTGGTATGATGTTTCCATTTGGTATCGATGGTTTCTACAGGCAAATCGAAATTGGGAACATTTGAAAAAAAAACGCACTTTTAAATAAATTTCCGTACTTTTCCAAACATGCCCAATTGTCGAAATTTGCTCTTTTTTCTGCTTTGAAAGTGAAGGGTGTGGAGGATTTTCTTGAAAAACGCAGGGGGTCTAAGTTGAGAACAAAAGTAGACACCCTGAAAATTTCATCCTAAATGAAAAAACCTAAATCATGGAGCAGCAAGCCGGACGATTGCTTTCTCAAAGATTCTGATCACTTGAAAATGTAAACGATTCTGACCTTTCTTTGTTTCTGTCCGAGCTGTCGGGTAGCGGAAATATGCTCATTTTGAGATCATTGAGCATTGTGCATGTTAATACATAGATGTAACTCATGCCCAAGGGTTTTATTGGGTTTTAATGGGTTGGTTTTTATTGGGAAAAATCTGGTGTGATGTTTCGATTTGGTATCGATGGTTTCTAAAGGCAAATCGAAATTGGGAACATTTAAAAAAATTCCCACTTTTAAATAAATTTCCGTACTTTTCCAAACATGCCCAATTGTCGAATTTAGCTCTTTTTTCTGCTTTGAAAGTGAAGGGTGTGGAGGATTTTCTTGAAAAACGCAGGGGGTCTAAGTTGAGAACAAAAGTAGACACCCAGAAAATTTCATCCCACTCGAAGTAGGCGTTTGGCCTGTAGAGCGCGCGCAAACACACATACAAACACACACCAAGTGTTTTTTTTAGCAGTAGTGAAATTGATGATTTCGCTTCGCTCGCTTCGCTCGCTACGCTCATCAACCATGAGCCCTATGCTGTGCTTGTATACCATGAGCCCTATGCTGTGCTTGTATACCATGAGCCCTATGCTGTGCTTGTATACCATGAGCCCTTTGCTGTGCTTGTATACCATGAGCCAGCTATGCTGTGCTTGTATACCATGGGCCCTATGCTGTGCTTGTATACCATGAGCCCTATGCTGTGCTTGTATACCATGAGCCCTATGCTGTGCTTGTATACCATGAGCCCTATGCTGTGCTTGTATACCATGAGCCCTATGCTGTGCTTGTATACCATGAGCCCTTTGCTGTGCTTGTATACCATGAGCCAGCTATGCTATGCTTGTATACTATGAGCCCTATGCTGTGCTTGTATACTATGAGCCCTATGCTGTGCTTGTATACCATGAGCCCTTTGCTGTGCTTGTATACCATGAGCCCTATGCTGTGCTTGTATACCATGAGCCCTATGCTGTGCTTGTATACCATGAGCCCTATGCTGTGCTTGTATACCATGAGCCCTTTGCTGTGCTTGTATACCATGAGCCAGCTATGCTTTGCTTGTATACTATGAGCCCTATGCTGTGCTTGTATACTATGAGCCCTATGCTGTGCTTGTATACCATGAGCCCTTTGCTGTGCTTGTATACTATGAGCCCTATGCTGTGCTTGTATACCATGAGCCCTATGCTGTGCTTGTATACCATGAGCCCTATGCTGTGCTTGTATACCATGAGCCCTTTGCTGTGCTTGTATACCATGAGCCCTATGCTGTGCTTGTATACCATGAGCCCTATGCTGTGCTTGTATACCATGAGCCCTATGCTGTGCTTGTATACCATGAGCCCTATGCTGTGCTTGTATACTATGAGCCCTATGCTGTGCTTGTATACCATGGGCCCTATGCTGTGCTTGTATACCATGAGCCCTATGCTGTGCTTGTATACCATGAGCCCTTTGCTGTGCTTGTATACCATGAGCCAGCTATGCTGTGCTATGCACGGGCCCAAGTCCAAAGTTTACGAGCCTCTTCACAAATTCCTTGCTGGAGTTTTAGTGTCGAGTCCGTTTGTCCACTCCCTGGCTGGGTGCAGTTACGTACACAGGATGCCAACTGCCACCTCTAAAGACATTCCCCACTGAGAGCTGGGGTTGTAATTTATATGAGAGAATTAACCCTTCACGTGGACCCCTTGCAGTTACTACGCATTTCATACACTCTTTCGCCACAAGTCTTTGAAGACGTCACTATTGTGGAAGGCTTTGTCAATTCCTGTGCAACATGCACCGGGATCCGAACCGAAATAAATTACGGTTCCGATTCCGGTTCTGGTTCTAATTATTTTTAAATATCGGTTCTGGTTCCGTTTCCGGTTCTTAATTATTTAAAATAACGGTTCTGGTTCGGGTTCTGGTTCCATGATATTTTGAATAACGGTTCTGGTTCTGATTCCGGTCCTTGAAAAAATGAATTCAGGTTCTGATTTCGGTTCCAGTACCATGGATAAAAATGTAGGTTCCAAAATCGGTCCCAATAAAAATAACGGTTCTTATAAAGGTTCCAATGAAAAATTAACGTTTTGGAGTTTTCCTTCCAATTTTTAAATTACTGCACCCATAACGGTTCCTCTAAATATGATTATTTCCGTCGCTGCCTTGCTATGTCTTACGCAACTTCGTCTGGGAATTTATTAGTTAATTTTACTGATAAAAATTGACACACCCACTTTGTAGGTCCGTCACGTCAATCCACTATCACAAATGCTGGCGCATTACTGTTCGCGGTCTTCTTCGAAGTGGCAAAAGCCGCCTGAGGTTATCAAAATTGTTTTCCTCCGCTCACTCAATCCCCGCACCAAATTCACGCAGTGCATCGTACTACGAAGTTGCAACTCACTCTAGGCAACAGATGACTAATTATATGTGTAATTTTTCCCATTGAATGAAATAACTTGGAATTTTTGTTCTGCTGGTGGAGTTTGTGGAACCTTTATGAATTTGAGAGGAACCGATATTTTTTCGATCCCAATAGCGATTCCGGTTCCGATTCCGGTTCCATAAAAACTTAATTTGCGGTTCTGATTCCGGTTCTGGTTCCATGAAAATAGGGGTTCTAACGGGTTCCGGTTCTGGTTCTGGTTCCGGTTCGGATCCCTGGCAACATGTGATTTCTTATTATAGACTAGGGCTTCGCGAACGCAATTTGTGTTGCGTTGAAGATGAGCGTAGCGGTTTGTACATAGCGCATAAAAAGATTGAGGCAAAAAGCCTATGAAAATCATGGAGCAGGCCGGACCATTGCTTTCTCAAAAATTCTGATCACTTGGAAATGTAATCGATTCTGACCTTTCTTTGTTTCTGTCTGTGCTGTCGGGTAGCGGAAATATGCTCATTTTTAGGTCATTGAGCAATGTGCATGAAAATACATAGATGTAACTCATGCCCAAGGGTTTTTATTAGGTTGGAGATATATTTCTGCCGCGGACTTACTTTCAAAAACTTGCATGCACGAAATTGACAAAATTTCTAATATCTGTCAAAACTTGAAGTCAACTTCAAGTCAAAAAATCTGGTGTGATGTTTCGATTTGGTTTCGATGGTTTCTAAAGACAACAATCGAAATTGGGAAAATTTGAAAAAAATACGCACTTTATAAATTTCCGTACTTTACCAAACTTTCTCAATTGAAGAATATTGCTATTTTTTCTGCTTTGAAGGGAAGAGGTATGGAGGATTTTCTTGAAAAACGCAGGGGGTCTAAGTAGAGAACAAAAGTAGACACCCTGAATTAATCGTAATCGACGCAGGCGTTTGGCCTGTAGAGCGCGCACAAACACACATACAAAAAAACAAACAAACAAAAAAACACACACAAGTGTTTTTTTTAGCAGTAGTAAAATTTATGATTTCGCTTCGCTCGCTACGCTCATCAACAACTAAAAGGCTCTTCACCTCTAGAATCCCAATTGGCCGCTTTTAACGCCCGAAACGGTAGACGTTTAGGACATAGCTGTTCAATCTCCAAGACTCATCTCTGCTTGTCCTGTCTTTAGCACTGGTTTTCAAAAACACCCACTTCAACTGGGATTTGAATGCTAAATAAAGTCTCGCTGGTGTCCCGATGTTTCTCAGCATGATGTGGTGCCACTATAGTTACCTCCTCAAGGGTGGACCGATGTGTCCCGATGTTTCTCAGCATGATGTGGTGCCACTATAGTTACCTCCTCAAGGGTGGACCGATGTGTCCCGATGTTTCTCAGCATGATGTGGTGCCACTATAGTTACCTCCTCAAGGGTGGACCGATGTGTCCCGATGTTTCTCAGCATGATGTGGTGCCACTATAGTTACCTCCTCAAGGGTGGACCGATGTGTCCCGATGTTTCTCAGCATGATGTGGTGCCACTATAGTTACCTCCTCAAGGGTCGACCGATGTGTCCCGATGTTTCTCAGCATGATGTGGTGCCACTATAGTTACCTCCTCAAGGGTGGACCGATGTGTCCCGATGTTTCTCAGCATGATGTGGTGCCACTATAGTTACCTCCTCAAGGGTCGACCGATGTGTCCCGATGTTTCTCAGCATGATGTGGTGCCACTATAGTTACCTCCTCAAGGGTGGACCGATGTGTCCCGATGTTTCTCAGCATGATGTGGTGCCACTATAGTTACCTCCTCAAGGGTGGACCGATGTGTCCCGATGTTTCTCAGCATGATGTGGTGCCACTATAGTTACCTCCTCAAGGGTCGACCGATGTGTCCCGATGTTTCTCAGCATGATGTGGTGCCACTATAGTTACCTCCTCAAGGGTGGACCGATGTGTCCCGATGTTTCTCAGCATGATGTGGTGCCACTATAGTTACCTCCTCAAGGGTGGCAGGTCGACAAATTCAATGGGTCACTGAATCCACAAATTCTCTCCTTCCTGGAGTCCGTTGTTTTCTCGCTAGGTGCCGTTATGCATTCCATCTGTCTCCTGCCTTTTCTAAAGGCATCCCGCTGCGAGCTGGATTGTGAGAATTAGAAACCCATCGTGGACCTTTTCGCAGTTTACACCTCGTCTCATACACATTGCATTTTGGTCGCTTTCTGAAAATCATTTCGTACAAACGATTTCCGTTGCTTTTGTTGACCATTGCGGAAGACGAGGACAATATGGCAGAGTGGCAAGTGAAGGTTTACACGTGTTTTGTTGCCAGGACAACAGAACTGCCGGCCACTACCGAGAATCTCACACATTGTAAATCGGGCAGAAAATCAAGTGCTCTTTGCTAGATGGACAGTGGCATGGTTTTCAATGCAGTAGTGCTAGTCTTACTTTACCACAGCCTGGTGGACTTCGAAGTAAAGTATCATTGACTCTTGGGCACGGAACTCTGATATGAGATGCCCAGAAAGTGGCCAACTCTAATAAATTCTAGTAAATAACGTTCCCCACGGCCTCCTATATCAATCTAGTGGCCAGAAGAGTCAATGTGTAATAGCTGCATGAAGTTAGAAGGCGGTGTGATGGCAAATTTTAACTGTGTATGTAGCGAGTCTGCTTTCCGAGACATGCAAGCCTACGAGCCCAAACAAGGAATGTGAACACGAATTCATTGATGATGCCGACGATCCTACAAACCCCCTAAGCCAATATTGAGCATAAATGTTGAATATTTATGCAAATAACATGTGTACTAACTGTAATAATTCCAAATATTCTTTCAAATTTCCAGGCAATCACTTGAACTCAGCGAAATGCTAGTCTTCCCTGGCCTAAATCTCCAAAGTACCTATTGACAAAACCCCGTAACCCAATTGCTAGCCCTCCTAATCCGCATATTTGATAGCAGATGCCAGCCTGTTGTGTCAGACAAGGCCGACTATCAACAACCCCCAAAGACTATATTGTGTACCAACATATTTGAAATATTCATGCATATCATTTAGGTATACGCATATAAACAGTTAAAATTCAAATTAATCGTTCAAATATGCTAGCAATCTCTTGAATACTACGAAATGTTAGCCTTTCCAAGCCTATTTCTCAATTGACCAGCTGGCAAAACCTCGTATTCCCTTCGCTAGCCCACCAAATCCGCACATTAGTTAGCAGATGCCGGCCGGTTGTGTATTGAGAGAACATCTCCTCGAGTGCTGTGTTGCTTTGGGTGTGGCAATACGTGGAACTAGGAAGGATTCAACGCACTCTTAAGGTAATACGACATATGAGGCGGCGGGACTGGTTCGAGCACAGATCTAATACACAGACAGGGCATCGCTTGGAGCAAAATGTAACGCACACACTGCACTTCTGTGCGGATGTACAGCACTCTACATTAGAGTTTTGTTTTTGTATTTGGGTTTATGTGTGTCAAATTTCAAGGTTGTTGCCTCGTTGACAGTGTCAATGCAATCAATTTAACAACAAGCCCTGGGTCCTCCACCTCCCATTCGCGCCCCCTTTAAATCACACATGACATATCACACATCAGAAAGGGGAAAACAACGAGTTTATATATTGCGTGTTTTTGGGTCAGTTTTTTGTGTGGTGTCGATAATGGCGTAACGGTAAAGGTGAACACAACATATCATTTGAAACATAAATACATTCGAAAACATGGAGATACCAGCTGCTATTGTAGTCTATACAATTGACTTGTAGGTGACGGGAATGAAACATTGACTCATTGGTATTTCAGCGATGCCAATATCAACTCAGACATGGACCGTCTGTGCAAGCTCTGTCTGTGCCAATATCAACACAGACATGGGCCGTCTGTGCAAGGTCTGCCTGTGCCAATATCAACTCAGACATGGACCGTCTGTGCAAGCTCTGTCTGTGCCATTATCATCACAGACATGGACAGTCTGTGCAAGCTCTGTCTGTGCCATTATTAACACAGACATGAACCGTCTGTGCAAGCTCTGTCTGTGCCAATATCAACTAAGACAAGGACCGTATGTGCAAGCTCTGTCTGTGCCAATATCAACACAGACATGGTCCGCCTGTGCAAGCTCTGTCTGTGCCAATATCAACACAGACATGAACCGTCTGTGCAAGCTCTGTCTGTGCCAATATCAACTCAGACATGGACCGTCTGTGCAAGCTCTGTCTGTGCCAATATCAACTCAGACATGGACCGTCTGTGCAAGCTCTGTCTGTGGTTAAGCAGGCACACTTCCTACAGGTTTCTGAGTACACATGCACTCAAAGTTATGGAGACAACAGCTTTCTCCCAGATTATGCCACAAAGCGCTCAGTTTAGTGCAGAAAATAACCGAGCGTTTTTAGAGTGAATCCAAGTTAAGCAACAATGCGCCGAGTCGGGCGTTGGACGGGTGACCTAAGTTAAGCAACGATGCGCTGAGTCGGGCGTTGGACGGGTGACCTAAGTTAGCAACACTGCGCCGAGTCGGGCGTTGGACGGGTGACCTAAGTTAGCAACAATGCGCTGAGTCAGGCGTTGGAAGGGTGACCCAAGTTAAGCAACAATGCGCTTAGTCGGGCGTTGGAAGGGTGACCCAAGTTAAGCAACAATGCGCTTAGTCGGGCGTTGGACGGGTGAGTGGTGACCCAAGTTAAGCAACACTACGCTGAGTCGGGCGTTGGATGGGTGACTTAAGAGAAGCAACGCTGCGCCGAGTCGGGTGTTGGATGGGTGACCGCCATGAACGTGGCCAGCTCTCAGAGGGAGAGAGGTTGGAGGGATTGGAGTTAAGCAACACTGCCCCGAGTCGGCCGGTGGATGGGTGATTGCCGATTGGTAAGTATACCTAGTTTGGAAAGACGGTCTAAAGGTGCCTAAACACTAAAAAGTGAGGTTATGTCCACGCCCTACCTTGCTGGTCTCCATGGTGAGACTCGGCTTTCTCCGCCTGACGCTCGGCCGTCTTCGGGTGGTCTTGACGCTTGCGCCGGGCGAGGCAGCTCGCTCGTAGGCTCGTCGCACACTGCATGGACGCGAGGAGGCCGTGAAGAGTGCGCGGTCCACGGGACGCTGACTCGTGTAGTGTGCGGTGAGCCGCGAGAACGCCACCATCGAGCTCTCGGCTGCAATCATAAGAGGGGATGGGTTAGAGCCATGGGTTAGAGCGATCTAAGGTCACCCAGCCGACAACTGGATCGTAGTAATGTTGCTTAACTTCGGGATCTCGAGCTCTCGGCTGCAATCATAAGAGGGGATGGGTTAGAGCCATGGGTTAGAGCGATCTAAGGTCACCCAGCCGACAACTGGATCGTAGTAATGTTGCTTAACTTCGGGATCTCGAGCTCTCGGCTGCAATCATAAGAGGGGATGGGTTAGAGCCATGGGTTAGAGCGATCTAAGGTCACCCATCCGACAACTGGATCGTAGTAATGTTGCTTAACTTCGGGATCTCGAGCTCTCGGCTGCAATCATAAGAGGGGATGGGTTAGAGCCATGGGTTAGAGCGATCTAAGGTCACCCATCCGACAACTGGATCGTAGTAATGTTGCTTAACTTCGGGATCTCGAGCTCTCGGCTGCAATCATAAGAGGGGATGGGTTAGAGCCATGGGTTAGAGCGATCTAAGGTCACCCAGCCGACAAGTGGATCGTAGTAATGTTGGTTAACTTTGCTATTATGATAAGTGGCCACCCAGCCGACTAATGAATCGGCAAATTGTTGCTGACTTTCGGGATGCCACCATAGAACTCTAGGCTGCTATTAGACCACATGGATATGAGGATGCCCAGGTGTTTCACTCCCATGCTAAAGTATTTATGCCCATACTGCAAAAAGTGCCTGAGATTTCAGAAAGTGCTGTGAGATTTCAAACAAAACCAAAAATATATAACCAATTAACCATCCAGCAACTCTTTAACAACACGTGTAGATTTTTTTCAAATTGTTTACTTAATATTTACAGCCGAGTGAGGTTCCGTTTTAATGTTAAATCAACGCGAAAATCGGCAAAAACCACGCGACCGTTTTGTTGTCTGGCATGGAACTGAAGGCAGCACGCATGGGACGGTTCGTGGTCTGGCATGGAACTGAAGGCAGCACGCATGGGACGGTTCGTGGTCTGGCATGGAACTGAAGGCAGCACGCATGGGACGGTTCGTGGTCTGGCATGGAACCGAAGGCAGCACGCATGGGACGGTTCGTGGTCTGGCATGGAACTGAAGGCAGCACGCATGGGACGGTTCGTGGTCTGGCATGGAACTGAAGGCAGCACGCATGGGACGGTTCGTGGTCTGGCATGGAACTGAAGGCAGCACGCATGGGACGGTTCGTGGTCTGGCATGGAACTGAAGGCAGCACGCATGGGACGGTTCGTGGTCTGGCATGGAACTGAAGGCAGCACGCATGGGACGGTTCGTGGTCTGGCATGGAACTGAAGGCAGCACGCATGGGACGGTTCGTGGTCTGGCATGGAACTGAAGGCAGCACGCATGGGACGGTTCGTGGTCTGGCATGGAACTGAAGGCAGCACGCATGGGACGGTTCGTGGTCTGGCATGGAACTGAAGGCAGCACGCATGGGACGGTTCGTGGTCTGGCATGGAACTGAAGGCAGCACGCATGGGACGGTTCGTGGTCTGGCATGGAACTGAAGGCAGCACGCATGGGACGGTTCGTGGTCTGGCATGGAACTGAAGGCAGCACGCATGGGACGGTTCGTGGTCTGGCATGGAACTGAAGGCAGCACGCATGGGACGGTTCGTGGTCTGGCATGGAACTGAAGGCAGCACGCATGGGACGGTTCGTGGTCTGGCATGGAACTGAAGGCAGCACGCATGGGACGGTTCGTGGTCTGGCATGGAACTGAAGGCAGCACGCATGGGACGGTTCGTGGTCCGGCATGGAACTGAAGGCAGCACGCATGGGACGGTTCGTGGTCTGGCATGGAACTGAAGGCAGCACGCATGGGACGGTTCGTGGTCTGGCATGGAACTGAAGGCAGCACGCATGGGACGGTTCGTGGTCTGGCATGGAACTGAAGGCAGCACGCATGGGACGGTTCGTGGTCTGGCATGGAACTGAAGGCAGCACGCATGGGACGGTACGTGGTCTGGCATGGAACTGAAGGCAGCACGCATGGGACGGCAACTCCTCGGCATGCACCCTGCGTGCTATTTCGAGGTGCGCACTCATGTCGGGGGGGACGTCATGTCGGGGGGACGTCATGTCGGGGGGGACGTCATGTCGGGGGGGACGTCATGTCGGGGGGACGTCATGTCGGGGGGGACGTCATGTCGGGGGGGACGTCATGTCGGGGGGGACGTCATGTCGGGGGGGACGTCATGTCGGGGGGGACGTCATGTCGGGGGGGACGTCATGTCGGGGGGGACGTCATGTCGGGGGGGACGTCATGTCGGGGGGACGTCATGTCGGGGGGGACGTCATGGCGGGGGGGACGTCATGGCGGGGGGGACGTCATGTCCGGGGGGACGTCATGTCGGGGGGGACGTCATGTCGGGGGGGACGTCATGTCGGGGGGGACGTCATGTCCGGGGGGACGTCATGTCCGGGGGGACGTCATGTCGGGGGGGACGTCATGTCGGGGGGGACGTCATGTCGGGGGGGACGTCATATCGGGGGGGACGTCATGTCCGGGGGGACGTCATGTCGGGGGGGACGTCATGTCGGGGGGGACGTCATGTCCGGGGGGACGTCATGTCGGGGGGGACGTCATGTCGGGGGGGACGTCATGTCGGGGGGGAAGTCATGTCGGGGGGGACGTCATGTCCGGGGGGACGTCATGTCCGGGGGGACGTCATGTCGGGGGGGACGTCATGTCCGGGGGGACGTCATGTCCGGGGGGACGTCATGTCGGGGGGGACGTCATGTCCGGGGGGGACGTCATGTCGGGGGGGACGTCATGTCGGGGGGGACGTCATGTCGGGGGGGACGTCATGTCGGGGGGGACGTCATGTCGGGGGGGACGTCATGTCCGGGGGGACGTCATGTCGGGGGGGACGTCATGTCGGGGGGGACGACATGTCGGGGGGGGACGTCATGTCCGGGGGGACGTCATGTCGGGGGGGACGTCATGTCGGGGGGGACGTCATGTCGGGGGGGACGTCATGTCGGGGGGGACGTCATGTCGGGGGGGACTTCATGTCCGGGGGGACGTCATGTCGGGGGGGACGTCATGTCGGGGGGGACGTCATGTCCGGGGGGACGTCATGTCGGGGGGGACGTCATGTCCGGGGGGGACGTCATGTCGGGGGGGACGTCATGTCGGGGGGGACGTCATGTCGGGGGGGACGTCATGTCGGGGGGGACGTCATGTCGGGGGGGACGTCATGTCGGGGGGGACGTCATGTCGGGGGGGACGTCATGTCGGGGGGGACGTCATGTCGGGGGGACGTCATGTCGGGGGGGACGTCATGTCGGGGGGGACGTCATGTCCGGGGGGACGTCATGTCGGGGGGGACGTCATGTCGGGGGGGACGTCATGTCGGGGGGACGTCATGTCGGGGGGGACGTCATGTCGGGGGGGGACGTCATGTCCGGGGGGACGTCATGTCGGGGGGGACGTCATGTCGGGGGGGGACGTCATTCGTGTGTGGGGCGCCAGTCTTTTTGTCTGGGAGATTGTGGCATTCCTCGTGGGTTGACATCTCGATTGATTTGTGTACTTCATTAGTTGCAGGCACTTTTCAAGTCTCTCTCTCGAAGTAGCAGTGGAATCCGAAAAAACTATTTCAATACTAGGTTTAGAACTTTTGAATACTAAAAAACGTCTCACTGTTTTTCTGACGTTTCGTTACATATCCTAAACTCCATTTCACGTTGAGAAGGAGAGTGGATTTGCGTCTTCCTCGAGGACCCACTGCTGCTAGACACGAGCTTAGAGTTCCAAAACTGCCCACAGAGCCTTTTGTCCAGCTCAAGACATGTCATTGTGAGTATTGAAACTCTTATCTCGTGTCTAGCAGCAGTGGGTCCTCGAGGAAGATGCAAATCCAATTTCCTGAAATGAAATGAAATGGAAGGGAGGATAAAATGGAGAAAATGGAGGATAAAAGACCAACACAATCTAGATTGCCAAGTTTTAAGTAAGGTGCAGCTGTAATTTTACACCTTGGTCTCAAGATGTTATTTGACTCGCGGCTTCGACATCCTTTATTGAAAGCCCATGTTTGAACACGTTGCAGTTGATGCTGCAAGTTCGCTAATTGCAAGGCAAACACTCGCAGCTGAAGGCGTTGTCATCATCGCCATGGTTACCTGACGCCTAGCGTGAGGATTGTGTACCAAAGGCGATCCGGCCGAACCAGAAAGTCGTGCTATCTGCATTCTTGGACACGTTACAAGCTGGCAATGTCAGTGACACGATGTCATCAACATTGGCTCTGCACCAATCAAGCTGGGTTTACAGCTGGTAATGTCAGTGACACGATGTCATCAACATTGGCTCTGCACCAATCAAGCTGGGTTTACAGCTGGCAATGTCAATGACACGATGTCATCAACATTGGCTCTGCACCAATCAAGCTGGGTTTAAAGCTGGCAATGTCAGTGACACGATGTCATCAACATTGGCTCTGCACCAACCAAGCTGGGTTTACAGCTTGCAGTGACACGATGTCATCAACATTGGCTCTGCACCAATCAAGCTGGGTTTACAGCTTGCAATGTCAGTGACACGATGTCATCAACATTGGCTCTGCACCAATCAAGCTGGGTTTACAGCTGGCAATGTCAATGACACGATGTCATCAACATTGGCTCTGCACCAACCAAGCTGGGTTTACAGCTTGCAGTGACACGATGTCATCAACATTGGCTCTGCACCAATCAAGCTGGGTTTACAGCTTGCAATGTCAGTGACACGATGTCATCAACATTGGCTCTGCACCAATCAAGCTGGGTTTACAGCTTGCAATGTCAGTGACACGATGTCATCAACATTGGCTCTGCACCAATCAAGCTGGGTTTACAGCTGGCATTGTCAGTGACACGATGTCATCAACATTGGCTCGTCATCAATTGGTGAAATTCAAAGCCTTACAATAAACATTACCAACCAAACAATTATATAGTCCTCAAGAAATGTAATCGAAAGCTGAATCTGAAGTCCAGTCATATTGTGTACAATCGTGTCGTAATGTTTATTCGAAGCCATCAAATTCCTCGAATACAAAACCAGGTAAGAGCGGCTTGTTTATGATTAGGTTCTCATACGCCTCATTTTAATGTTAAGTTGCATAATGATTGACTAGACGATTACAACACTCCTCTAGCTTCTCTAACGGCAAGAACATGCCTCAGAAAGAAACAGCCAACAATAACAAATGTAGATAACAAACGACATGTGTTAAGACTTAAGTTGCGTGGCTGAAGGCGAACACAACACGTGACATTCGTAACTGTTCTTTAGTGTGTGCGGTTACGCGATGGACTCACCAATAGAACGGCGCCTCGGAGTGACGCAATGCGCATGTCAAACGTAGCATTGGAAGGCAGGCAGAGGTCGCAGCCTGTGCCTTCTGGAGACTCACTGGTGGACTACCTCAGTGCAACATCCAAACTCCATTTCACGTCGAGAAGGACACTGGATTTGCATCTTCCTCGAGGACCCACTGCTGCTAGACACGAGCTAAGAGTTTCAAAACTGCCCATAGTGCCTTTTGTCCGGCTCAAGACACATGGCTTGTGAGTTTTGAAACTCTTAGCTCGTGTCTAGCAGCAGTGGGTCCTCGAGGAAGATGCTAATCTACTCTCCTTCTCAACGTGAAATGTGTTTCTTATGCAATCTGGTTGCAAATGGATCTTTTTGAATGAATTGTGCAAGATCACAATAAATTGGTCATCAGCTCAGTTCGGGTTTTACGGACACATTACGTATCGAATCCAATAGTCAATGGTTGCCGGGCAACCAGCGTAGCACAGCCTCCCGTTTGGTCCACGACGACCTTGGCAGCGGTCAGAAGACTGAGCTCTGGGATGCCGTGAAAGACGCTGCCTTATTTGGAGATCGGTAAGGTACGCGGCACAGCCTCTGTGATGCGTGCGGAACAATGGACCACCGACTCGGCCACGGCGCGAAGAGGCCGTGAGGGGAGGGGGGGGGGAGGGGGCTCGCACTAGAGCTCTTTGCGCTTTCTTCTCTTTGAAATAATTCACCGAAGTGCACAACTGCCTTAAATCGTGATTTTCAACATTTGTGTACCTGACTGACTGGAGATGTCTCCAGTCTGGAGATGTCCAGTCTGACTGGACATGGATGACCTGACTGACATGGAGATCTCCATGGAGAAATCTCCAGTCTGGAGATGTCTCCAGCACTGCGATTTCGTAACTCTGACTTTGCCGTTCTCGGTTACAAAGTTAAAACAATTAACATGGACAACAAAGGGGATTTTATCCATCAGAACCGATGACGGCACAACGTAAAAGTTACAAATTCGCTGGGCTGGTCTAGCTCGTTATATAAATAGTGAAAATCGATTGAAAATGACTGAAATTACCTCAAATCTCTTAATCAAAAGTGAGATCAGCCCGATACGACATATTCTCCCAGCGATTGTATGATGTGTAGGTGGTAAATGTTGACCAAACCCAGATGGCAAGGGTGATTTCACTGTTGACTTGGGTGACTAATACTTCTTATTGGAAACGTACTGTGTGACTCTTGGGCGACTCCCTGCGACCATCCACAATGCACTTTTAAACATTTTGACGAGATTTCACGCATAACTTTGTGCCTTATAATATTTTCATACGAAATTGCATCAAAACCTTGGTAATTTAAAGTTTGTCAGTTATAGTATTTCCATCGAGTTGGAAATGTAATTACGAGGCGAACTGGTTCCCGGTGCCGCTTCAAAGGGATCTTAGCACTCGGTGCTAATTGCAATTTCCTTCAGTTGAGAGTTATTAGGTATGTTTGGTTGTCCAACACATAACAAGATGCAATGAAGTTATTACCTAGATGGCGGTGTTCGTTGTGACGTCATCATATAGGCAATCATGCAGTAAACGAAACCCAGCAGCTGGACAAACAAACGCAAGAAATCAAGTTATAAATCATCTAGATACAGAGCTAATGTGTGCGGTTTTCTACGAAATTATATCAAAGTCGCCTTGATTTAAAATCCCCTTAGCGCCTGATTTCAAATACCTATCGAACTGAAATTTCGATTGCAAAGCGAAATGGAGCCGTGTGCAAAAGCGATCTGTGCTCTCGGTGCAATTCGAACATTTTTCCGTGTGTTGCAAACCCGTTTCTATTTGCAATGCATTCGACAATTCGATGCACGCTTTATTCTGTATGTGGTAAGTCGTAATGCCCAAAGAAGGCCGATGACTTGACGTGCTGGACACGAGCCTATTGTCGTTCAACGCACTGAGCTGCAAGCCAAGCGACTCCAGACAAGCACCCAACGTGCCGTGACTGCCCATCACAGACCACTAACTCCAAGTCACGTCGAGAAGGAGAGTGGAGTTGCATCTTCCTCGAGGACCCACTGCTGCTGGACACGAGCCTATTGTCGTTCAACGCACTGAGCTGCAAGCCAAGCGACTCCAGACATCCACCCAACGTGCCGTGACTGCCCATCACAGACCACTAACTCCAAGTCACGTCGAGAAGGAGAGTGGAGTTGCATCTTCCTCGAGGACCCACTGCTGCTGGACACGAGCCTATTGTCGTTCAACGCACTGAGCTGCAAGCCAAGCGACTCCAGACATCCACCCAACGTGCCGTGACTGCCCATCACAGACCACTAACTCCAAGTCACGTCGAGAAGGAGAGTGGAGTTGCATCTTCCTCGAGGACCCACTGCTGCTGGACACGAGCCTATTGTCGTTCAACGCACTGAGCTGCAAGCCAAGCGACTCCAGACAAGCACCCAACGTGCCGTGACTGCCCATCACAGACCACTAACTCCAAGTCACGTCGAGAAGGAGAGTGGAGTTGCATCTTCCTCGAGGACCCACTGCTGCTGGACACGAGCCTATTGTCGTTCAACGCACTGAGCTGCAAGCCAAGCGACTCCAGACATCCACCCAACGTGCCGTGACTGCCCATCTCAGACCACTAACTCCAAGTCACGTCGAGAAGGAGAGTGGAGTTGCATCTTCCTCGAGGACCCACTGCTGCTAGACACGAGCCTATTGTCGTTCAACGCACTGAGCTGCAAGCCAAGCGACTCCAGACATCCACCCAACGTGCCGTGACTGCCCATCTCAGACCACTAACTCCAAGTCACGTCGAGAAGGAGAGTGGAGTTGCATCTTCCTCGAGGACCCACTGCTGCTAGACACGAGCCTATTGTCGTTCAACGCACTGAGCTGCAAGCCAAGCGACTCCAGACATCCACCCAACGTGCCGTGACTGCCCATCTCAGACCACTAACTCCAAGTCACGTTGAGAAGGAGAGTGGAGTTGCATCTTCCTCGAGGACCCACTGCTGCTAGACACGAGCCAAGAGTCTCAAAACTCACAAGCCATGTCTTAAAAGGCTATGGGCAGTTTTGAAATCCTTTAGCTCGTGTCTAGCAGCAGTGGGTCCTCGAGGAAGATGTAAATCCACACTGCTTCTCAACGTGAAATGGAGTTTAGCAGGACATTGTACAGACCACGGCAGGCTAGATACACGAACTTGGCAAGAGCGCATGTGGACGGGTTTTGCCGAAGGATCAAGGAGGCTGTGCTGGAGCTGGTGTCGTTTGGTTGATTGGTGAAGAGCCAATGTTGATGACATCGTGTCACTGACAATACTAGCTGTAAACCCAGCTTGATTGGTGCAGAGCCAATGTTGATGACATCGTGTCACTGACATTGCTAGCTGTAAACCCAGCTTGATTGGTGGAGAGCCAATGTTGATGACATCGTGTCACTGACATTGCTAGCTGTAAACCCAGCTTGATTGATGCAGAGCCAATGTTGATGACATCGTGTCACTGACATTGCCAGCTGTGAACCCAGCTTGATTGGTGCAGAGCCAATGTTGATGACATCGTGTCATTGACATTGCTAGCTGTAAACCCATCTTGACTGGTGCAGAGCCAATGTTGATGACATCGTGTCACTGACATTGCCAGCAGTAAACCCAGCTTGATTGGTGCAGAGCCAATGTTGATGACATCGTGTCACTGACATTGCCAGCTGTAAACCCAGCTTGATTGGTGCAGAGCCAATGTTGATGACATCGTGTCACTGACATTGCCAGCTGTGAACCCAGCTTGATTGGTGCAGAGCCAATGTTGATGACATCGTGTCATTGACATTGCTAGCTGTAAACCCATCTTGACTGGTGCAGAGCCAATGTTGATGACATCGTGTCACTGACATTGCCAGCAGTAAACCCAGCTTGATTGGTGCAGAGCCAATGTTGATGACATCGTGTCACTGACATTGCCAGCTGTGAACCCAGCTTGATTGGTGCACAGCCATTGCCATTTCACGCTATGCCGTAATCGGTTCAGATGGATTAAATCAATCCCTATTGTTGTCCATGTTAATTCTCTAGCTTTGTGACGTGGCTGAACACGTTCTGAATGAGCTGGATAGCGTGCAATAAAAAGAGAGTTGGTTTTCCATCCCCAATCTGTTGTTTTGGACACGGCCTAGCTACGGCACCCCACTTGGCATACCTAGACTTGGCAGGAGGGCGCTGGAACACACCACGGCCCCCCGGGTCTATTTCCGTTGATACACGAACTGGGTGCAGTGAGTAGACAGATTTAACACGTAGCCACCCCAAGCTCACAAAGGCTCACGAACCAAGTGGGGAAAAAACCGCAGGGTATATTCATAGCGGGGAATACGGAGTAGCTTTAACACGGGAGCTATTTGTCTGATAGGATGGCAAGGCATGAAGATGGGTTATTTCTGAAATGAGCTGGCCACATGCATGACGGTCACCCATCCACCGGCCGACTCGACGCAGTGCTGCTTAACTCCAATCCCTCCAACCTCTCTCCCTCTGAGAGCTGGCCGCGTGCATGGCGGTCACCCATCCACCGGCCGACTCGGCGCAATGCTGCTTAACTTCGTAGGTCCCCAATGGAGATTCCACATCACGCAACCAATAATGTAATCTCCGGTAAGGGCGTAGTCCCGTCATGATATCCACCCTCCGACTTTTACCATCACGCAATTGTCTACCCTAGCGCCTCTCAGCCTAGTAAACCCTTGCTTATATATCTTACTCACGCTTTCTATGTGAACATGGGCAACATTTCAGCTCTAACTTGGTATTTACTTGAAATGTCATCCAATGCGCCGTGAGTTGTGATCCGTTCCACAGACAATCACTTATCTTCATTTTATTTAAGAAGATACCATTCCGCTGGGAGCGCTAGTAGTCTTTGTAGCTTCCCCAAGCGCCAATTTAACAAAACTGGAATCCTGTCATCATCTTTATGCCTTCTAATATTACCAAAGCTTACGTTTTGATCTCTCAACTATTTATTCGTTGAAACCTATTTCCCATAATTGTAAAATAGATTCATGTTGTAACTTTTTTATCGAGTACCCGAAATTGTGTTTTGTTTTCCCGCCATGAAAATTAAAATTCATGAGTAGGTAGCACAAAAGGGGGCAGTCCCTGCTGTGGCATCTTCTCTCACGGGCTGGACTGTAGCATGAGTTGGTAGTGTAGCATGAGTTGGTAGTACAAAAGGGGGCAGTTCTTGCTGTGGCATCTTCTCTCGCGGGCTAGACTGTAGCATGAGTTGGTAGTACAAAAAGGGGCAGTCCCTGCTGTGGCATCTTCTCTCACGGGCTGGACTGTAGCATGAGTTGGAAGTACAAATGGGGGCAGTCCCTGCTGTGGCATCTTCTCTCACGGGCTGGACTGTAGCATGAGTTGGTAGTACAAAAGGGGGCAGTCCCTGCTGTGGCATCTTCTCTCACGGGCTGGACTGTAGCATGAGTTGGAAGTACAAAAGGGGGCAGTCCCTGCTGTGGCATCTTCCCTCACGGGCTGGACTGTAGCATGTACAAAAGGGGACAGTCCCTGCTGTGGCATCTTCTCTCACGGGCTGGACTGGAGCATGAGTTGGTAGTACAAAAGGGGGCAGTCCCTGCTGTGGCATCATCTCTCACAGGCTGGACTGTAGCATGAGTTGGTAGTACAAAAGGGGGCAGTCCCTGCTGTGACATCTTCTCTCACAGGCTGGACTGTAGCATGAGTTGGTAGTACAAAAGGGGGAAATCCCTGCTGTGGCATCTTCTCTCACTGGCTGGACTGTAGCATTAGTTGGTAGTACAAAAGGGGGCAGTCCCTGCTGTGGCATCTTCTCTCACGGGCTGGACTGTAGCATAAGTTGGTAGCACAAAAGGGGGCAGTCCCTGCTGTGGCATCTTCTCTCACGGGCTAGACTGTAGCATGAGTTGGTAGTACAAAAGGGGGCAGTCCCTGCTGTGACATCTTCCCTCACGGGCTGGACTGTAGCATGAATTGGTAGTACAAAAGGGGGCAGTCCCTGCTGTGGCATCTTCTCTCACGGGCTGGACTGTAGCATGAGTTGGTAGTACAAAAGGGGGCAGTTCTTGCTGTGGCATCTTCTCTCGCGGGCTAGACTGTAGCATGAGTTGGTAGTACAAAAAGGGGCAGTCCCTGCTGTGGCATCTTCTCTCACGGGCTGGACTGTAGCATGAGTTGGTAGTACAAAAGGGGGCAGTCCCTGCTGTGGCATCTTCCCTCACGGGCTGGACTGTAGCATGTACAAAAGGGGGCAGTCCCTGCTGTGGCATCTTCTCTCACGGGCTGGACTGTAGCATGAGTTGGTAGTACAAAAGGGGGCAGTCCCTGCTGTGGCATCATCTCTCACAGGCTGGACTGTAGCATGAGTTGGTAGTACAAAAGGGGGCAGTCCCTGCTGTGACATCTTCTCTCACAGGCTGGACTGTAGCATTAGTTGGTAGGACAAAAGGGGGCAGTCCTTGCTGTGGCATCTTCCCTCATGGGCTGGACTGTAGCATGAGTTGGTAGTACAAAAGGGGGCAGTCCCTGCTGTGGCATCTTCTCTCACGGGCTGGACTGTAGCATGAGTTGGTAGCACAAAAGGGGGCAGTCCCTGCTGTGGCATCTTCTCTCACGGGCTAGACTGTAGCATGAGTTGGTAGTACAAAAGGGGGCAGTCCCTGCTGTGACATCTTCCCTCACGGGCTGGACTGTAGCATGAATTGGTAGGACAAAAGGGGGCAGTCCCAGCTGTGGCATCTTCTCTCACAGTATGAATGATTGCCATAAGAAAAGCATTGCAATTTGTTGCTATGCATATTTGCAATATGGATATGCATAGGTAGTAGTCATTTAGGGTGACTTGGCTGAAAACGCATTAAACGCATTTCACGCATTTCACGCATTTCTGGGTGCAAATCTAGGCAGCGTGTTCCAGCGGGTTTGTCGTGAAAAACATACGTTGAAGATAAAATGCACTGAGATTGTGGAGACAGATTTCAAATGAACGTGTTTTAATCAAAGGAGACGAGCAAGCCATTTGGCAATCGCAATGTCACGGTGAATTTGCGGTGGACCTCACGTTCAAAGCGAGTAGCGACACCCGGTGGACCTCACGTTCAATAGCGAGTAGCGACACCCTGTGGACCTCACGTTCAATAGCGAGTAGCGACACCCTGTGGACCTCACGTTCAATAGCGAGTAGCGACACCCTGTGGACCTCACGTTCAATAGCGAGTAGCGACACCCGGTGGACCTCACGTTCAATAGCGAGTAGCGACACCCTGTGGACCTCACGTTCAATAGCGAGTAGCAACACCCTGTGGACCTCACGTTCAATAGCGAGTAGCGACACCCTGTGGACCTCACGTTCAATAGCGAGTAGCGACACCCTGTGGACCTCACTTTCAATAGCGAGTAGCGACACCCGGTGGACCTCACGTTCAATAGCGAGTAGCGACACCCGGTGGACCTCACGTTCAATAGCGAGTAGCGACACCCTGTGGACCACACGTTCAATAGCGAGTAGCGACACCCTGTGGACCACACGTTCAATAGCGAGTAGCGACACCCGGTGGACCTCACGTTCAATAGCGAGTAGCGACACCCTGTGGACCTCACGGTCGATAGCGAGTAGCGACACCCTGTGGACCTCACGTTCAATAGCGAGTAGCGACACCCTGTGGACCTCACGTTCAATAGCGAGTAGCGACACCCGGTGGACCTCACGTTCAATAGCGAGTAGCGACACCCTGTGGACCTCACGTTCAATAGCGAGTAGCGACACCCTGTGGACCTCACGTTCAATAGCGAGTAGCGACACCCTGTGGACCTCACGTTCAATAGCGAGTAGCGACACCCTGTGGACCTCACGTTCAATAGCGAGTAGCGACACCCTGTGCATTCATTTGTGTGCATCCAAGTGCAGTGAACCCAGATGCCGATCGGACTTCCAGGAGCCGTTGGAATTCGATTGTCAGCTGATGTCGATCAGTGACAGGTGCGGCACGCACGCGCAGTGAATCGGTTTGGGGGCGGCACGCGTGACGCAACAGCCGGCGTCGCTTCGGCTTGCTGCCATTCATACCATCATCCAACGGGCTATACCATCATCATACCATCGGGCTACAACACGTCCAACGGGCTACAACACGTCCAACGGGCTACAACACGTCCAACGGGCTACAACACGACCAACGGGCTACAACACGACCAACGGGCTACAACACGACCAACGGGCTACAACACGACCAACGGGCTACAACACGTCCAACGGGCTACAACACGTCCAACGGGCTACAACACGACGAACGGGCTACAACACACGCCGCGTAATGGACTTCGCGCAGAGAGGACGTCCATGCCCATCAGTCCAGCCCCGTGCTAAGTACAGGTAATTGGTAAGCAATGGCGTGGCGCAGGCCAGCGCAAGGCCAGCGCAGTGCAAAATAATTTCAAGAATACTTGAAGTCTCTCCTCGACTTGCTTGAAACAAAATGTTGTTGAGAACTGCGACGTCATATGTTGCTGGAATGAGTGAAAGAGGTACCTACTGTTTTACTGCACTACCACCGACTGTGCAGAATGCGGGCCTCCAGTTTCGAAGACTATGAGAGTATACAAGTAATATAGGTACACCGTACGAGACTGGAGCTAGCGTTCTTGGCTTCGAAAGAAATATATGTTTTCGTGAAACATCACTGCTCGATGCAATGGCAAAATGGTCGTTACTCAGTCTGTTCGTAAGCTGCAACCCTCAGGGGAGGTCAAGTCAGTTCGTAAGCTTCAACCCTCAGGGGAGGTCAAGTCAGTTCGTAAGCTGCAACCCTCAGGGGAGGTCAAGTCAGTTCGTAAGCTTCAACCCTCAGGGGAGGTCAAGTCAGTTCGTAAGCTGCAACCCTCAGGGGAGGTCAGCAACCCTCAGGGGAGGTCAAGTCAGTTCGTAAGCTTCAACCCTCAGGGGAGGTCAAGTCAGTTCGTAAGCTTCAACCCTCAGGGGAGGTCAAGTCAGTTCGTAAGCTTCAACCCTCAGGGGAGGTCAAGTCAGTTCGTAAGCTTCAACCCTCAGGGGAGGTCAAGTCAGTTCGTAAGCTGCAACCCTCAGGGGAGGTCAAGTCAGTTTGTAAGCTGCAACCCTCAGGGGAGGTCAGCAACCCTCAGGGGAGGTCAGCAACCCTCAGGGGAGGTCAGCAACCCTCAGGGGAGGTCAGCAACCCTCAGGGGAGGCCAGCAACCCTCAGGGGAGGTCAGCAACCCTCAGGGGAGGCCAGCAACCCTCAGGGGAGGCCAGCAACCCTCAGGGGAGGCCAGCAACCCTCAGGGGAGGCCAGCAACCCTCAGGGGAGGTTCTTTGACGAAGGAAAGATGCTTCTTGCATCTTGTATGACACGTCGTGATAAATGCAACACAAATAATTGACTTTTGAGAAAAGAGGTAATATTTTGGACATTAAAAAACAAGTTTCGAAATGCAATTTTTACTTGCTTGGGGGGGGGGGCGGTACGGGCCCACAATTTGTATGATGGTGGGGGGGGGGGGGGGGCAGCGATTTTGCGGCACGCAACTGCAGGTACGTGATTCAAGTGAAAGATAGTGCACGTGTTATAGCTATAACATTAGTGCATCAATAACAAACAGTATATCATAGTGCACAAATAAACATGTTATAAGTAAATTTCGATCACAACACACAGCGTGGCGGTTAGGGATGTCAAACGCGCTTGAAAGTGAGATAATGACCGAAGCTGGAAACCCGACTCTGAGACAGCAGCTGCCAGACGGACATCCATCAGCCCGTGGTTGAACGCTGCACGGGCTTCGAGTGAATGGAGTAGTACTACGACACGAGCAACATACGTTAATGGACTCGCCTTGAGTGGATTTTCATGCTAATGAGTCAAGCTAGATTACGTGATACTCATATAGAATGAATATACTTAGCGTATCTTATGTAGCATTTGTGCATCGATACATCAAACTATACATTTAGTATCTTAATTAATCGTAGTACATCACAAATAAAGATATAGCGTAAACAAAATATGATCGAGCATTCCACCGAAATTTCTAACGATTCAAAATATCTTGGCCAATTTTTAATGCTGAACTTTTGAAAGTTAGATAATGTTTAAAACTGATGTCCCGTGCAGTCGCGGCTTTTGTAGCAAATCTAGGACCACCACACGAATCAGCTGACTTGTAGTATTCACATGGGCACTCACATGGGGACTCACATGGGCACTCACATGGGCACTCACATGGGGACTCACATGGGCACTCACATGGGCACTCACATGGGGACTCACATGGGTACTCACATGGGCACTCACATGGGCACTCACATGGGCACTCACATGGGCACTCACATGGGCACTCACATGGGCACTCACATGTGTACTCACATGGGCACTCACATGGGCACTCACATGGGCACTCACATGGGCACTCACATGGGCACTCACATGGGCACTCACATGGGCACTCACATGTGTACTCACATGGGCACTCACATGGGCACTCACATGGGCACTCACATGGGCACTCACATGGGCACTCACATGGGCACTCACATGGGTACTTTCTTTGAAAGCCTAATAAGTTGCCTATATTTGGTTCGGGCTGTGCCTATATTTGGTTCGGGCTGTGCCTTTGTTTGGTTCGGGCTGTGCCTATATTTGGTTCGGGCTGTGCCTATATTTGGTTCGGGCTGTGCCTATGTTTGGTTCGGGCTGTGCCTATATTTGGTTCGGGCTGTGCCTATATTTGGTTCGGGCTGTGCCTATATTTGGTTCGGGCTGTGCCTATATTTGGTTCGGGCTGTGCCTATATTTGGTTCGGGCTGTGCCTATATTTGGTTCGGGCTGTGCCTATATTTGGTTCGGGCTGTGCCTATGATTGGTTCGGGCTGTGCCTATATTTGGTTCGGGCAGTGCCTATATTTGGTTCGGGCTGTGTCTATGTTTGGTTCGGGCTGTGCCTATGTTTGGTTCGGGCTGTGCCTATATTTGGTTCGGGCTGTGCCTATATTTGGTTCGGGCTGTGCCTATGTTTGGTTCGGGCTGTGCCTATATTTGGTTCGGGCTGTGTCTATGTTTGGTTCGGGCTGTGCCTATATTTGGTTCGGGCTGTGTCTATGTTTGGTTCGGGCTGTGCCTATGTTTGGTTCGGGCTGTGCCTATATTTGGTTCGGGCGGTGTCTATATTTGGTTCGGGCTGTGTCTTATAATTTTGGTTCGGGCTGTGCCTATGTTTGGTTCGGGCTGTGTCTTATATTTGGTTCGGGCTGTGTCTTATAATTTTGGTTCGGGCTGTGCCTATGTTTGGTTCGGGCTGTGTCTATATTTGGTTCGGGCTGTGCCTATATTTGGTTCGGGCTGTGCCTATGTTTGGTTCGGGCTGTGCCTATGTTTGGTTCGGGCTGTGTCTTATATTTGGTTCGGGCTGTGCCTATATTTGGTTCGGGCTGTGCCTATATTTGGTTCGGGCTGTGCCTATATTTGGTTCGGGCTGTGCCTATATTTGGTTCGGGCTGTGCCTATATTTGGTTCGGGCTGTGCCTATATTTGGTTCGGGCTGTGTCTATATTTGGTTCGGGCTGTGCCTATATTTGGTTCGGGCTGTGCCTATATTTGGTTCGGGCTGTGCCTATATTTGGTTCGGGCTGTGCCTATATTTGGTTCGGGCTGTGTCTATATTTGGTTCGGGCTGTGCCTATGTTTGGTTCGGGCTGTGTCTTATATTTGGTTCGGGCTGTGCCTATATTTGGTTCGGGCTGTGCCTATGTTTGGTTCGGGCTGTGTCTTATAGTCGGCATGTGACAAGTATTTTCAGTGAAGATATACGCCTTACTTTACCACGGCCTGGTATTCTTCGAAGTAAAGAATCATTTCACTTTTTACCATTTGTTAAGAGTCAAATGGTTACTAATGGTAATGATGAATACAATCTTTAATGGCAATGATAAAAACTTAATCATTTGATTGTGTATCATAGGATATGAGATCCCCAAAAAGAGGCAAACCCAAATGAATTGTTCTGTATCCGAGCGCGATGCAACCACCGAGGGCACCATTCCACCAAAAGCCGGCACCTGAGATTGCACGAAGCGGTCGAACGAAGCACGCGATCTGGCAACGTCGCCCACGCAGAGACATGCAATTATCCTGCGATTCCAGCAAAACACGGCACCGATTACGTCATCGCCGCCCGGAAGTGCACCTCGGCCGCCGGTTCCGGTGTCTCGCGCCGTGACGTCATCGTCGAGCACCGGAACCGGAAGCACGGGCACCGGGTCCTCCTTCCGGTCGTGGGATTTCGACGAGACGCGATATGTGTGTGTTAGATAAGGGGACTAGGTCGACGATGATTTCGAGCCGAAAGGGTTTGGGAGCCTTGGTTGTATGCTACTTGCATTAATTTAGACTATGTAATCCCTTCATTGCATTTTCGATCACTGCTCCGGTACGGGATAGGCAACTAGTATGCCGTGCCAGCTCTCACTGCTCCGGTACGGGATAGGCAACTAGCATGCCGTGCCAGCTCTCACTGCTCCGGTACGGGACAGGCAACTAGTATGCCGTGCCAACTCTCACTGCTCCGGTACGGGATAGGCAACTAGTATGCCGTGCCAGCTCTCACTGCTCCGGTACGGGATAGGCAACTAGTATGCCGTGCCAGCTCTCACTGCTCCGGCACGGGATAGGCAACTAGTATGCCGTGCCAGCTCTCACTGCTCCGGTACGGGATAGGCAACTAGTATGCCGTGCCAGCTCTCACTGCTCCGGTACGGGATAGGCAACTAGTATGCCGTGCCAGCTCTCACTGCTCCGGTACGGGATAGGCAACTTGTACGCCGCCCCAGCTCTCACTGCTCCGGTACGGGACAGGCAACTAATGCCGTGCCAGCTCTTAAAAGTGGACAACGTAAAAACAAACGAACTAGGGTATTGTTTAGCAACTTCTAAAAATCTATTTACTAACTTAGAATGAACTAGTATATATATTTTTCAGCTTTTATATAGCAATAGGTACATACTACATATTGAGTTGATCTGACAGAAGATGACAGCTGGAAAAGACTCTAGTGTAGCGTCGATCGGAGATTAAGTTCTCGTCTACTTGAAGATAGAGGGGAATGCAGGGACGTAATTGCGGGACTGCCAATTGTCTCGACATTTCAAAATAACTCCCTTGTTAATAAGAGCTTCTGGGTTGTAACTCTAGCGCGTTTTGCTACAAAGGTAACTCACTCCAAATGATAAAGCCTTGTGAATGACTGGCTATCAGTCAATTTGCACCAAGTCCATTAAGCAATCCGGTCTTCATGTAGGCATCTTATTACAGAAATAAGCTCATGTTCACAAGCATGGCCTAAGGTTCGTTTCAATTTGAGAAGAACAACCATCGGCTATCGCTAACGGCACGTTAAAGGACATTGGTTATCAGATTTTTCAACCAGGCGCGCTAATTTATATTCGCAAGTTGTTCCTGGAATCCCTTTTGGCTGCGTGCATTCCTGACATTCTTGAACTCGCTTCTTGAAGCCATTTCTACCGCACGGCCAGTCTGCAACTTTTCAGATGTGAGATGGATTGAAATGAGAGTGAGAACCTTCATTTGTTCCTTATAGGCGACCTTGGAGTTGTCACTCTCATTTCTTGAAGTTACCGAACAGGGGATCAGCATTGCGATTTCGTAGAACTCTGACTTCGCCGTTCTCGGTTACAAAGTTACAAAATTAACATGGACAACAATGGGGATGATATCCATCAGAACCGATAACGGCATAACGAGAAAGTTACACAATCGCTAGACTGGGCCGTCATTCATCTCAGCCAGGACTGGAGTATAGGAGGCCACGGCCTCCCGGGGCCTGGTGGCACCCGATCCGAAGAGAATGAGACCCAGGAAGCCGTGGCGACTGGACGGTCGTTCATCTCAGCCAGGACTGGAGTATAGGAGGCCACGGCCTCCCGGGGCCTGGTGGCACCCGATCCGAAGGGAATGAGACCCAGGAAGCCGTGGCGACTGGACGGTCGTTCATCTCAGCCAGGACTGGAGTATAGGAGGCCACGGCCTCCCGGGGCCTGGTGGCACCCGATCCGAAGGGAATGAGACCCAGGAAGCCGTGGCGACTGGACGGTCGTCCATCTCAGCCAGGACTGGAGTATAGGAGGCCACGGTCTCCCGGGGCCTGGTGGCACCCGATCCGAAGAGAATGAGACCCAGGAAGCCGTGGCGACTGGACGGTCGTTCATCTCAGCCAGGACGGGAGTATAGGAGGCCACGGCCTCCCGGGGCCTTGTGGCACCCGATCCGAAGAGAATGAGACCCAGGAAGCCGTGGCGACTGGACGGTCGTTCATCTCAGCCAGGACTGGAGTATAGGAGGCCACGGCCTCCCGGGGCCTGGTGGCACCCGATCCGAAGAGAATGAGACCCAGGAAGCCGTGGCGACTGGACGGTCGTTCATCTCAGCCAGGACTGGAGTATAGGAGGCCACGGCCTCCCGGGGCCTGGTGGCACCCGATCCGAAGAGAATGAGACCCAGGAAGCCGTGGCGACTGGACGGTCGTTCATCTCAGCCAGGACTGGAGTATAGGAGGCCACGGCCTCCCGGGGCCTGGTGGCACCCGATCCGAAGAGAATGAGACCCAGGAAGCCGTGGCGACTGGACGGTCGTTCATCTCAGCCAGGACTGGAGTATAGGAGGCCACGGCCTCCCGGGGCCTTGTGGCACCCGATCCGAAGGGAATGAGACCCAGGAAGCCGTGGCGACTGGACGGTCGTTCATCTCAGCCAGGACTGGAGTATAGGAGGCCACGGCCTCCCGGGGCCTGGTGGCACCCGATCCGAAGAGAATGAGACCCAAGAAGACGTGGTGACTGGACGGTCGTCCATCTCAGCCAGGACTGGAGTATAGGAGGCCACGGTCTCCCGGGGCCTGGTGGCACCCGATCCGAAGAGAATGAGACCCAGGAAGCCGTGGCGACTGGACGGTCGTTCATCTCAGCCAGGACTGGAGTATAGGAGGCCACGGCCTCCCGGGGCCTGGTGGCACCCGATCCGAAGAGAATGAGACCCAAGAAGACGTGGTGACTGGACGGTCGTCCATCTCAGCCAGGACTGGAGTATAGGAGGCCACGGTCTCCCGGGGCCTGGTGGCACCCGATCCGAAGAGAATGAGACCCAGGAAGCCGTGGCGACTGGACGGTGTGCATGGCGGACAACTGACACTCGTCGAGCTGACGGCTTCCTGGTTGGATGGGTGCTGGCCATTCGATACCCGACATCGTGTCACTTTGGATTAGCGAGACACGGACGGATTAGAGTCTGGATTGCAACGGACATTCAATCGCTATCAAATTACGCTGCAAACTAAGCTATTGTGCACCGCAATACTTAGATACCTACTTCATTACTAAACTCCATTTCACGTTAAGAATGAGAGTGGTGTTATCTTCCTCGAGGACCCACTGCTGCTAGACACAAGCTAAGAGTTTCAAAACTCACAAGCCATGTCTTGAGCCGGACAAAAGGCTCTATGGGCAGTTTTGAATCTCTAGGCTCGCAGTGGGTTCTCGAGGAAGATGCAAATCCACTCTCCTTCTCAACATGAAATGGAGTACATGTTATACGAGTGGTTACTCAAATGATACTATCCGCATATACAGCCAATGTCCATGAGAACATGTGACGTCTGCACACTTCAAGAACGGAGGGGGGGGGGTAAATTGTAATTTTATTTATTACCTTGATTCTTTTTGTCAATGTATTTAATTTGTTTATAATGGTAACTTAGTTACGTGCGGCGAGCCACTTCACCCACGACAGGGTACAACAAGGGGGGGGGGGGGGGGGGGAAGCGGAAGCTGGGAAAAGGTGCCACCGACCCGGGGTACGAGCCGGGACCTCCGAAGCCCGAAGCTTTCTTAGGATTTCCAGACGGGTTTTCGAGATGCCAAGGGTGTCCATTGGTCGTCACACTTTGTTTGGTCGCGATCCGACACAAGGATGTGTGCTGTAAAGTGGATCCTGTCCGCGGTGGATTCTGTCAGTGAAGGGGTTTGAATTCATTCTTCAATATGAGAGAAACAGGAAACTCATTCCACAGGTTGACCAAATTAATCTATTTGGTTCTACAAAGTTTGGTCCGTAAAGTTTGGCAAGTGGTCAAACATAGACCACACAGGCTTATTGTCTGTGAAAATTAATTTGATAGCTCTATATTTGTGGAGCAAGAAGGCCCCCCACCCAAAAAAGGCTGTGGTGACATTGAATTTAATGGTTGAACACTTCAACCATCGTGGAGCAAGAAAACAATCCTGGCTGCCCTGGGGATCCTGATCTTAGTGCCGTGAAACAAGACAGAGCCACACGGATGAAAGGAAACAAACAAATGCACCCTGCAGCCAAACATGCATCACGGCCCTGTGCGGTGTTCTCGGCTTAAAGTGCATGTCTATAGATAAATCACTGCATTGTGTCTATACTATTAACTAAGAGAGCTCTCCTTCCCCTTGTGGTTTTGACAGCTGATTCTGACAGCTGTCACTCACGCACGCGTCGAGTGGAAGACTTCCAAGACGGGATCGCGTCGACGAGGGGAGGACTTCCGGGTTCCGGTGACCGACGCAGCTACACTCCGTGCGCCCTTCAGATGTGAGGGGGTGTTTGTGTATGGTACGTATCCCAATTGTTGTTAACAAATCCCTATTGTTGTCCGTGTTAATTGTTTTAACTTTGTAACTGAGAACGGCAGAGTCAGAGTAACGAAATCGCACTGCTGTTGTCAATTAGATCGTAGGTCGCAATAATTTATAGCTCAAATCCATTTCGCGTTAAGAAGGATAGAGGATTCGTATCTTCCTTCAGGAAGTGACTGTAAAAAATGTAATTGTAGATATTCGCCTAAGCCAAGAGGTCCCCCCCCCCCACCCTACCCCTCCGCCGCCAACGTAACTATACGTAACTATACATCCGATCCCTGTAGGAGTAGGAGCAATCGGTCTGCGATCGTGTCCATGCTCCATGATGGTGTACAGCTCCCCGAAAACTGTGTTCCTCGGTGTGGAGCGCTGCGAGGTGAAATGTGTGGTTATGGCTGGTGATGGTGATGGTGGTGGTCATGGTGATGGTGATGGTGATTAAGTGTCCAATGGCCCGTGGCTAGACTTGATGGAGATGAGCGTGGAGCTGGCCGCCCAAAATACCGGGCGGGCGTCAGGCTCTGACCGTCCGTAGAGCGTGGAATGTCAGGAGGGGTGGGGGGGATGGGAACCCATCTGATGACAACGCCCTACCACCAGACTGGCCGCATCGGATCACATGGACCACAAGGACACACGCCCTGGCATCGGTGTTAGTTCTGGACTTCTGGAGTGATGACTGGGTGATCCAAGTTAAGCAACACTGCGCCGAGTCGGCCGGTGGCTGGATGACCCAAGTTCAGCAACACAGCGCCGAGTCGGACGTTGGATGGGTGACCCAAGTTAAGCAACACAGCGCCGAGTCGGACGTTGGATGGGTGACCCAAGTTAAGCAACACAGCGCCGTGTCGGGCGTCGAACGGGTGACCACCGAACAACAAGCCCACATGAGCGATTACATTTCAACATGTACCTACAATCTACATTATAGAAAGTAACGTGTAGGTAGGTATGTTTATGGATGGGTAACGTACTACACCGTTACGCGATGCAACGAAATGCTCCGATATGTATTGATGTTTTATTGCGTTACCGGCGAGAGGGTTAAATCGCTAGATAGTATCGCCACATTGTCCATCAGCAGGCGGGGCTAGCGGTGGATTGCAGCGCGTCGCCGGCAATTGTTTATCAGGAGTCACGCAACCTCAGGCAATTTATAATCTACAGTACGTCCCAGGTGTCAGCGTCTCCTGGCATTCGGTGTGCACTTTAACACAGCAGTGTGGGACGCACTATAGGAGACAGAGTGGCTCGATGCTGATAACACGGTGATTGGCTAGGCACGCAAAGCATGGACAGTCACGCACGCTAAACTCCATTTCACGTCGAGAAGGAGAGTGGGTTTGCATCTTCCACGCTCTACCACTTTCGTTGTACCTATACCCACATTTTGCTAGCATGCAAGAGGTATACTTAGGACCCTGGCATTTGGCCCCATTTCTTGTAGCTATACTTAATTGCCTGAAGGGATGAAGGCGGGGGGGGGGGGGGGGGGGGGGATTTAAATCCTTGCGCCAAGTACTTGTTGCACCCAGCCACGCCACTGACACAGAGTATGCACCACTGATACTTGGTTGTGATGCTTGGTTGTTGGTACGGAACTAAGACCAGTGTTTACGGTAACAAAGTTGACTGGTTTTCGTTGCCTCGCGTTCTGGAAATCCACGCACGCGCGATTGAAAGTGAAAACTTTCACAACAAAGCAACGCAACAACGCAAGCGCGTGTTTTAAAATAGCGGACAAAATTGCTTGTGGTATCTAACATGTGTGCCAAAGCAAATCCACTCTCCTTCCCAACGTGAAATGCAGTGTAGACGTCCCACGTCCAGCCATGACGCGAGGCGTTCGACACGGGCAGGTAAGCCGACGGGTCAGTGTGTTGTTGGCAAGCCTGCACTCAAGGCAATTAGGGAATTAACAGTTCGTTAGCCCTGCCAGTCCATCGATTGCCGGCCAACAAAACTGACAGCTCGAGCCGACAAAGGGAACTCGTTAGTTGCCATGGCTTACTGTATCCCCGGACATGGTTGGTGCTCTCGAGCCAAGATACTTGATCCACAATCCTCATTGTAGATCACCGACGCATTCAAGAAAATGCAGACCCGGTTTTAGATTAGGTAGGTACCTACATTGTTTTAAATCTTGGTTTAAATTGAGAGCATCCACAAACGGAAACCATTAGACTTCATCCACACTCAACTAACACCTTACGCATTTAAACGCTATCAGGAAACCACTCTAGAGTCTATAGTGTATTGTGCGTTGGACGTCAAAGGATCACAATGTGCTATAACTATAGGTTCCCTTAGCTAGGTAACGATATCTGAGTGTATCGCCACTCGACTAGCACCAAGGCATTCAATTAAATATGTACCTACCTTCGATCACTAACAGCGGCTATTAATGATCGAAGAACCTACCGACCACGCAGTAATCGGAGATATTGATATTGTGTGATCTTGGTTGTGATTCAAATTGTACCGCCAAACCATCAGGGAAATAAATCAAGAGCCCACGATGTCAATTGGCCATACAATTACACGACGAAGTTAGTTATATTTGGATGATTACTGACCTTTTTTAAAATTCGAGGTGACAGCTGATTTCGAGGCATCGTTATCTCATACTAGTAGATATACGCGACAGCTGCAACCCTCATAAACTACCCCCAATTACAAATGTGCACACCACAGAACCAACTTCCTGTTTTGAGGCTGGTTTTTGCCGGTTTTAAAACAATCCAGCCCCTAATTCGACCAGGGAATGGAAAGTTGAAATCCTGTTCGAATCGAGGAAGTCGAGGTGATTTGAGACCACCGTTCCTGCATTGACGGACTCTTTCTAAGCAGGTGGCTAAAACTTGCTGGATTTAGGTGGGTTGCTTATCAATATCATGTCAAGCCTAACGACTTTCACGTACCTAAACCTGGCCACATGATATCAAATTAACATGAGCATGACCTACCCAAACTTCAAATGGTTACATAACTCATAAAGGTAATAATTAGTTTATGAAGCCCTTTATACAATGAGGTTTACCTATAAGAATGCTTTGGTAATTGAAAAAGTAACCCCTGGTCCCTATTATTTTGCTGTTTCAAACACAAATTAGGCATTTCGATTAACGTTTTTAATTCAGGGAATTAATAAAATTATCATTTCACCTCAGCAACAGAGCGATGTTTCGTCAACTGAAATTCCTAATGTTCCTAATGTTTTACATCCCCATGCCAGAATACTGTTGGCTTTCAGATTAGCAGCTGCTTGCAAAGTCGGTAGGTACTTACGAACTATCACCGCCTTGGCATCGAAATCACCCACATAATCCTCAATGGTTTTCAGGCGGAGCACAACACTCGACGCACGCACACTCACTACTCGCAATTCTTTACGCAGTTCACTGAAAATCTCGTCGGCTAACAACGAAACCGAAGCGAGTTGCCGCAAAACACTGGCCAAGGTATTGTTCACGATCGCCTCACTTTCGTATGAGGTTATTTCGACGGGTAAGGGACGCCGACTTAGCGACGTCGGCTCGACGACGCTGCCTATGAAAGGCATCGCGGCGTCGCTTGACGACAACCGAACCACGGCGAAGACGCGCTCAAACTGAAGAGACTTGAGCACTTTACAATCATCTGACAGGTAACGGTTTCGGATTCGGGTGGGGGAAACAAGATGGCTGCGCCGGTGTTGTTGTTCGGTTGCTGGGGTAACCAGGGGTGACGGATTATGCCGGAGTGGGTTGATTGATTTGCTGGTAGGTGGCGTCTGTCGGCGCTTTGAGCAGACTATTGGCGCGAAATTTGCGTTACTAGTTTTATGCAACAGTTTCGGAGTTTTTCCCTAAATTTGGTAGCTATTCTTTTGTTTTCTGGGATAAGATTATAGCAGAGATACCTTTTGATTCTTGAGTTTCAAAATCATTCTCCTCTATTTATTTGGAAAAAGCTTTTCTATTTTGTTGTTTCATATGAGAATCCTGCGGAGTTCAGCTTAAGACCGGTTTGGTGTATTTAAACGAAACACTGTTTAGACAACAGACCCAGTGGATTTCCTGTAAAATTTTACAGTAAAATTAGAGCCGACGCTGAACAACCTACTTAGGTACGTATATATGTTTCTAGCGTGGCCAATGTCGCTGACAGAATATTGACAGTTTAAGCCCAACTTTACTTATATAATGGTTTCAGCCATGTCTTGTGCTAGTGTGTTAACTTTATGCCATGCGAAGTAAAATCTTAGAATTGGCAAACAAACCAGAGATTTCCTATTTTGAAGCCGTGTTTTGGTTTCCAAAAACGCGGAAACTGGATGGAATAAAACGACGGTGACCGATGGAAATAACTATAAGAGGTTTGAGTTTCAAATGCAATAATTTATATTAGATTTGTATATTTGGGGAACTTTTCTTAAAATAGGTAAACTGATCAATGCAAGAAGAATAATTTTAGCTGCAAAAGTAATTGCCGTTACATACCCAAATGAAATTACTCCTTATAGGTGTGTATAGAGCTCCTGCAAAACATGCCATATTCTCACTGGTGGACAGCATACTTGCATTTGTTTATAAATGGGAATTAACATTGAGGTTGTCCACCAGTGAGTTTAAAGCAGGCTGCTGTTGCAGGTGCTCTTTATATAGCAGCAATGAAGGCAACATTTTACTTACAAATCATCAGAATCGTACGTTACTCCGAAAGACAACGTTGAACAATTGTTGCATCGAGATAATCGTAAAGAAAACCCATTGTACAGGTTCAATATTGAAGATAATAATAATATTATACTACAATAATACACAAAAACATTTTTAACAGAAACGTAAATAATAGGTAACAGTTAAGCTTTCACTTGGTAATACAAAAAACTTGAAACTATAAATGCTGCAAATAAATACTTGAGTCGACTGTACAAACGATAGCAGCTGGACATCAATTTGGCACGGCTCGGAAACGAATTTCTTCCGAGAGGTGCAAACTTTTCCGCAAACTTCCTGAAGATTTTGGAATGTATAACTCTCTCGAACTTCTGAACACTTCATAAACCAATGTCACCGTAAAAAGATATACAATGTACACTACAAACACAAGCCCTGGTGCTAGTTTCCAGAGGTCTGTTGGTAGACTTAACGGTCGGTTAGCTAGGAAATAACACTCTGATCGGACGGTGCTTAGCAAATAACAAGACTTAAACAGACTGTTTAGTTTTTAAACACGCCTCTGAAATAGCCGGTCTCAATCTTTGGCTGCCAACAAGATCAACACGGTGAAAAAATAGTAAATATAACCATGGGACATGTCACTGTGGTTTCAAAATCATTCGTTTTCAATTTCACTGCCCTAGGTATGGATACTGGTGTATGCCCTGGGTATGGATACTGGTGTATGCCCTGGGTATGGATCCTGGTGTATGCCCTAGGTATGGATCCTGGTGTATGCCCTAGGTATGGATCCTGGTGTATGCCCTGGGTATGGATCCTGGTGTATGCCCTGGGTATGGATCCTGGTGTATGCCCTGGGTATGGATCCTGGTGTATGCCCTAGGTATGGATCCTGGTGTATGCCCTAGGTATGGATCCTGGTGTATGCCCTAGGTATGGATCCTGGTGTATGCCCTAGGTATGGATACTGGTGTATGCCCTGGGTATGGATACTGGTGTATGCCCTGGGTATGGATCCTGGTGTATGCCCTAGGTATGGATCCTGGTGTATGCCCTAGGTATGGATCCTGGTGTATGTCCTGGGTATGGATCCTGGTGTATGCCCTGGGTATGGATCCTGGTGTATGCCCTAGGGTGGATCCTGGTGTATGTCCTGGGTATGGATACTGGTGTATGTCCTGGGTATGGATACTGGTGTATGCCCTGGGTATGGATCCTGGTGTATGCCCTGGGTATGGATCCTGGTGTATGCCCTGGGTATGGATACTGGTGAATGCCCTGGGTATGGATCCTGGTGTATGCCCTGGGTATGGATACTGGTGTATGCCCTGGGGTGGATACTGGTAAATGCCCTAGGGTGGATCCTGGTGTATGCCCTAGGTATGGATCCTGGTGTATGCCCTGGGTATGGATCCTGGTGTATGCCCTGGGTATGGATACTGGTGTATGCCCTGGGTATGGATACTGGTGTATGCCCTGGGTATGGATCCTGGTGTATGCCCTAGGGTGGATCCTGGTGTATGCCCTAGGGTGGATCCTGGTGTATGCCCTAGGTATGGATCCTGGTGTATGCCCTAGGTATGGATCCTGGTGTATGCCCTGGGTATGGATCCTGGTGTATGTCCTGGGTATGGATCCTGGTGTATGCCCTGGGGTGGATACTGGTAAATGCCCTAGGGTGGATCCTGGTGTATGCCCTAGGGTGGATCCTGGTGTATGCCCTAGGGAGGATCCTGGTATATTCCCTAGGGTGGATCCTGGTATATGCCCTAGGGTGGATCCTGGTATATTCCCTAGGGTGGATCCTGGTGTATGCCCTAGGGAGGATCCTGGTATATTCCCTAGGGTGGATCCTGGTATATGCCCTAGGGTGGATCCTGGTATATTCCCTAGGGTGGATCCTGGTGTATGCCCTAGGGTGGATCCTGGTGTATGCCCTAGGGTGGATCCTGGTGTATGCCCTAGGGTGGATCCTGGTGTATGCCCTAGGGTGGATCCTGGTATATGCCCTAGGAATGCACCCTATGGTTTGACATGGGCAGTGATTTGAAATCGAGTGATTTCAAACAAAATGAAACAAAGAAAAGACACCTGCCCAGTGATTTTGTAACTTTTACATCATGCCGTTATCTGTTCTGATGGCTAGAATCCCAGTTGTTGTCAATGTTATTTTTTAAACTTTGAAACCGAGAAGGGCGAAATCAGAGCAACGTTATGGCAGTGCAGGAATTTGCAAGTTTTATCCCCCGTTGCTCAGGGCCTAGCTTCTAGGATCTAATACCAGAAGGAACTGGCGGGCGTAAATGCGTGGCTAGTTTAGGCAGGACAAGAACTTGCTACTCGAGGCTGAAAAGAGCGTAGTTTGCCGCAAGGAGGGAGACTTTTTGAGTTGCAATCGATGCAGGCAAATTTTGACAGCATTAAGGGCTTTGTGAAACTAGACATTGAGCGGTAAGGTTTAACGGCTGGTTTAATTAAATTATTAGTTGGCTCTAGATGACTTTGCATAAGATGATAATTTTAATAAATGAAATTTAACTAATAGTTGAACCTTGCTATCATGTTATTGTTACAACCCAATCTAAGAATTTGAAGACAATTAGTGACAATTTAGCGGCAGAATATTATGGTCAAAATGTGTGCAAGGTAATCTAATTAATTGTGAATCATGTTTTATGGTGAGATTATAATATTTGATGAATGATTTTCAATTAAATAATGTTACTATTAAAAGATATTGAAACATTATCGGGCATGTTCATGTAATTAATTCAGGTTCAAATTCGACAATCGCAATTCAAAGTCGATGCCATTATCGCTGTGTTATCGCAGAAATGTCTTCAAACTTGCGGAAAATTACGCCCCTACGTTATTAAAGGATTTTTAAAATGCTTGCTTTATTTCCGCAAACTGCTTCGAATTTTATCCCGAGTTTTATCCCGAGTTTTATCCCGAGTTTTATCCCGAATTTTATCCCGAGTTTTATCCCGAGTTTTATCCCGAGTTTTATCCCGAGTTTTATCCCGAGTTTTGCGACTCGAATTATGTTGCTCATCGTTTTTATATAGCAAAACTATATGCATGCAGATTTTGCTGAAAAATATAAGCTTCTGTACAATCACTAGTTGTAGTTTTTAGCCAGCTGCAACTTACAATATCATCATTATTATTTTGCAGTAACTTTAAAATACATAATATTTCTTTCTTTCTAATAATATAATATAATTCAATGAATAGCTGCTAGCAGCTTGTATCTAATTCCTACATTCCTAATTCAGTTTAGATTCAACAACAAATAAAATATATATCTCACTATCAATTAGATCTATACAGTTTATCACTTAGTAATATTTTGCGCTCGATCTTAGTACAGATCGTAACGCTTCCCTTGACTTAGTTTCTTTGAAAAGATTCGGTTATCGACCGATTATGTTGCTAACCAGTCAGCGCTAATCGGCAAGTTAGCAAGAGTCGATTAACAAAGGCAAACTACGCTATTCGACGATTAATAAACAACTATAGCAACGACTGTGGATCAGATAAAGTCGCTATGTTCGAGACTGAGAAAGAAAGTGAGAATGCAATTTAGAGGTCCAAATCTGACCTACACTTCTTTTCATTTCAAAAGTCAAATTAGTTTCGTTAGACATTTGACTTGACTACTTAATAACATGAGGCAAATGCAACGCAATGTTACAGCTGGTGTCGTGGCAGAAATACCAGCGCATGTAGCTTTGAAACCAGCGTATTTGTCGACTCATAAACTCTGTCGTAACTTCAAAGCTCTGTGGCGAAACCTAAACGCTTTCCAAGTCGTTGGCTTCAAGTGAACGGATTCGGTCTTCGTTTCAGCGAGCCGAACCGCGTTTGTTCGTTGCCGCGGACGACCTCGAAGGGAGCCGCGATCGCGCCGGCGCCGACGCAAGGGCCGTCCAAAGGGAAGTCCTCGAAGCTCAGGTTCGCAAACCCGACGTCCGACTTGGACGACCCTGAGCGCTTCGAGCTGCAGCAGAGAGTGAGATTTGTCAAGGTGGTCACCCATCCAAAACACGGGCCACCGGAATTGTTGCTTAACTTCGTCAAAGCGGTCACTCATCCGAAAGATGTTATTGGTTCATGGTGATGATCAGTGGTGTAGTGCTGGTACTAAAAGTGAGCTCACGCCGCATACCTGCGTATACCCTGGACTACACCACTGCTGATGATTGAATGAAGCTTATTTTCAATTTTTTACTGGCAGGTACCTAGGTTTGAAAATTCAAAGAAAGACAATTTCATGCCAAGACTGTGAGGATTCAACGATTAGACAAAAGATGTGGTTAAGTGACTGGTCCAGTTCGCCAGAAAGTGGCTTTCGGACCCTTTTTTCCACCGTTTGTGGGTCACATCGTTGAAGTTATCTTTTCAATTTTTCAATAGGTTGTAAACAAAAGATGTGAAATTGGGTAACCATGGCCCTTTTTTCGAAAATTTCCCCCCGGAACGCTAGAACCACCCCGAAACAATTCATTGTTGACCTTCTTTAGAGCCATGTACACGAAAGAGCAATAGAGAATTCGAAAAAAGGGCCATGGTTACCCAATTTGAGGTCTTTTGTCTACCACATACTGAAATATTGAAATGATTACCTCAACGATGTGACCCTCAAACGGTGGAAAAAATGGGTCTGTTTCAAAATTTTCCATGTTCAATTTTTAACTTTGTACACCCTACGACTGCTGCTCAACAAAATATGAGACGTTGTTGACACTCCGTGCCTCTCGTTATCGCGCTACTTAGGGATTAACAAAGTTTTAGTCAACTCTTCAAAAAATAAACAATCTGAACAGCTCCATACCATTAAAGAATATTATGATAGTATCAGGAAATTGGTTTGTTCCATCCAATAAATTGAAAGAATCGATTTTGTCCCAGGAGAATCATATCGATTGGCAATGTCGATGCTCCAACTCTCCTGCCTTGCTCGCTACTCTAATAGTTTTATATTATATTATATATTTATACTGTACTAGATTCTATCAATATTTGTCCAGTTTAGTTATTTTAGTATTAAGACTTGCCATTGTATTTTATTTATTTATTTATTTATTTATTTAAAAAATAAATAAAATAAAAAAATCCATAAACCCTGAAAATGAGTCACTGTTTGTAATGAACTATGTGACTTGCACCTGGAAAATAAAGGGAAGACAAAAGTGCGGTTACCCGGCCTTGGTCCTCCTGGTCGCCGTGACGACGGTGGCCGGTTTGTGGGCGTCGGCCGAGTCCACCAGCTGGCCAAGGTCGCCGCCTCCCGAGACAACAGACAGCGAATCCAGCGACGCCAGCGACTGCAACGAACGGAGCCACGACGGGATCGAGCTGAGAGAGCTAAACGAGGTGACAGCAGTCCTGCCCAGGGGCCTCACCTAGCGCGGCCACTCGTAGTCCTGGGATTACTAGCAATCTACCCTGGCTAATTAACACCACCGTAGCACCAAGCAGTAACCCCGACCTAGCGCGGCCACTCGTAGTCCCGGGATTACTAGCAATCTACCCTGGCTAATTAACACCACCGTAGCACCAAGCAGTAACCCCGACCTAGCGCGGCCACTCGTAGTCCCGGGATTACTAGCAATCTACCCTGGCTAATTAACACCACCGTAGCACCAAGCAGTAACCCCGACCTAGCGCGGCCACTCGTAGTCCCGGGATTACTAGCAATCTACCCTGGCTAATTAACACCACCGTAGCACCAAGCAGTAACCCCGACCTAGAGCGGCAGTATTACGGCCGGGTTATATAGCCGAGGCACATCGACTCTGACTTTAGTAACGAGCCATGAGATTGGTTGATTTGACTTCACTGCACAATGATGATCGTTTAAAAAGCAGTATGCCTTCTAGATAATGCTATCATCGTAGCACCACCGTAATACTGGTTGCTAGCGGTGCTACGAAATCAACAAACTGCCCATTGTTGAAATGGCCGCTCTAGGTCCGGGTTATATAACACCGCCAGCCCGGCTTATTAGCCGCATGGTAGCCGCTCTAAATGGCCGCGCTAGGTAAGGCCCCTGGCATTTCGATGCAATGACCTAGATACCTACTTTTTGTTGAAAATAGAAGCTTTTTTAAATATTTACACAGCCTTCTAGTCATTAACAGGGTATGAAACTTTATGAAGGGGGCAGTGACAACTTTCAAATTGGCTCTTTATTTCAAAGAAAAGTTTCTCTATCAGTTTGCTGAAAATGGTCGAGACTTCAGCAGTTTTTCTCATCAAACCGATTTCTGGTAAAACCCATTACCATTACACTGAAGCCTCGCACAAATCGCTAGTCCTCACTAGTCCACACTTATAGTCCTGCCTTAGGGCAGAATAACATGTAACTATGAAGAAGGCTTAGGACCGTATACCCAGACTATACCAGAGGGGGGGGGGGGGGGTACAGTGAGATGCACATTAATTGGCCCCCATGGAATTTTTGGTACTGTGCATTTTCTTGCAACCTAAATAATAAAATGAAGAGACTACTAAATAGGACAAAAATAAATGTGTATTGGTGCACAAAACTCCTCTGTGGGTGTGCGGGCCGCAGTTTAGAAAGAAGGTACCTACGTCCTCTGAAAGTGGATTGACCACCTTGGCCAACGAATGTCCACCAAACATTGCTAACAGGCAAACTGTTAGTGTCACTCCCACCAAAATAAATGTGTATTGGTGCACAAAACTCCTCTGTGGGTGTGCGGGCCGCAGTTTAGAACGAAGGTACCTATGTCCTCTGAAAGTGGATTGACCACCTTGGCCAACGAATGTCCACCAAACATTGCTAACAGGCAAACTGTTAGTGTCACTCCCACCAAAATAGCTCACCTTCTGGGTAATGTACATGTATAAGCTTTGAAATTTATAAAGGTAAATTTTAGTGCTATGATTGGTTTGGCTTAATAACGTTTGTAACAATGGGTATGTTTCCATACCACCTATAATTTTCCTTATATACAGAATTGCAAATATCATCAAAATCGAAGCTGATGTTTGATCTGTAGAGCGTACAAAAACACACAAAGAAAAATAAACACTTGAACAAGGCACAGTGATTTTTTTGTGTGATTTAGAACCGCTCATCAGCAACGAACAACGAACCAACGAACAGGTTCCCACCTGAACGGTCCCGTCGTCGCCGTACGAGTGGCCGAACTCGTGGAACGGCTCGAACCGTTCCTGGTCGGGCAGTTCCGGCAGTGGTTCCGGCCCACGGAACGGGTTCGGGAACGAGGCGAACGGCGAGGAGCCGAACAAGTCCTTGGCCGCCTCGCTTTGCCGCAAACAAGCCGGGTCTGTCGGGAACAAACACGGGCTCAGGGCGGCGGTTATCAAACTCTTTGTGCACATGACTTCCTCCTTAAGGCTATTGGTGTGGTTGTTGGTGATTATTTCATGAAGCTTTATTTGAACTTTCTACTGGTATTTCGTGGTTACAAATCACACAATTTGTTGCCAAAAGTGTGAGGATTCCGTTGACCCTGGTTTCGTTGCAATCGGACAAACGGTGTGGCCACAAGTTGGTATCCAGTAGGAGGTGAATTTTGAGCGGGAAGTGCCCCGAGTATGCGCTCACTCCAATAGGTGGTTGAATTTCCTTTGCTTCCGTTTGATAAAAAACGCAACCTAATTTTCACATTTGCACAGGAGTCTTTTTCATTTAATATACGTTTTCAGCGGTCAACCAAAAGCGTTAGAAAATGCATGTCAAAACAATTGTTAATTTGACTCTGGCTACGATTTTTGCAAGTCGAAATCATGTCACTTGATTAATCAGGATTGAATGTTATAATTTATACAGAAACATGAAGAGTGAAGCATGGCTTTCACAATTCGGAGCCGCGTTTGAAAACGGTTGAAAACCACTTGATTGAACGGCGTTAACCGGAACAGGAACGCGGAACAGGGTCTAGGCTAAAACAGTGTCGCGTGCACAAGACTAAGGCAATCAGAAGAGGTCAAGTTCACGCACGTTAAGGGGACTAAACTTGTCCGTAATTAGGGCGTCTACTAAATAATGAATAATGATACAGTTATAACGTATAAAGAATAAGTATACGCTTCAAGAATATTGTTGTTAGCTGGAATAATATGATTATGTCCCATGTTATAAACAAGTTACCTCTTATCAGGGTCTACTTTGCCTGCCAGCTTTATAGTCCAGCTTTTATAGTACAGCTTTATAGTCCAGCTTTTATAGTCCAGCTTAATAGTCCAGCTTAATAGTCCAGCTTTATAGTCCAGCTTTTATAGTCCAGCTTTATAGTCCAGCTTTTATAGTCCAGCTTTATAGTCCAGCTTTATAGTCCAGCTTTATAGTCCAGCTTTTATAGTCCAGCTTTATAGTCCAGCTTTATAGTCCAGCTTTATAGTCCAGCTTTATGGTCCAAAGTGTTTGAAGTTGTCAGATCTCCAGACTCTAACATGGCCCAATCTCAGAGTCCATGCAAAAGTTCCGCCAATTACTTTGTTTTTTGCACAATAACTCAGCTCCTAGCAGAGACCCAGTGCTAAGGTTGGTCTAACTAGAAAGCTTAACAAATTCTCTATCAATAACTTTTATTTTTAAACAAAGGTCTCTTAACATGGCAGCGTAGCAAACGCCCAAATCCCAGCTCGACCAATGGTCAAAAAGGTCAAATACACCTTACAGCTGGGATTTTCGTTCATCTTGGCCGGTATTACGTGGGAACAACAGGCTCGTCCGCTATAGCTGACACACGTGGAGTCATCTCACCGTGTCTGGTGAATTCCTCGCGGTCAGACTTAACCTCCGAATCGGCGACGGCAAACTCCGTCTCGTCGCCAAACAAATCGCCGTCGATGGCAAACTTGACCGCGCTGGACTTCCGAGGCGCGACTTCCGGGCCGGCCAGCGTTTCCGTCAGCTCGAACGTCTGGCTCGGCCCGAAGGTGGCAGGCCGAAGGTCGCCGAAGGTCGAAGGCTTCACGAAGTCGCCAAGGTCGGCCAAGGTTCGCTCGGAGGTAGATTCGATGTCGACCAAGGTCGCTTCTTTGACCGTCGCCGGCTTCACAGGCTCCACGCTTCGAAACCTGGAGGATGCAAATTCATGGATAGGCGTTTTCATCGCAAATATTGCTACAACCAGGACCTAGACCTAGACCTAGACCTAGACCCAGACTTAGACCTGGACCTAGACCAAGACCGAGTTTTAGACCTAGACCTAGTCCTAGACCAAGACCAGGTTCTAGACCTAGTCCTAGACCAAGACCAAGTCCTAGACCTAATAGAACTCAGAAATGGCCTCAATATTCAGGAAAGAAAACACAGATGTTGATGAAAAAATTATCTCTCTGAATGGTCCCCTTATCCCACCCAGCAAAGCTGGATATTGTGTGCCCGGATAGCTCAGATGGTAGAGCACCTGACCGGCAATCAGGAGGTCCCCTTATCCCACCCAGCCAAGCGGGAGAATGTGTGCCCGGATAGCTCAGATGGTAGAGCACCTGACCGGCATTCAGGAGGTCCCCTTATCCCACCCAGCCAAGCGGGAGAATGTGTGCCCGGATAGCTCAGATGGTAGAGCCCCTGCCCGGCATTCAGAGGGTCCCCTTATCCCACCCAGCAAAGCGGGAGAATGTGTGCCCGGACAGCTCAGATGGTAGAGCACCTGACCGGCAATCAGAGGGTCCCCTTATCCCACCCAGCAAAGCGGGAGAATGTGTGCCCGGATAGCTCAGATGGGAGAGCACCTGACCGGCAATCAGAGGGTCCCCTTATCCCACCCAGCCAAGCGGGAGAATGTGTGCCCGGATAGCTCAGATGGGAGAGCACCATCCCGGTTCAGAAGCTTTGCTTCCCATCCAAAGTAACAAAGCATCTAATCAATTCTAGGGCCTTGGGAACGCAATTGCTTCGAAGATGAGCGTAGCTGTTTGTAACGAAAATAAAAATATAATATCAAATTGCGTTATCAATACGCTGTGTGTTTTTAACAACTTTTGTTTTTAAAGATGCTAAGTAAATCTTAATTCGATGTGGGTTTCATTGAGTTTCATTTGAAAACAGCCCCATTTCCCCAAGAGTAAGTGCCGGTTCTTCAGCGGCCCGTTAAGATTTAACGGTCCAAATTAGCAAGAAAATAAAAACCTCTGATTGGCCGTTGCTAAGCAAATAACAAGTTAACAGACCGTTAGGTATTTAACGTGCCACTCGAAAACTAAGTGCGACTTCGTAACTCTGACTTTGCCGTTCCCGGTTACAAAGTTGATAGATTAAACTGGACAACAACAGGGATTTTATCCTTTAGAACCGATAATGGCATGCCGTTAAAGTTACAAAATCGCCGGACTGGACAATAAAATCCCGTGCAGACCAAAAACGTAAAGAGTGAGTTCTACTTCTACGTGAGTGAAATTACGTGACATGAAAGGGCATACGAGTGCATGTGCACTGGAGCGACCTTGCACCGACCTTGGCGGGGGAACGAAGGGGGCCCGGGCGAACACGGCCTCCCCCTCCCCCAGACGCAGAGTGGGCGAGGGGGAGTGGGGGTCCCCCACCGACAAGAGGGGGCTGCATCCCGGCACGGGATTGGCCGACAGGCTGGCCAACCGCTTGCGGCTTCGGACACCTGCAACAGTTATTGGCAACTTATTACTAGGTTTTAATTTTAATTTTTTTCAGGTTGTTATTTTTTAAACCTTTATATATATACATAAATATAATAGATATATTTGACACTCATTCATTAGTCATTACTCTTTAGATATGATGCATAGGTAGTTTTCCAATGTAGTGCATTATGGTAGTCTTTCACAAGTTACTGGCCTGGAGCATTTGCCAAGGCCTAATAAGTCGCCGTCAAGGCTAAAAAAAGCATTTTCAAGACCTCACAAGCCATTGCCAAGGCGTAACGAGCCGTTGCCAAGGCCTAATAAGTCGCCGTCAAGGCTAAAAAAAGCATTTTCAAGACCTCACAAGCCATTGCCATGGCCTAACGAGCCGTTGCCAAAGCCTAACGAGCCGTTGTCAAGGCCTAACGAGCCGTTGCCAAGGCCTCACAAGCCATTGCCAAGGCGTAACGAGCCGTTGCCAAGGCCTAATAAGTCGCCGTCAAGGCTAAAAAAAGCATTTTCAAGACCTCACAAGCCATTGCCATGGCCTAACGAGCCGTTGCCAAGGCCTCACCAGCCATTGCCAAGGCGTAACGAGCCGTTGCCAAGGCCTAATAAGTCGCCGTCAAGGCTAAAAAAAGCATTTTCAAGACCTCACAAGCCATTGCCATGGCCTAACGAGCCGTTGCCGAGGCCTCACAAGCCATTGCCAAGGCGTAACGAGCCGTTGCCAAGGCGTAACGAGCCGTTGCCAAGGCCTCACAAGCCATTGCCAAGGCGTAACGAGCCGTTGCCAAGGCCTCAAAAGCCATTGCCAAGGCCTAACAAGCCGTTGCCAAGGCCTCACAAGCCATTGCCAAGGCGTAACGAGCCGTTGCCAAGGCCTCACAAGCCATTGCCATGGCCTAACGAGCCGTTGCCAAGGCCTCACAAGCCATTGCCAAGGCGTAACGAGCCGTTGCCAAGGCGTAACGAGCCGTTGCCAAGGCCTCACAAGCCATTGCCAAGGCGTAACGAGCCGTTGCCAAGGCCTCACAAGCTATTGCCAAGGCCTAACAAGCCGTTGCCAAGGCCTCACAAGCCATTGCCAAGGCGTAACGAGCCGTTGCCAAGGCGTAACGAGCCGTTGCCAAGGCCTCACAAGCCATTGCCAAGGCGTAACGAGCCGTTGCCAAGGCCTCACAAGCCGTTGCCAAGGCGTAACGAGCCGTTGCCAAGGCCTCACAAGCCATTGCCAAGGCCTAACAAGCCGTTGCCAAGGCCTCACAAGCCATTGCCAAGGCGTAACGAGCCGTTGCCAAGGCGTAACGAGCCGTTGCCAAGGCCTCACAAGCCATTGCCAAGGCGTAACGAGCCGTTGCCAAGGCCTCACAAGCCGTTGCCAAGGCGTAACGAGCCGTTGCCAAGGCCTCACAAGCCGTTGCCAAGGCGTAACGAGCCGTTGCCAAGGCCTCACAAGCCGTTGCCAAGGCGTAACGAGCCGTTGCCAAGGCCTCACAAGCCGTTGCCAAGGCCTAACGAGCCGTTGTCAAGGACTCACCATCTCCATGGTCCCCTGTGTCTATGCTCTCGGTCTCCCCTTGATAGGCCTAACGAGCCGTTGACAAGGCCTAACAAGCCGTTGTCAAGGCCTAACGAGCCGTTGTCAAGGACTAACGAGCCGTTGTAAAGGACTCAACATCTCCATGGGCCCCTGTGTCTATGCTCTCCGTCTCCACGTGATAGGCCAAACGAGCCGTTGTCAAGGCCTAACGAGCCGTTGTCAAGGCCTAACGAGCCGTTGTCATGGCCTAACGAACCGTTGTCAAGGCCTAACGAGCCGTTGTCAAGGACTTACCATCTCCATGGTCCCCTGTATCAATGCTCTCTGTCTCCCCGTGATAGGCAAACGAGCCGTTGTCAAGGACTCACCGTCTCCATGGTCCCCTGTGTCTATGCTCTCGGTCTCCCCGTGATAGGCCTAACGAGCCGTTGTAAAGGCCTGACGAGCCGTTGTCAAGGCCTAACGAGCTGTTGTCAAGGCCTAACGAGCCGTTGTCAAGGACTCACCATCTCCATGGTCCCCTGTGTCTATGCTCTCGGTCTCCCCGTGATAGGCCTAACGAGCCGTTGTCAAGGCCTAACGAGCCGTTGTCAAGGCCTAACGAGCCGTTGTCAAGGCCTAACGAGCCGTTGTCAAGGCCTAACGAGCCGTTGTCAAGGCCTAACGAACCGTTGTCAAGGCCTAACGAGCCGTTGTCAAGGACTCACCGTCTCCATGGTCCCCTGTGTCTATGCTCTCGGTCTCCCCGTGATAGGCCTAACGAGCCGTTGTCAAGGCCTAACGAGCCGTTGTTTAGGACTAACGAGCCGTTGTCAAGGACTCACCGTCTCCATGGTCTCCTGTGTCTATACTCTCCGTCTCCCCGTGATAGGCCTAACGAGCCGTTGTCAAGGCCTAACGAGCCGTTGTCAAGGACTAACGAGCCGTTGTCAAGGCCTAACGAGCCGTTGTCAAGGACTAACCGTCTCCATGGTCTCCTGTGTCTATTCTCTCCGTCTCCCCGTGATAGGCCTAACGAGCTGTTGTCAAGGCCTAACGAGCCGTTGTCAAGGACTCACCGTCTCCATGGTCCCCTGTGTCTATGCTCTCAGTCTCCCCGTGATAGGCCTAACGAGCCGTTGTCAAGGCCTAACGAGCCGTTGTCAAGGACTCACCGTCTCCATGGTCCCCTGTGTCGATGCTCTCAGTCTCCCCGTGATAGGCCTAACGAGCCGTTGTCAAGGCCTAACGAGCCGTTGTCAAGGACTCACCGTCTCCATGGTCCCCTGTGTCTATGCTCTCGGTCTCCCCGTGATAGGCCTAACGAGCCGTTGTCAAGGCCTAACGAGCCGTTGTCAAGGCCTAACGAGCCGTTGTCAAGGACTCACCGTCTCCATGGTCCCCTGTGTCTATGCTCTCGGTCTCCCCGTGATAGGCCTAACGAGCCGTTGTCAAGGCCTAACGAGCCGTTGTCAAGGCCTAACGAGCCGTTGTCAAGGACTCACCGTCTCCATGGTCCCCTGTGTCTATGCTCTCCGTCTCCCCGTGATAGGCCTAACGAGCCGTTGTCAAGGCCTAACGAGCCGTTGTCAAGGACTCACCGTCTCCATGGTCCCCTGTGTCTATGCTCTCGGTCTCCCCGTGATAGGCCTAACGAGCCGTTGTCAAGGCCTAACGAGCCGTTGTCAAGGCCTAACGAGCCGTTGTCAAGGCCTAACGAGCCGTTGTCAAGGACTCACCGTCTCCATGGTCCCCTGTGTCTATGCTCTCCGTCTCCCCGTGATAGGCCGATGAGCCGCAAGTGCCGGTCATGGTCTCCTGCCCGGGACTCGTCCGGCCAAACAAGCCGTTGTCAAGGAGGCCGGGCTCGTTGTCCAGGGCGCGCAAGTCCGAGGCAGAGCCGATGGAGTCATCCGAGTCACCCACTCTGCCGATGTAGTCGCGCTAACGGACAGACACAGAGATTTGGGTTTAAAATACACAGCATTTATTATTAAGGGGACCGAGCAGTTCGACCAACATACCAACTAGGGCTTCGCGAACGCAATTTGTGTTGCGTTGAAGATGAGCGTAGGTAGCGGTTTGTGTATAGCGGATTAAAAGGTGCAGGCAGCAGTCACAAGAAAACCATGGAGCACCAAACCTGACCATTGCCTTCTCGAAATCTCTGATCACTCGAAATTTTAGACGATTATGACCTTCCTTTGTTTCTCTCTAAACCTGTCAGATAGACAAAATGTGCTTTTTTGAGCTAATTGAGTAATTTGAACATATTATATACATGAATGTGAATTACGCCATGGATTCTTATTAAATTAGAGATATCTAGTGCGAATTCACTTCAATTACTTCCATAAATGAGAACTACATATTTCTAATAAATCTGTTAAATCATTGTCTTGGACAAACTTCAAGTAAGCTTTCAACAAAGCTTGGTCACCAAGGTGACGAAGGAAATTGATTCAGGCGTCAAAATGTACCGAAAATCACGAAAAAACAACAAAAATGCTAATAAAAACCAATTGGAAAGACGTACCGACCTAAGAATTGAAGGCATGATAAATATTTATAAGGTCAACATGTTTAGAAGTTTTGGTGAAGTTATGTTAAGAACTTTGAAATTTACAGAGATTAAAAATTTTGAAAAAATCGAAAAATTTCGTAAAAATTGATTTCTTAAAAAATATTATAACCCGATCTTTTCAAAAACGCAGGGGATAAGTCCTTTCTACATAAGTCCGTTCTACATAAGTCAGTTCTACACAAGTCCGTTCTACATAAGTCCGTTCTACATAAGTCCGTTCTACACAAGTCCGTTCTACACAAGTCCGTTCTACATAAGTCCGTTCTACATAAGTCCGTTCTACATAAGTCCGTTCTACATAAGTCCGTTCTACATAAGTCCGTTCTACATAAGTCCGTTCTACATAAGTCCGTTCTACATTAGTCCGTTCTACATAAGTCCGTTCTACATAAGTCCGTTCTACATAAGTCCGTTCTACATAAGTCCGTTCTACATAAGTCCGTTCTACATAAGTCCGTTCTACATAAGTCCGTTCTACATAAGTCCGTTCTACATAAGTCCGTTCTACATAAGTCAGTTCTACATAAGTCCGTTCTACATAAGTCAGTTCTACATAAGTCCGTTCTACATAAGTCCGTTCTACATAAGTCCGTTCTACATAAGTCCGTTCTACATAAGTCCGTTCTACACAAGTCCGTTCTACATAAGTCCGTTCTACACAAGTCCGTTCTACACAAGTCCGTTCTACATAAGTCCGTTCTACACAAGTCCGTTCTACATTAGCCGGTCTACATAAGTCCGTTCTACATAAGTCCGTTCTACACAAGTCCGTTCTACATAAGTCCGTTCTACACAAGTCCGTTCTACATAAGTCCGTTCTACACAAGTCCGTTCTACATTAGCCGGTCTACATAAGTCCGTTCTACATAAGTCCGTTCTACATTAGCCGTTCTACATAAGTCCGTTCTACATAAGTCCGTTCTACATTAGTCCGTTCTACATAAGTCCGTTCTACATAAGTCCGTTCTACATAAGTCCGTTCTACATAAGTCCGTTCTACACAAGTCCGTTCTACATAAGTCCGTTCTACACAAGTCCGTTCTACACAAGTCCGTTCTACATAAGTCCGTTCTACATAAGTCCGTTCTACATAAGTCCGTTCTACACAAGTCCGTTCTACATAAGTCCGTTCTACATAAGTCCGTTCTACATAAGTCCGTTCTACATAAGTCCGTTCTACATAAGTCCGTTCTACATAAGTCCGTTCTACATAAGCCCGTATCGATTTTCATAAAATCTGTCATGATTTCTTTAATAACATCTAGCTATAACAAAAATGTATGCTGGTATTTACACGGTTCTAGAAAAAAGTGATGAAAAACACAAGGTTGAGACAGAAGCACTGTCAATTGCCAGCTGCATGTCTTTGTCATATTCTGAAGGAGATGGACAGATATACAGTTTTAATTTCTTGGTAAGTGCCTTCTAGAGCATTGAGATATTCTTGGTAAGTGCCTTCTAGAGCATTGAGATATTACAAATGCTAAAATCTGATAGGCTAACTACGATCACATCTATCACGGAAATAGCACCGGGCCTAATTGAAAAGATGCCATCACATTTTGTTCCTTTAAACACGATGACATTGGGGAACGTGGAAGATGTCACATCTATCACGGAAATAGCACCGGGCCTAATTGAAAAGATGCCATCACATTTTGTTCCTTTAAACACGATGACATTGGGGAACGTGGAAGATGTCATGATTGATGATAGGATTTCCAAGGTCACATACTACAGTCCTGTCAAATCTCATACAAAATACGATGCACAACATAAGAAATACAAAATCTATTTACAAATTAAATCTGCAATTCCAAATGTTCCCACCTGTCGTTGCTTGGCGATTGGCTTGTTTCGGGGCAGTCTACGCAAGCCCCGCCTCCTTCCCCTGACAGGCTGCTCTGATTGGCTGTCATCCGAGCTGGCCCCGCCCCCTTCGTCGCCCAACGGCTCGTATTTCGAGCGATCTTGCAACACTGGAGACAGCAAACCCGCCTCGGCTGCTGTAACATGTGAGGTAACAATGGGAGGGCAAGTTAAGCCACGCCGTGCACTCTCTGGGTTTGAGGATATCTGTGTTTGAGATTGTTTTAAAACTTGCATGGATTGTCTATATAGGAATATCTGTGCACAGCATCACAGATATAAGGTTATCCAGATGTTTCACTCCCATACTAAAGCAGCTACACGAAAGCCCTCCGCCCGCAATAATATAGTTTTGCCAGCAATCAAGGAATGGAGCCACTGTTTGTTATATCACCTGTAACCAAGGTAACTGTAACCACCTGAGGCACATTGGGTCCCTTGATTATAATTGACCTTGTGCCATGGCCTGGTGGATGAAGCCATAACTGTAACCACCTGAGGAACATTGGGTCCCTTGATTATAATTGACCATGTGCCATGGCCTGGTAGATGAAGCCATAACTGTAACCACCTGAGGAACATTGGGTCCCTTGATTATAATTGACCTTGTGCCATGGCCTGGTAGATGAAGCCATAACTGTAACCACCTGAGGAACATTGGGTACCTTGATTATAATTGACCTTGTGCCATGGCCTGGTAGATGAAGCCATAACTGTAACCACCTGAGGAACATTGGGTCCCTTGATTATAATTGACCATGTGCCATGGCCTGGTAGATGAAGCCATAACTGTAACCACCTGAGGAACATTGGGTACCTTGATTATAATTGACCTTGTGCCATGGCCTGGTAGATGATGTTAAAACAGGTTGCCAACGCACCCCAGCGGTTGCCGGCGAAATTACTATCATTAAAATATTGACGTGGCCATCAGGTAAGGTAGAATATCTAGGTAACCTTATATATGTGCTCACATGGACTGTCTTGGTAAGAATATCTGTGGTGATACTATTTGAAAACTATCACGGACTGTCAATTGCAGACAAATCTGTGTAGACCGAAGTTATGCAAAACACTCGTCTGAGACAGGCGTTGGATGGGTGACCGCCGTATAAATGGCTTGTTCCATATGCCTAAACTTACCGTGCCTATCGGCCTCTCGACAACATGGACTAGTGGACGAATCCTGTTACTCGAATTGTAAAATATGAGTATAGCCTGTTTGGTGCATAACCACACTAAAACCAAGACTAGTACCTATACAATCTTATTAGACTAATCTTACGAGACTGAACCTCCTAAGCATGGTGCCAGCACCGGGCCCATCCTCGGCTCCCTTCTAGGCTGAACTCTACCCTATCCTTATAGCTTACCTACCCTATAGCTTCGAGCATGCCTCTAGAACATTTAACAAGGTTCAGATTGGTTCAGAATCTTTTAAAATTGTGTTCATATTTGGACTCTTTTCAATTTGATATGTAGTTTTGATTTGAATCCATACCTATCCCAAACTAGTTATAGGTAGATACAATTAAAATTAGGCTTGCATATTCTTTCTTACCTTATTTACATTGAACAAATTTACTTATTTACCTTTCAAAACTTATTTCAAACCTTTGCACAAACTTTAAACTACCTACATATTAACAAGCTACTTAATCACATGCTCAGTTCTGGTTATAGCTAATCAATCATTAAGTCTATAAGCAATCCTTTAGCCCTTCTAATCTGGAACATCACAGGAAAGAGAGAGAGAAATAGTGAAATGTGTGAGAGAGAGAGAGGGCGAGTGCACAAAAAAAGAGACAAATTTCTGCAATTTGATTTGTGATTTTTTATTGCAATACGTATGTTTTTCTTTTGTAGGTACAATTGCTGCAATTAGGTTTCCAGGTAAGGTTAGAATGCGGCAGGGCGGGGTTTGGGAAGTCGTTTCTTGGAAGCGAGTCCGTTAATGGGGAAGGATGCGGAAGTTTGCGGCTTTTAGAATTCTTTCCTATTTCTCGGCGGTTAGCTTTTTTTACGATTTATCATCACCGAAGCTGATTCAATTGTGGTTAGGTTGATCATTTTCTATGTTATTGTCTAACGATTGGAAAATTGAAACAACGAAATGAAAGAGTCGAAAGCTAAATAATGTTAAAACGTTTTGAATTCCATACTTTTGTATGTCAAATTTCCCAAGCATGTCTCTTTGGATTTTTGTACACATTAAAACAGAATCAAGATGGTGAAATTAGCTTGACAAATTCTGCGTGTCAACAGCGTCGGCAAACTTGAACGATATTTCAAACAACTTTCCGCAAAAACTAATCGCTTGATCCATGTTTGGAATTTCTTCGGCACGAAAGTTAATGTCCATTACGTCATAATACGCAAATAGCACTACAATTCAAAGCATGAGGCTGGAAACTAACTTCGATGAGATCATTATTTGCGTGCGGAATGTACGAAAACAAAGTTGACGTATTTTGGACAAATTTTGTCAGGAACTAAATAATACTGAACTTATTGAATTTGACTCCAGTCCAAAATGTATCCCGTCTTTGGCTATAGTTTATCTTATGAAGCGTCACGATATCCGCGAGACTTTTATTTAGCGTCAACGAAACCCGTTTGAGATCAATTTTTTGAATACTGAACCTCACAACAATACACGAAAGTACGTTTGCTAAATCCCATCTTAATCGATAGATTTTAAAGGAAACCGAAAGCCCTTACAAAAATGACCCTATGAAAAAAAACCTAAATTTGCAGTGAGAAAATCGAAACTACCTCGGAATAAGAATCAAGCAAACGAAACCTTGAGCAGAGGAACACTTTAAGGTGGAATGATCACCTTGGCCAACAAATATCAACCAAACAGTTGTTTACAGGAATACTATTAGTGACAGCCCCACCAAAGTAGCTCACCTCCTGGGTAATGTGCAAGGCATTCAAATTACGTACGAATAATTTTTGTGCTACGCTCGGTTTGCAAAATAACATCCGTAACTATGGGAAGTTTTCGTTTCCATATAAACCATTGTTTTCCATAGTTAGTTTTGCCAAACTAATCAAAGCACAAATGTTTAAAAATGTATTTTGAAAGTCTACCTACCTTAGCTTCCCTATACCTTTTACTTTATACCTTTCACATTTTGAAAGCCTAACCTTACCTAAGAGGTGAGCTATTTTGGTGGGGCAGTCACTAACAGTTTGCCTGTAAACCATTGTGTGGTAGATATTCGTAGCCAAGGTGATCATTCCACCTTAAGCCAATAGGTGGAGGTGCCTGGTGCTTTGATACAGAGAGAGAGAGAGAGAGAGAGAGAGAGGAATGTGTCTTGCTAGAAGTAGGAGTGAGAGAAAAGATGCCGTGACTTCAATGTTGGGACGTTCCAGTTTAAAAGGGCCAGGGTGGGGATATGTACAAACATTTCAAGGTCATATACTTAACAACTCACTCAAATGCAAAGTACAAGGTTTAGGTCCTCTTGTAGTCCAAGCCTTTAAAAGCTCTGTGATTACGTAACTCTAATTTTGCCGTTATCGCTTTCTAACTTGGCAAAATCACATTGACAGTAATCTTCCTATTTATTCCCAAATGGTTTTCCCCCAAAGCACAGATATAAGGTTACCCAGATGATCCATTCCCAAACTAAAGCAGCTACGCGAAAGCCCTCCGCCCGCAATCATAGTTTTGCCGGCAGTCAAGGGATGGAGCCACTGTTTGTTGTTATATCACCTGTGCTGGTGCTACATCACCTGTAACCAAGGTAACTGGAACCATGAGGAACATTAGAGTCCCTTTATTATATTGACCTTGTGCCATGGCCTGGTAGATGAAGCCATAGCTAGGTAGAGTAGAGAATCTTGGTAACCTTATATTTATTCCCCAAAGGTTTCTTATGGGTTTTCTTTTTAATCTTTCCAAGTTTTATCCTCAATGGTAAATGTTCAATGTTTTTGCTTGAAATGAACAATAAGTTTCAACTCAATGGTTTTCAATTTCACACCAAATCACAATTGATTGCTCATCAAATTAACTTGGGCACAAAATAAAAACTCAGTTTACCCGTGAGAGAAGTGAAAAGATTCTGCCGTTTTTTAACTTTTGGAATGGAGCCGTTTCTTAGTTTAAAAACTTGCACACAATCCCATTTAACATTAGGAATACAATAGTGATGGGCATCCAGGACGCCTAGACCTTTGAGATTTCCCTCCCTGCAAAGGAGCGGACACTTCATTGGTACAAGCAATTCTATCCCATTGCTTTTGGAAAACCTAGGAAGGCGGAAAAAATACAGATCCATCTGTTGATCTTATACATTTTGACGATAGCATTCAGTAATGTGATTAATCGCATCATGATATTTGACGGCAAAAACCACCTTATTTGTTATTTATCTGATATTAATAAGTGGTCTAATCAATCATTATTTGATGTAAAAAGCAATTTTGATCACTCGACTTTTTACTTCAACATAGAGTTATGAAATGAAACAAAAGAAACACCAAGTAATGAATTTTGAAGCAAGCAAAATGATTGTGTCAAATAATTATTTTCAACTGTCGACTACAGATACATTTTGCCTCAAAACGTGAAAAGTTTCAGCATTAAAATCTTATTTATGATAGAAATGGGATTTTTGGCAAGTGTCCGCTAATTTGTTGGGAAAAAGAAGCAACGAGTTCAGGCGTCTTAATAATGTTAAATATTTACTAAAGCACCTCAGTTTATATATTCATATAGAGACAATTTACGTTCGATTTGCGAGCCAAATTCTTTCAATCTTATAATAGAAACCCCATTTAGACTACAATCAAGATAAGTAAACATTACTCAAGATAAGTAAACATTACTCAACTTATCAAACACTAGCAAAAATCTACCCAATAGATTTCTGACCTTCCCAAATACTGAAAAACATTTGCAAATTTACAAACATTGGAAAAATTTGACCTCGTAAATCGTAACAGGCCCACGTTTACGATTAAGTGCAAGACTAATTTGTTACATTACGCTCTACGTGTATTTACATTATATATCTTTCTATTTATAATAATACGTAGAATATTAATGATAATAATAATAATATACATATCTGTACATAACAGCATTGCATAGCCTAAGTCATGATATTGGTTTCATAGTTTAAACGGGACGTTACATTAATTACATTAATGCCAACTAACGGTCGATTAAATATCCGTCTGTTAAGTTGCTACTTGGCTTGCTGTTGAGCTTGTCAGAGCAGCGTTTCCTTGGTAACAGGCCGTTAAAATCTCACAGCAAGAGGATGTTAACGACAGAAATAAGTTTCCGTTTTTAAGATTTAAGTTTTCTTTTAGGAAAATGTATTTGAGATTTTCCGAATACTTTGGAATAAGTAACGACTAAATAAAGCTCAAAGTTTAAAGGATTTCGCTTCCTAAATTAATTCATTTCGAATGTGATGCTTAAAGCCTTCGCGTTTGTTAACGATCCGCTAACGATTGGCCTTGGTAACCATGGTTTCTGGCTAATCATCCGTTAAATAACTTGGCAACGATTCTCTGTTTCAAAGTACTTGGAAATTCAAAGGGGAATTTGTTTTTAATACAACCAGAGCATCCTAAGCCACAAACCAATATATTAAAACCGAAACTAATTTAAAAAAAACTTGTAATAAAACAAAGAACATTCTAAAATCTTTCAGAATAGTTTTGGAATTCTTTTTGATGACTTAAATAATATTTATTTATGCTATCGGAGAATACTTTTTTTTTTTATGGAAATATTAAATTAATGAAAATATATATGATTTTAGCAGATAAAATTGAATGTCTGCAATACTTTCTTTAAATAATTTATTTGAAATTTTGCTAATTTTGGCTCTAAACGCTTCTGGTTTTGAATCGCCTGCAACAAATATCTATTTTTTATTCCTATTGAGGATCCAAAAACTTTAAAATATAGACAGATAACTATTTTGGAACAATAATAAAGTCCCCAACGACTTGAACTTGTAAGCTCCTAGACGTTATTCCGCTAGTTGATAGGCTAGGCTAGAGCGTTGAAAGCCCTCTATGTCTATGTCTATGTCTTGACTTGGTGCCAGCTAGACGACTTTACCTGGATCCAAGATGGCCGCCTTGCTCGGCCGCTTGTCTTTGGTGACCTTGGAAACTGAAACAGACCCAAAACTCGGTGAATTTCCGATACGCGTTTCATAACGGTCACCCATCCAATACGTGACTTGACGTAATGTTGCTGAACTTTGAGACTACACCACAAATAATTTTGTAACATTTGCAGTCAGCAACCAGAGTTCATAACCAGCATTTTACATATAACCAAACGGTTGTGGTTTTGGCCGATTGCGCCAATTTAGATTTAACACAAAATGGAGGCACTTTCTCTAAGCTACAAATACTAACGTAAATTTTGAAAGAAAATACTTGTGATGTTAAAGAGTGGCAGGATCGCTGATACTATATTTATTTTAAGTATTTTGAAAACTTAGAGCAGAGGGAAGTTTCTAAAAGTGCCCAAAACAGCACTGTTTAGAAAGCTCACCGCCCGATGTCCTGTGGTGGCGTTTGATTGGTTGTTACCTGGAGCAGTGAACGGAGCAGCGCCGAAAGGGTCGTCTTCCGGCGGAACGGTCAAGGTCATCACCAGACTCTCTCTCGACTTGACGTTGCCAATGCCTGCAACGGGAGACAAACATTGAACCATCGAACTATTGAACTTTTTAAATTTGATTTTTTTTTTTTTTGAAGGGGATCGGTATAAAGGATTTATTTTTTTAACGCAAGGGGTCTGAGTTGAGAACAAAAGTAGACACCCTGAAAATTTCATCGCAGTCGACGCAGGCGTTTGGTCTGTAGAGCGCGCGCAAACACACATACAAACAAAAAACTACAAAATCAAAAAGAGCGCTTTTTTTAAAGCTAGCAAAATTGGCAACAAAAGTGAAATTGAAGATTTCGCTCCAACTGTTTCGCTCGCCAGGCTCAACAATGAATGAGTTCACGGCACTCACTGCTCTAAGAGCCACGTGTTTGATGATGGCAATGAGTTCACGGCACTCACTGCTCTGAGAGCCACGTGTTTGATGATGGCAATGAGTTCACGGCACTCACTGCTCTGAGAGCCACGTGTTTAATGATGGCAATGAGTTCACGGCACTCACTGCTCTGAGAGCCACGTGTTTGTTGATGGCAATGAGTTCACGGCACTCACTGCTCTGAGAGCCACGTGTTTGATGATGGCAATGAGTTCACGGCACTCACTGCTCTGAGAGCCACGTGTTTGATGATGGCAAAGAGTTCACGGCACTCACTGCTCTGAGAGCCACGTGTTTGATGATGGCAATAAGTTCACGGCACTCACTGCTCTGAGAGCCACGTGTTTGATGATGGCAATGATTCACGGCACTCACTGCTCTGGGAGCCACGTGTTTGATGATGGCAATGAGTTCACGGCACTCACTGCTCTGAGAGCCACGTGTTTGATGATGGCAATGAGTTCACGGCACTCACTGCTCTGAGAGCCACGTGTTTGATGATGGCAATGAGTTCACGGCACTCACTGCTCTGAGAGCCACGTGTTTGATGATGGCAATGAGTTCACGGCACTCACTGCTCTGAGAGCCACGTGTTTGATGATGGCAATGAGTTCACGGCACTCACTGCTCTGAGAGCCACGTGTTAAATGATGGCAATGAGTTCACGGCACTCACTGCTCTGAGAGCCACGTGTTTGATGATGGCAATGAGTTCACGGCACTCACTGCTCTGAGAGCCACGTGTTTGATGATGGCAATGAGTTCACGGCACTCACTGCTCTGAGAGCCACGTGTTTAATGATGGCAATGAGTTCACGGCACTCACTGCTCTGAGAGCCACGTGTTTGATGATGGCAATGAGTTCACGGCACTCACTGCTCTGAGAGCCACGTGTTTAATGATGGCAATGAGTTCACGGCACTCACTGCTCTGAGAGCCACGTGTTTAATGATGGCAATGAGTTCACGGCACTCACTGCTCTGAGAGCCACGTGTTTAATGATGGCAATGAGTTCACGGCACTCACTGCTCTGAGAGCCGAGTGTTTGATGATGGCAATGAGTTCACGGCACTCACTGCTCTGAGAGCCACGTGTTTGATGATGGCAATGAGTTCACGGCACTCACTGCTCTGGGAGCCACGTGTTTGATGATGGCAATGAGTTCACGGCACTCACTGCTCTGAGAGCCACGTGTTTGATGATGGCAATGAGTTCACGGCACTCACTGCTCTGAGAGCCACGTGTTTGATGATGGCAATGAGTTCACGGCACTCACTGCTCTGAGAGCCACGTGTTTGATGATGGCAATGAGTTCACGGCACTCACTGCTCTGAGAGCCACGTGTTTGATGATGGCAATGAGTTCACGGCACTCACTGCTCTGAGAGCCACGTGTTTGATGATGGCAATGAGTTCACGGCACTCACTGCTCTGAGAGCCACGTGTTTGATGATGGCAATGAGTTCACGGCACTCACTGCTCTGGTGGCCACGTGTTTGATGATGGCAATGAGTTCACGGCACTCACTGCTCTGAGAGCCACGTGTTTGATGATGGCAATGAGTTCACGGCACTCACTGCTCTGGGAGCCACGTGTTTGTTGATGGCAATGAGTTCACGGCACTCACTGCTCTGAGAGCCGCGTGTTTGATGATGGCAATGAGTTCACGGCACTCACTGCTCTGGGAGCCACGTGTTTGATGATGGCAATGAGTTCACGGCACTCACTGCTCTGAGAGCCACGTGTTTGATGATGGCAATGAGTTCACGGCACTCACTGCTCTGGGAGCCGCGTGTTTGATGATGGCAATGAGTTCACGGCACTCACTGCTCTGGGAGCCACGTGTTTGATGATGGCAATGAGTTCACGGCACTCACTGCTCTGAGAGCCACGTGTTTGATGATGGCAATGAGTTCACGGCACTCACTGCTCTGAGAGCCACGTGTTTGATGATGGCAATGAGTTCACGGCACTCACTGCTCTGAGAGCCACGTGTTTGATGATGGCAATGAGTTCACGGCACTCACTGCTCTGAGAGCCACGTGTTTGATGATGGCAATGAGTTCACGGCACTCACTGCTCTGAGAGCCACGTGTTTGATGATGGCAATGAGTTCACGGCACTCACTGCTCTGAGAGCCACGTGTTTGATGATGGCAATGAGTTCACGGCACTCACTGCTCTGAGAGCCACGTGTTTGATGATGGCAATGAGTTCACGGCACTCACTGCTCTGAGAGCCACGTGTTTGATGATGGCAATGAGTTCACGGCACTCACTGCTCTGGGAGCCACGTGTTTAATGATGGCAATGATTCACGGCACTCACTGCTCTGAGAGCCACGTGTTTGATGATGGCAATGAGTTCACGGCACTCACTGCTCTGAGAGCCGAGTGTTTGATGATGGCAATGAGTTCACGGCACTCACTGCTCTGAGAGCCACGTGTTTGATGATGGCAATGAGTTCACGGCACTCACTGCTCTGGGAGCCACGTGTTTGATGATGGCAATGAGTTCACGGCACTCACTGCTCTGAGAGCCACGTGTTTGATGATGGCAATGAGTTCACGGCACTCACTGCTCTGAGAGCCACGTGTTTGATGATGGCAATGAGTTCACGGCACTCACTGCTCTGAGAGCCACGTGTTAAATGATGGCAATGAGTTCACGGCACTCACTGCTCTGAGAGCCACGTGTTTGATGATGGCAATGAGTTCACGGCACTCACTGCTCTGGGAGCCACGTGTTTGATGATGGCAATGAGTTCACGGCACTCACTGCTCTGAGAGCCACGTGTTTGATGATGGCAATGAGTTCACGGCACTCACTGCTCTGAGAGCCACGTGTTTAATGATGGCAATGAGTTCACGGCACTCACTGCTCTGAGAGCCACGTGTTTGATGATGGCAATGAGTTCACGGCACTCACTGCTCTGAGAGCCGCGTGTTTGATGATGGCAATGAGTTCACGGCACTCACTGCTCTGGGAGCCGCGTGTTAAATGATGGCAATGAGTTCACGGCACTCACTGCTCTGAGAGCCACGTGTTTGATGATGGCAATGAGTTCACGGCACTCACTGCTCTGAGAGCCACGTGTTTGATGATGGCAATGAGTTCACGGCACTCACTGCTCTGAGAGCCACGTGTTTGATGATGGCAATGAGTTCACGGCACTCACTGCTCTGAGAGCCACGTGTTTGATGATGGCAATGAGTTCACGGCACTCACTGCTCTGAGAGCCACGTGTTTGATGATGGCAATGAGTTCACGGCACTCACTGCTCTGAGAGCCACGTGTTTGATGATGGCAATGAGTTCACGGCACTCACTGCTCTGGGAGCCACGTGTTTGATGATGGCAATGAGTTCACGGCACTCACTGCTCTGAGAGCCACGTGTTTGATGATGGCAATGAGTTCACGGCACTCACTGCTCTGAGAGCCACGTGTTTGATGATGGCAATGAGTTCACGGCACTCACTGCTCTGAGAGCCACGTGTTTGATGATGGCAATGAGTTCACGGCACTCACTGCTCTGAGAGCCACGTGTTTGATGATGGCAATGAGTTCACGGCACTCACTGCTCTGAGAGCCACGTGTTTGATGATGGCAATGAGTTCACGGCACTCACTGCTCTGAGAGCCACGTGTTTGATGATGGCAATGAGTTCACGGCACTCACTGCTCTGAGAGCCACGTGTTTGATGATGGCAATGAGTTCACGGCACTCACTGCTCTGAGAGCCACGTGTTTGATGATGGCAATGAGTTCACGGCACTCACTGCTCTGAGAGCCACGTGTTTGATGATGGCAATGAGTTCACGGCACTCACTGCTCTGAGAGCCACGTGTTTGATGATGGCAATGAGTTCACGGCACTCACTGCTCTGAGAGCCACGTGTTTGATGATGGCAATGAGTTCACGGCACTCACTGCTCTGGGAGCCACGTGTTTGATGATGGCAATGAGTTCACGGCACTCACTGCTCTGAGAGCCACGTGTTTGATGATGGCAATGAGTTCACGGCACTCACTGCTCTGAGAGCCACGTGTTTGTTGATGGCAATGAGTTCACGGCACTCACTGCTCTGAGAGCCGCGTGTTTGATGATGGCAATGAGTTCACGGCACTCACTGCTCTGGGAGCCGCGTGTTAAATGATGGCAATGAGTTAACGGCACTCACTGCTCTGAGAGCCACGTGTTTGATGATGGCAATGAGTTCACGGCACTCACTGCTCTGAGAGCCACGTGTTTGATGATGGCAATGAGTTCACGGCACTCACTGCTCTGAGAGCCACGTGTTTGATGATGTCAATGAGTTCACGGCACTCACTGCTCTGAGAGCCACGTGTTTGATGATGGCAATGAGTTCACGGCACTCACTGCTCTGAGAGCCACGTGTTTGATAATGGCAATGAGTTCACGGCACTCACTGCTCTGGGAGCACGTGTTTGATGATGGCAATGAGTTCACGGCACTCACTGCTCTGGGAGCCACGTGTTTGATGATGGCAATGAGTTCACGGCACTCACTGCTCTGAGAGCCACGTGTTTAATGATGGCAATGAGTTCACGGCACTCACTGCTCTGAGAGCCACGTGTTTGATGATGGCAATGAGTTCACGGCACTCACTGCTCTGAGAGCCACGTGTTTGATGATGGCAATGAGTTCACGGCACTCACTGCTCTGAGAGCCACGTGTTTGATGATGGCAATGAGTTCACGGCACTCACTGCTCTGAGAGCCGCGTGTTTGATGATGGCAATGAGTTCACGGCACTCACTGCTCTGAGAGCCACGTAATTGATGATGGCAATGAGTTCACGGCACTCACTGCTCTGGGAGCCACGTGTTTGATGATGGCAATGAGTTCACGGCACTCACTGCTCTGAGAGCCACGTGTTAAATGATGGCAATGAGTTCACGGCACTCACTGCTCTGAGAGCCACGTGTTTGATGATGGCAATGAGTTCACGGCACTCACTGCTCTGAGAGCCACGTGTTTGATGATGGCAATGAGTTCACGGCACTCACTGCTCTGAGAGCCACGTGTTTGATGATGGCAATGAGTTCACGGCACTCACTGCTCTGGGAGCCACGTGTTTGATGATGGCAATGAGTTCACGGCACTCACTGCTCTGAGAGCCACGTGTTTGATGATGGCAATGAGTTCACGGCACTCACTGCTCTGAGAGCCACGTGTTTGATGATGGCAATGAGTTCACGGCACTCACTGCTCTGAGAGCCACGTGTTTGATGATGGCAATGAGTTCACGGCACTCACTGCTCTGGGAGCCACGTGTTTGATGATGGCAATGAGTTCACGGCACTCACTGCTCTGGGAGCCGCGTCTGATCTTGTCGAACTCAGCGCCGAAGATGTGGTCCTCCGTCATCTGCGCGAACGGCACGTCCTCCTCCTCGAACGGATTCCATTGGTCGACGTCTGCTGACACGGAACGGCCGAGGCACAGGTCGCCCTGGAACGAAGGAACGCAGAAACGTAAGAACGTAAGAACGCAGGAACGCAGGAACGTAGGAATGTAAGAACGTAAGAACGAAGGAACTGAGGAACGCAGGAACGCAGGAATGTAAGAACGTAGGAACGTAAGAACGTAGGAATGTAGGAACATTGCGCATGTCTTCGTCTCACAATGCCTCGCTTTGGTACCAAAGGAGATTGCGAAGGAATTTGCGTTGAGATTGCATGCGAATTTAGATTTGCCAAATGGCAAAAGGCCTTCTACCAAAACACACTACGACACAATGCAAAAAAAAACTAAATGTTTTGCTCTAAGGGCATAATTAGTGTTCGATTTTAGAAAAATTCATCAAAATCTATGCGAATTTCTCTTCGGTCGAACACATTTTCCGATAGGCCGAAAGATTCTTGCAAAACGGTGAAATTTGTGTGAAATTTTCTATTGTTTGAAGGGCGTTTTTGTTTTCAACCAAAGAATGCTACATAGGTGAAACAATTCTTACAGATTTGCTTATTGATGAGCGTAGCGAGCGTAGCGAGCAAAGCGAAATCATCAATTTCACTACTGCTAAAAAAAACACTTGGTGTGTGTTTGTATGTGTGTTTGCGCGCGCTCTACAGGCCAAACGCCTGCTTCGAGAGGGATGAAATTTTCTGGGTGTCTACTTTTGTTCTCAACTTAGACCCCCTGCGTTTTTCAAGAAAATCCTCCACACCCTTCACTTTCAAAGCAGAAAAAAGAGCTAAATTCGACAATTGGGCATGTTTGGAAAAGTACGGAAATTTATTTAAAAGTGCGTATTTTTTTCAAATTTTCCCAATTTTGATAGTTGCCTTTAGAAATCATCGAAACATCACACCAGATTTTTTTACTTGAAGTTGACTTCAAGATTTGACAGATATTAGAAATTTTGTCAATTTCGTGCATTGCAAGTTTTTGAAAGTAAGTTTGTGGCAGAAATATATCTCCAACCTAATAAAAACCCTTGGGCATGAGTTACATCTATGTATTTACATGCACATTGCTCAATTACCTCAAAATGAGCATATTTCCGCTACCCTACAGCTCGGACAGAAACAAAGAAAGGTCAGAATCGTTTACATTTTCAAGTGATCAGAATTTTTGAGAAAGCAATGGTCCGGCTTGCTGCTCCATGATTTAGGCTTTTTGCCTCAATCTTTTTATGCGCTAAATACAAACCGCTACGCTCATCTTCAACGCAACACAAATTGCGTTCGCCCTAGTATATATATTGAAAAATAAACCTTTGTTCAAAACCATTATACCTACTATAGTATAGGTACCTATGCCTTTTGGAACAAAATAGATTTGGGCAAAATATTTCTGCAAATTCATTACATCCGAGTCACAGCAAACGGATAGTGTTCCTTTCGAAGGGATGCCATTGGTCGACCGCGACCTTGACAAATGTGACGAGGACAATGTGGTAGATGCCATTTGGATGTTGGATTGGAAATTTTCATGTTGAATTTCGATGGAGAGAGAGAGAGAGAGAGGGAGAGAGGGAGAGAGGGCTAAAAATTAACCTCAAAATAGTAAAACCAAGTGATTGTGAGTCGATGCATTCAAAGCGTTTGGCTTCAAAGTTCCCGCTAGCCGGGGATTCGAGACCGACCTGCGAGACGGAATGCGAGGCTGGCTTCACTCCGGTGTCGACTTCGCTGGGAGTTTTCACCGCCTTGACGCTGACTTCGTAGGGCGCCAGGAAGACGCTGGTCTCGGACGCAAACACTCTGCAACCGAGAGGACAGTCAAGTTGTGTCAGCGTATTTCAGTCACCGGGCTCATCACGGACACATCGGGCTAGCAAATCGAGTGGGAATCGTGGGGAATTAGGAGGTTTGGCTCTGGCAACATTGAGGTCCATTTTAGAACCACAAATCACAATCAGGTCCATACATAATTTAGGTATTCTGGAAGAAGAATTCAAGTTTAAATATTGATCTCATTCTGTGTCATTTTACATGGCTAGGTATTTCTGGGAAGCAAACAAAGTTGAACCGAGATACGAACCCGGGACCTCCTGATTGCCGGTCAGGTGCTCCACCAGCTGAGCTTGCTGGGCAAAAAGATTGCAATCAATGGTCCTTTCTCCAACTGTGACTGCTGCACGGAGATTTATCGAATCACTGCCAAATGTGTGCGAGAGTGAGTGCGAAAGTGAATGCGAAAGTGAATGCGAAAGTGAATGCGAAAGTGAATGCGAGACCAAACGCGATTCCAAGTCCCCAGCAAACCAAATAGGTACTACTGTAAGTCACATCAAATCCCAGTGAATGCAAGACCAAACACGATTCCAGCCAAACGCGATTCCAAGTCCCCAGCAAACCAAATAGGTACTACTGTAAGTCACATCAAATCCCAGTGAATGCAAGACCAAACACGATTCCAGCCAAACGCGATTCCAAGTCCCCAGCAAACCAAATAGGTACTACTGTAAGTCACATCAAATCCCAGTGAATGCAAGACCAAACACGATTCCAGCCAAACGCGATTCCAAGTCCCCAGCAAACCAAATAGGTACTACTGTAAGTCACATCAAATCCCAGTGAATGCAAGACCAAACACGATTCCAGCCAAACGCGATTCCAAGTCCCCAGCAAACCAAATAGGTACTACTGTAAGTCACATCAAATCCCAGTGAATGCATGACCAAACACGATTCCAGCCAAACGCGATTCCAAGTCCCCAGCAAACCAAATAGGTACTACTGTAAGTCACATCAAATCCCAGTGAATGCAAGACCAAACACGATTCCAGCCAAACGCGATTCCAAGTCCCCAGCAAACCAAATAGGTACTACTGTAAGTCACATCAAATCCCAGTGAATGCAAGACCAAACACGATTCCAGCCAAACGCGATTCAAAGTCCCCAGCAAACCAAATAGGTACTACTGTAAGTCACATCAAATCCCAGTGAATGCAAGACCAAACACGATTCCAGCCAAACGCGATTCCAAGTCCCCAGCAAACCAAATAGGTACTACTGTAAGTCACATCAAATCCCAGTGAATGCAAGACCAAACACGATTCCAGCCAAACGCGATTCCAAGTCCCCAGCAAACCAAATAGGTACTACTGTAAGTCACATCAAATCCCAGTGAATGCAAGACCAAACACGATTCCAGCCAAACGCGATTCCAAGTCCCCAGCAAACCAAATAGGTACTACTGTAAGTCACATCAAATCCCAGTGAATGCAAGACCAAACACGATTCCAGCCAAACGCGATTCAAAGTCCCCAGCAAACCAAATAGGTACTACTGTAAGTCACATCAAATCCCAGTGAATGCAAGACCAAACACGATTCCAGCCAAACGCGATTCCAAGTCCCCAGCAAACCAAATAGGTACTACTGTAAGTCACATCAAATCCCAGTGAATGCATGACCAAACACGATTCCAGCCAAACGCGATTCCAAGTCCCCAGCAAACCAAATAGGTACTACTGTAAGTCACATCAAATCCCAGTGAATGCATGACCAAACACGATTCCAGCCAAACGCGATTCCAAGTCCCCAGCAAACCAAATAGGTACTACTGTAAGTCACATCAAATCCCAGTGAATGCAAGACCAAACACGATTCCAGCCAAACGCGATTCCAAGTCCCCAGCAAACCAAATAGGTACTACTGTAAGTCACATCAAATCCCAGTGAATGCAAGACCAAACACGATTCCAGCCAAACGCGATTCCAAGTCCCCAGCAAACCAAATAGGTACTACTGTAAGTCACATCAAATCCCAGTGAATGCAAGACCAAACACGATTCCAGCCAAACGCGATTCCAAGTCCCCAGCAAACCAAATACAAATGTAACTCACATCAAAACGCAGTGATCGCAAGTCACTTGTTGCCACTCACTTGTTGAATGCCGAGGTGTCGCTGACGTTCCTTCGATGTCCTCGACTTCCGTTGGGCGGCGAAGCGTTCCCGGACGCCGAAATTCCGGACTCGGCTTCCATCCCGGTCAGCGATCCCCTCCCGGTCTCCGGGAACCCGAGCGCCGAGTCGTCCCGGAACGGGTCCGGGAACCCGGAGGCCGGGAACAGCGAGCCGGTCTCGGCCGTCGACGGAGACGGCAGCACGGCGGGAATCGCCGCGAACCCGGGATCCGGGAACTGCTCCGGGATCGCGGCAAAGATCGGACTCGACACCGGAAACGGGTTCACCGGGAACGCGACAGGATTGGCCGAGACCGGGACGCTCGCTTCCGATTGGCCGGGATTCGTCAAAGGAGCGGGGCCAGGAATCGGAAGCCTCCTATTGGCCGAAACGGCCGCGCTCGCTTCCGATTGGCTAGAAACGGCCAAAGGGGCGGAGCCGGACAAGGCCCAGCTCCCCTCCGATTGGCTGGTGTTGCCCGAACCCGCCCAGACATTCGGCAAAACCGCTACACTTGAATCCGATTGGCTGGTATTTGCCAAAGGGACAGATCCCGGTAATGGAAGCCTCCTATTGGCCAACACGGCCGTACTCGTCTCCGATTGGTTGTTCAGCGAAGGGGCGGGGCCTGACAGAGCCCAGACTGCCTCTGGTTGGTTGCCAGACGCCCAGACTGGCTCTGGTTGGTTGCTAAGGGCGGGGCCAGGCAGGGGAAGCCTCCTATTGGTGGGCACGGGCGAGGAGCCCAGGGGGGGCAATGCGGTGCCTTTGGGCCGTTGTCGGGGGGTGACCGAGGTGGACTCGACCAACGGGGTGGGGGTGGGTTTGGGGGCTTTGAGGGGGGCGCGTTTCGAGTCGCTCTCCAGGGGGGGAGGGGGCAGGGCGTCCAGGGAGGGCAGGGGGGACTTCTGCAAGAGAAACAGGAGACATCGGGTTAGATTTGTTGCGCACGTCTCGTTGTTGACTAAGTTTGTGGCCGAAGGGAAATGACTTGAAGTGCCATGCGAAATCATGCAGATTTGCATGGAATCTCTAGCAAAATCACATTTGAAAGATACGTTTAAGACAGAACTGAACGGTTGTGGCTTTGGCCGATTTTTGCTTAGATTTACCGTTAAAACAGCTGCCTTCACCTGTGCCCGGATTCACTAAAGGAGATTCTGTGGATTCCTCCGGAGTTTTGACAGAACCCCCAAACGTTGACCCCATTTCGTATTCACAAAGCAGGATTCTGTCTTTTTTAGGAGATAATTTCCCCAGTGAAAACCCCTGCTACTGAGCAGGAGTTTTGTCAATCTCCCAAAATCTGGAACTCACCTTGCACTTTTATTACTTTTTTTTCAAGTGTTTTCTTGCAAACAAACAGCAGCATTTGATACCAACAGAAAAGTTTGAGTTGGCTGATTATTGTAGTACCTACTTGCATTTTAATTTGAAAGTGGAAGCTATTTCGAAGTTAGGTTAGGTCCAATTAAGGCGATATTGAATCCCGAGAAAACTGACAGCTGAGTTGTCAACTGTCTTTTTATTTCGAAAAGAGCTCAAAAGTTTAAGAACTCTGATTGGTCAATTTCGATTTACCTCCCCTCCAATTAGGCACCTTTTTTGAAATCTCCTTTTGAGAATACGGATGATTGGGGGAATATTTTTGGTGGTTTTGCAGGGCGAATAAAATATCCTTTTTGCCAAAACCCCCATTCGTGAATCCGGACCCTGGCTACAAATATTAGCGTAAATTTTTGAAAAAAAATACGCATGTTGTCAAAGAGTAGCTAGAAGGCTGACACCTAGTAAATATGTTTGTTGAATTTAGCAAACTTAGAGGGGAGGCACTTCTATGAAATGCCCTCCCATCTGAGGTAGTGTTGTGTGGTCTCACGTATAGATTGGTGACGGGACATTCCCGGCCCGCGATGGCGAACGCAACGTGCGACACCTGGAAGATGTCCGGCCTCAGGTCCGGATCCGGCTCCAGCATGAAGCCTGGAACACGCGGAGGGAGAGGGGAGTCAGTCCACTATTTTCAAACCCCACAGGATCATTAGAAGATAGGAAGCTTCGGTTAAAACTTGAAACCAACAATTGGTTCGTATCTTCATGTTTTTAACGTCGGTCGAGCTATCACGCTTTGAAAAAGTAACTAGCGTATGTTAAGAAACGTCGGGAAACCAGTGAGACTTTGGATTTAGCATTCAAATCCCAGCGTGAAATAGTTGTGTTTCAAAACTAGTGCTGAAGACAGGACATGGTCGACATGAGTGGAAGAAAAGTAACAAAGGGATTCATTGGAACCTAGTCTGGTCTGGCGGAAACGAGGAGTGTCTGAGCTGAACGGTCGAATTGATTCAATTAGAGACGCAAGTTGCCATTCAGCTCGTGGCCTTGAGTCGGTTTCACAGCCTTTGAAATGCTCGCCACAGCTGGGTATTTGGTTCTAGTGGAATCTGGGGGAATCTGGGGGAATCTGGGGGAATCTGGGGACATCTGGGGGAATCTGGGGGAATCTGGGGACATCTAGGGACATCTGGGGGAATCTGGGGGAATCTGGGGGAATCTGGGGTGCTGGTGACTCACGTATGAGACAGTGCATGTGCCTGTTGTATCTCGAGCTGTCCGGGATCACGAAATGCCCGGTCTGGGGGAATCTGGGGACATCTAGGGACATCTGGGGGAATCTGGGGGAATCTGGGGACATCTAGGGTG